>OX376156.1:18810477-19227007 GCA_947363495.1 Euzophera pinguis | reverse complement strand
TTTCAAGACATAGTGTTGTGCGTGTTCCCGGACTTTTTTGGAAACTTTTCCAATGTTTCCGTAAATTTTGGTAAGTTTAGGAAAATATTACATAATTATGTTTTACAGTTTTACACACCAAAGCGGTGTTTTTTGTATGTCTCTTATTACAATGGCATAATAATATTACAGGGGTACATAGTGATTTGTAAGTTGTGACTTGACTTAGGTACTATCCTATGCCTAACGAATCCTTTGTTACTCGCGGGATTTTATTCCGCATGTTTCACCCGCGCGAAGTGAATACAAGCTCATGAAGAATAGATCTATCATATGAAAAAAAAGTATATGTTTGGACCTGCGAACTGGGTAGGTTTTTGGGGAATCTTGGAGGGGAGGATATAGCTTCTCCTCACGAAGTCCCACAGTCTGTTTCAAGGCGAGGTTTTCGGTAGCTGTTTGTATATATAATATTATTCCTCGATATTGGATAATTTATTTTTCAAAAAGTTAAGTATCAGTATCGTTCTGTTACAATCTGTGCCCATCTAGAGTCACCCACGAGTTCAATACCACAATCACAGCTCGAGAAGCAAAGGTCAAACGTATTTGTGTGCGATATATTTTTTTTTTTTTTCAATTTTAGTATGGTGCAATGTGCGATGCATGCAGCTATCAATTTTTTTTCAAACTATAAAAAATTATGTTAATTAATTTATATTATGTTTTGGGATTGATGGATTGGCAAATGAAAATAAGTGTTATTGAAGTGTTAGCTTGTTATGACGGTAGTAGGAAGAAGCTGGAAGTTGGAATCTTTGTAAATTTACAGGATTTATCCCACTGTAAATTTACGGAATATTTCCAATTTTCCGTTAATTGACAAAAAATTCCTGGGGAATATTCCCAATATTTTTTGATTGTTTTTAAATTTTCTATCCTGATCCCAAAATTATTACCATTTGACCATGTAACCCACTCGATATGAATGAAAAATAAAAAAAGAAAGGAAGAACTCATATGTGACAACTTAAGAAGGAAGGAGGTTTGGAGTAGTGGAACATTATAGGGTAATAAAAAACATACCCAGAGGAAAGCGTCCCTACCTAAAATTCTTTGTTGACAGCCCTCGCATCAATTGCTAACTGCAAAGTGCGTAATGTCCAGTTCTGCATTGCATGCAAGTGTGTCAACCACGTGCTTTCATTGGCTTGGCATGGCAGTTCGCTTGAACCGGTTGTTATATCATAAAGAGCTCAAGAAAATAACGCAAGCGTTAGGTCTTCGTATTAATCTAAATACTACAAATGCACAAGAAGTTTTTAAAGAAATCACTAAGTATATACATTGGGGATATATGTATTGCAAGAATGGTCAAAATAAGGAACAACGAATACAATGAGGATCATGGTGACCCTCAGATTACACCAAACATAATCACTAAGTAAAGACATTGGGGATATATTGCAAGACACAGAGGTGTCTGATTGTCAAAAGAAGGGACGACAAATGAGTCGCCAAACATTGGAATATTAATGAAACAGTGCGCTGGCTATTTCAAGAGACATCACTGATCAAGGTGACAATTTCGGAAATTCCCGCTAGGGATAAGGAGCGAACTTAAAATCTGCGTTCTCAAAGGTCTTCAACACTATAGTGACAATGTCTTGTAAGATGATGGTGGAGGAGCTATGGAAAACCTCAAATATGTTGTAACCCATGGAGTAATTACAAAGTTGTAACCGCATTTTTAACAATTATAAAATTTATAGAGATGGGGAAATACAGTATTGCAGGTTACAGGGAGACTAAAGTTAATATGGCAGAAAAAACTCAAGGAAATATCAATTCCCAAAGAAAACCACTGATAACAGCAAGCTAAAAGACGCTCTTCCCTGAACCATGGTAATTTGTATTAAATCAATATTTGTATAGGTCTCGTCAAATATTTTTAAGAGGATACGACACGCCTTCGAAACTTTAAAGTATAGAACGTTCTCTTTCAATATCTAGGAATAAATAAAAATGTATCGATTTATATTTTGCCAATCACAAAATTACGGCTGGACGGGATTCTTTTGGATAATACTGAAAATTCTGGGAATATTCTTATACAGTGAAAAGTGAAGTGAAAAACGGGAAAATATTTTTCGTCCCGAAATTCTTACGGAGGCAAAGTAACCGGGATAAGCGAGTCAATATTATGAATGAAAGGTGTCAAGGTTATGCCTTAGCCGTCTTTTACGTATGTTGTAATCTTGAACACTACCACAGAATAGATAAAAGAACGGATTGGCAAAAAATCTGTTGCCAAGTATTTATATCAGGTATAGTATGCCCAAAAAAATATATATATTTCTTGTTGTCATGCATTTATATGAATAGTTCCATGGAATAGTCACCGTGATTTGTTACGAATATACGAATAATGAAGCTTACTATTACTATGTTGTCCTGCTTTTGCCTCATTACTAGGTCATACACCGTCAAAATTATCTTACAGCAATTTACTTTATTAAAAGAATCAAGTACCTAAGTATGTAAT
The DNA here is from genome assembly GCA_947363495.1 of Euzophera pinguis. Classification (NCBI taxonomy): domain Eukaryota; kingdom Metazoa; phylum Arthropoda; class Insecta; order Lepidoptera; family Pyralidae; genus Euzophera; species Euzophera pinguis. The sequence goes on along the minus strand of OX376156.1, from coordinate 19,224,483 downwards.
CTACGAATACCTCCCTCTAACTTTGCAACAATTTTGTTAATGATGCTTGGAAATAAATTAGTCAGAATTTATTTTTATATTACTTTGTTTTCGTTTCATTTATTTTTCAAATATGTTTTTTGTGAAATAAAATCGTTTATTTTTAATATAAATATTGAAGTCAATTTACATAACGAAGAATCAAATTTATCTACTGTTGTTAAGTTGTTTAAATGTATTTAAAAAAAGGTCCGCAATAGAAAAAAAAAATAAAGATCTCATCATAACCAAAGTATATCATTAATTTGATTTATTTTACAAAGAACCCAAATCCGGTCCAAATATCACTCAAGATTTTAATACTACCTACGAATTGCGTTCTTCTCTCCAACTAAGCTTGTAATAAACGTGCAATATTGAAACAAAGGCGATACTAACCGATAACTGCAATCAGTAAATACAAAGCAGAACTAATGAAAATATCACTAAAGACTATCACAGCCACTGGTTGAAATGTTGTTTTATGTACGAGAACGTGTTTTGTTTTTGATGTTGAACGCACGCTAAGTTACGGTGTAATTCGCGCGGCGCGCGTTCGGAAACTGACGTGAATATCGAATCTTTAGCTGTTCCAGCTAGTGATGTGACGTCGTGACTTTGTACCGAGTATCTGAACGTGGTCTCGCGATTGCCGCGTCACGGCCTAGTCTCATGCTCTTGTCATTCGCGCGCAAAACAAAAATAACATGATTTCGTTGAATTGTGGACCCGAGTCCGGTCCGTTGTGTCGATGGACTACCGGTTTATCAAGTTTGGATGTCGAACTGAATTTATCAGGTTGATATAAACTATTATGCAAAAGGAAGACTTTTATAATGGCCATAAATGTAGGATGTATTTTCCTTACGACTTCTTACTAAACTATGAAAAACGATTAAATCTAAATAAAAAAAATATTACGCGAGGAATCTACACTGAGAAAGGAACGTTTATTTGTATGCGGTTTCGATCCAGATAATTACTACATTTATATCCATACTAATTATATAAATGCGAAAGTCTGACTGTCTGTATGTCTGTTACACTTTCACGGCCAAACCGCTGAACGGGTTTTGATGAAATTTGGTATGACTGTAGTTAAAGACCCAGGGTCAAACATAGGCTACTTTTTGACGCAGGCGGAGCTGCGGAAAAAGTTATTTTTATCTAGTATAAGTATTTATAACCCAAAATACTTACACTTAATATTAGGAGCACACGGTACAACACTATTGGTATGGCAACTCAACGCCGTATTACATGTGGTAGGTTATGGAGGGCCGGTCCCTTCGTAATGAGGACTTTCGATGGATAGCCCAGTCGGGAACGTGTTCGGGATGAAATATCAATGAAAAGATAAATGCAGTCAGTATTGAATGAAATTTTATTTGCTGTAAATGTAGTAGTAGAGAAATATTATGCAATAATATATTATATGATAATTCTATCAGTGGAGACTTTTAAATGACTTTTTTGAACTATATTGTAGCAACCATTTATAAATAGTAGATAGTCTTCCAAAAGTGAAAATAAAAATAAAATATTTTGAATCAGAATCATTTATTTTGCTAGAATACACGTGTAAAAAGGTTACAATTTTTTTCCGTCCAGTGTATTCTGTCTGCTAGCAGATGTGCAAAATTATTTTTAACATTAAATTTAATTATATAATATAAGTAAGTACCATGGAGCAAATTACAAAGGTAAGTACCTAGCTTATCTATTATATTCGGCTTTTAAATTTATCCTATTCTAATACTATTTAGTGACCTAAAGATTTCGCTCTTTACTGCTGAAACAACCTTCCTGAAATTAGTTACAAACGGTATATTTTCTTCATGGATCGAGATATAATTTTAATGGGCAGACCCACAAAAAAACTAGTGGATAAAATGAATTTTCTAAATATAGAAATGTCACTAAGGTAACGTGCTTCAATGAGAACAATCTGAACATGCGAAATTTAGATAAGTCTAAGTTTTATAGGATAACCACTCGACAACCACAGCATCCTGAAAATTTGCGTCGCGAAATTGAGCTTTATTTCCATCCCAATATGGTTGGAAATAGATGATGGGTGAAGATGCATGAATGGCGGCATATTTGTCCTGTTAGATCTCCTCCTACACACGTGAGACAATGTGAGGAACGTGCTGCGATATGAACTTGTGGGGTGACCGTTCTCATAAACAAATTAAGGACAAAAAAATAGGTAAGGTTTCTCTTTTCGGAGTTTTCCTGTGATATGTCGGTTTCCTTTGATACAGTATCCCCAGGTACGAGGTTAGGTAGGATCTGATCATAAAATACTTAAATGGCACTAATTTGATTGATTGATTAAGGATTTATTGAGCAATGGAACACGTACGTAGTGAAAAAATAAACATTTTCAACCAACAGAATATGAAACCGATAAAACGCTAATAATGAAAAATGAATGAGCAAAAATTGTAGTTACTATATTAGTTGAAATAATACAGTACATTTAAAATCGAACCGGTTTAAAAATTATACTTGGACGTAAGTTTCCGAATATTACTAAATTATTGTGGAAATGGCCTCAAAATCTATTGTGTATTTTTAAAAGATTGTAGAAGGGTAAATAGCCCTTTGAGGCTAAATAAGTCTAGTAGAAAATAGAAAAACAAAGAAAATATAATTTTTATTGGGAACTTCGTTCCGGCCGCATCGTGTTTGGTCGGACTTTCTGTGTTGCAACGGTATCGCGCTATTTTTTTTACAAACGAGCCACTACCAAAATAATAATTCGTTAAAAATCATTTTGATTCATTATTTCGATTTATTTAATTTTTTTTTCGAATTTAGTATTATTGCAATATAATATTATAGATTTATAAACTTTAAGTTAAATAAAAAACAAAAACATTTTTTATATAATTACCCATATAGAGAAACTGGTACGATTTTGTCGTTTAAAAATAGTTCGACACGCCTATTATGTCGAACGAGAATCATTCGACTTACCGATATTACATACTCGAAAATAGTCTGAATGATCGTTCCTTGCTTTTGGTAAATACGTTATTTAGTTCCCAGAACTTCGGGCCCATAAGGAAATCCATCAACAAGAGACCAGTTTTTAAATTTATGATGATGTAAATTCAGATACTATACATAGATTTTAAGACACAAGATGCCTCACGAAGCAAAGAATCTGGGTAACGAGAAGCTGAAAATAATATAAACAAAATGTCAAAATACTCTTGGATGTTTGTAAACAATTTTGGTCACCGTACGGGAACCGGAAACACGAGACGCCGAGAGCGGCCAATGGGATAATGTCTGACGATACGGGGTCTAAAGTCCACGTACTGACGCCTAAAATGCACAACAGAAATACGGGCAGATTGTCCAGTTATTGGTTATAACGATATACCTTTTAAATTGGATATTTCCTGTTTCAAAATAAAAAGATTTTAGGGTGTCGTTTACAAGAGTAATGAAAGGGCTTCCAAGAAAAAAAGGATGAAACAAATGAGTAGACTGGCCTATGTTGTTGATATTAGACCTTAAATGTACTAATACATTAACCCTTTATAGGACAACCTTAACTAATTTATGAATTCACTATATTTTCTCATGAATCTATACCTATTCTATAGTGTTATTTATAATTACATGTATTAACGAAATTTTCCGAAAATTATTATGGCTAACAAGGGTGCTATGGCTGATGGTATTCGACATAACATCTTCATAACTCTGCCCTCCTTATCATAAGTGCAATAACTCGACTTTCGGGCCAAATAGAGTTAAATATATATTCGTGATCAGCAAAAAGAGTTCTACATTTTTGTCTTAGACAGTTTTTACGTATCTATTGAAAATCTTAGGTTTTTGCTAAGCTTAACTGCAATATATTAGGATTTGTATGTTGGGTTACTTAGCAAGCCCGCAATAACTTGAGTTAAAGTAAGGTTAGGTTTAATTTCTAATTATTTTTACTAATGATAACTGCAATATCTATAGATATATCTTTCATAATTAGTATATTCTTAATTTGTAAGTCACCTTTGCTATTTATAAGGACAATAACTTAAAATTATTCCATTTTTACTAGGCACATTTGATATTTAATGGTATCATTTACCAGTCATATGCACAATAAGTATGAGTTATTGTAATTATATTCAGGAAAGAGTAACGATCTGATTTAAAGTTTACTGATATTTTAAGTAGTATGTAAAATTATTGCATTTATTATTAGGAAAAACAAACAAAGACAGTTTACCTACGCAAAATAAATAGAAATATTTCTGAAAGTTATGGCGTTCATGGTAGGAATGGAGCTACATCAGTGACTCAAGTAGAGATGTGTCGTTGTGGCTTTTTCAAATAATGAAACGTAGCCGCTACTTGCTAGCGAACAACGTTGTAAAAACTATATCTATTTTACATAACTATCTATTTTCATGGTGTCAATCAAATAAGGCTCTTAAACGTTTAGCTTTAAGAGCTATAATTGATTGTTTAAAACAAAAACGATTATCATTGGAAGTTATAGAAGTAATGCTATTACAATGAAATTTTCTTCGTATTTTTTACAGGCAGACTGTCTGTATAAGCAAATTAAGCAATATGTAAAAAAATATTAACATTTATATACAGGCGTATTTAAGTTCATTGTATTTTACATTGGACTATTTACATATATACAATATTGACAAGTCTGGATCTTAAGTTATAAGCCACTGACTGATCGATCTGTGTCATTTATATAGTTTCGTTTCAATCAAACACCTATTTCTTTCTCTGTCTGTTAAACGCGAATGTGAATGTGTATTATTCACTCACACGCAACGCTCTGTGCCATCGGTATTAATAATCGTCGCGAGTCGTGCGCAAATTTGGCTAGTAAACTTTTTCATGAAAATGTCTAATTCGTTAACCATTTCGAGGAATAGGCTTAGGGAACCGATTATATTAATCAGATCTTTATATAAGCAAGTATTTTTTAAGAAAATCGCAGAAAACTCAATGAGATTTATTTTTTAGCAAGGTTAAAGTATGACGTAGCCGGATAACTTCCGGCTATTCACATTAATTTTTTTAGGTTGAAAGTGCAGGGTAGTGAATAAATATTTTTTGTTTGGTAGCGCTAATTATGCGCTTCACGTACTTGTCACCCATGTCTAATGTCATCTCTGTTCAAGTAAACATAACCCTTAAATGACCTAATTACACCTTCATTACATTCATATATACATTATAATGAAGAATCGGTGTCCAATTATTGAAAAATCAGATGTCAACGGATAAAGAGGCGGCAGTAAAGTCCAATAAACAGGCCAATATGCAATAGATACGAGAAATGGGGTAGATATTTGGCGATTGTAAACAAACAAGCAACCAACTCGCGGCTCGCGGTCCATCCTGACTTTGACATTTGACACTGACATACATATTTTTTAATACCTTAGTAATTTTTGCTTTCTTGCTGTTCGAGATGGCCATTATAGCTGCGTGACGTCATCACTATAAAATCTTTAAAATTAAATAACAAAATAAATATAATTTTAAGAATTTTTTCGTTTAAATTGTATCTCCGAAATAGTCTATTCTATCAATAAAATATATAAAATACACAATTTATTTTTTAATTTGACTAGCCTATTCCGCGATCGACTCACGCCACGCGAATAAAATAAGTACAAAAGAGACAGCGAACGTTATGAAAACCAGATAGTTTTGCTTTGTTTAAAAAACTAGCTATCGTTGTCGGGGCAAATAGACAATTTTATAACTATCTGTGAATTCTGTGATATATAGCGCACATCTCTAGACTCAAGTCAGTCAGTCGCGCGCGACGCTCACAACAAACACACACGATTAAACATTTTTGGTTTAAATTATTTACGCTAATTTTTCCTTGCACCCTATATTATATGGCCTTCATTGTTAAGAGTAACAAAACACACTTGTAACTGTATAATTTACATAAATTTTTCGAATGAAAAGCACAATAACAAAGAAAGATATTGTACTAATGGTTAGAATTAGTATAAACTATACAGAAGCACCTGCTTATTAAAATTGCAATATTTTGATTTCCTAAAAATAAGTACCATAACTTTATTACTTATTGTGGTTATGACTAGTAATGCTTACACTTTTTATGAAATTGTTGTAAACATAAAAACAATGTTGAGAGTTTAATAGCTTAAATAGCGTAGTTTACAGTTTCACGATACTTTATAATATACTATACACGTTAACCTACAATATAATGAAAGTTTCAAGTTGATATTTTTAAATAGGGCCGAGATATACTTAAAAAACTTTTTAACTTTTTCCCCGCGTTTTTCTCAAAAGTAAGTCAAACTTAGTTATTGCACTTTTGATAAGGACGGCAGAACTGTCATCAGCGTCAAAGTCTCCACTAGCATCAGAATGGATGGCTTGGTCACTACTAATGGCCTTTATTACTGCCTATTGTTCATCTTTCCGACTCTCTGAGCCCTGATAGCTGAAGCAACAGAAAAAAACAATGGCAAAAACAAAATAAACCACGATTAATATAGATGTATATAAATCTAGGTTAAAAAATACCTAAACAATAACGATAGCTGGTTATAACTGCCGAAACAATATAAATATGCTTATTGTGTTGTTATATCATAAAAATAGACTATATATTTATATGAATTAATCCAAATTATACTTACGAGACTATCTCAAACTTATACATACAATTCCTAGGTTATGTTTTTTCAACACACCAGTCGATTGTAAATTGCAAAAATAAGATATTCGTTTTTCTGCACACTGTTATTTTCGCACATAATAATTTAGAATATAATAATTTTACTAACCTTTTTAATAAAGACATGTTTTTTCATTGAACTATACTTGACAATTTCGCGATTTTTTTATTGTGTGGACGTATGATGTGCCGTCCTATAAAGGGTTAAGGGAACTGTGTTGGTGGCCGATAGGCATTTTTATCTTTCCTCCTCCTCGCAAAAGCAACCAGCGACATAAACGTGCTGACTTGCCATCGCAGTGGCAGAGATTAACAACTGTAAAAATGTCGAAGATCGGGGGAAGTGGAGGAGAAATAGTATGAAAACGGACCTTGGACTCCGAAGCCAGCTGAGCTGAGGGTGCAACTGGGAAGGTGCTTAGATGAGAGAGAGAAGCAAGCGAGAACATCACGGATGCATAAGAAAAAGAGTCTGCAAATGTAAATTACTTAAACGACATAAAATAAACTTTTTACGAGCATATAAATTTAAATAATAAGTGATTGTTCAATTTTATGACTGCAATAAAACCTATTCGACAACACTTAACGATGACGTAGTCCAAATATGCAACTTGGAAATACTATGAAATGACTAAATATCCATTTAAATGTATATGCGCTATTTGTTTTTTTATTGACCGAGCGAGCGAAGCGAGCGAGGTCTCCGTTTCAACTTTGCCAAAAACGCTTTGGTATGTCTGTGTGTTCTCCTCTAGGGGTAGCATTTCTCAACGGATTCCCGTGAAATTTTAGGAGCAGGTTCGATAAACATATGAAAATCGATTAAATCGATAGTCGAGCCATTTCTTGGAAATTTTTGAAAATGACGAAGTTGGCGTAATGGGCCTAAGCGCCTTTGGTTTTTTGGCTCTTACGACCATTTTGTGTTTGTAGTGACAACGAAATAACAAAGGAATTTTGTTTTCTATTATGACATACAATAGACGTATATTTTCACCAGTATTGTCAAATGATGAATAGTCCAGTTTATTTATAAAGAGATCTGATCGACTTAAGCGTCTAGAGTTCGAATCTCACCGGAAGGTGTTATCTTTTTAGTTAAATGTATTTATTTTTATTTTGCAACCGGTATCTTAAAGTTTATTTTAAAAGTACGAGTATACTTATTTGTTTCCTAGGGAATTATGTAACTACAGAAAACATTTGCTTAGTCTACTTTACCAAAATTATCAGTTTACCAAAATTTTATAAGAATACATTTTCATAACTAAACTAAAAAGTTTTTTTTTATTATTATTTATTGTGAGTGATAGTAAACGAGCCTAAACTCGATGGGATTTCAAAAGAGTTCCTATGACCGTTTCCCAGCTCCATCTTCTTTCTATCTTTCATCTTTGGAAGTTTTGGTCAGATTTGACAACTACACTGGTCCAACAATAATGAGATCAGTGCCTATTGCCGCTGTCACGCAAACTTGGAGTTCTAAAGAGAGCACATGTTCTAGGACTCAATTTCCTTTTACATTAGCATGGGCAGTCACCATTCATCAGTCACAGGGATTGACTTTACCCAGGGTAGTGGTCGACCTTGGGTCTAGAGAACTGGTTGTAGGTTGCTCTTACGTCGCACTTTCTCGGGCTTCGATTTTGAACGTTTGACAAGAATCAGGTCTATGAAACTCCTTTTATTAAGAACAGAGGAGGAAAAAAGACTAAAAAGATTAGCGGAACGAACATTATCAAGATTTTAATATTCAATGAAAAACATATGGCGTAAAAAGTTATTTCGATCTGCAATCTCTATAAGCTCGCGAGGTCTACAGCTCACAGAGCCACTAGTTTTTAATAAAAGATACAAGCTGACGGAGAGCGGGAGCAAGCCATGTCGCACCTGTTGGAGTGCCCCCTTGTGCCCTGCTATGTGTATCAGAAGTAGAGATGGGCAGCGGGAAGAAATTCAAGTGGGAAAAAATGAAATACAAGGGGAGGAAAAGGGGAAAAATAATTAATTTTCATTTATTCCCGGAAATGTTTAAAAAATCAGGGAGAAAATGGGAAATTTTCCGGGAAGGCGCCCATCTTTAAGCAGAACCGATCTTATGGGGGCGACAACGGGTGCAACTCAGGTGGCAGCTTACTGGGCACAAAAATGTTTGAGTCATCGTTGCACACACGTTGAAGAAGAGCCTGAATAGATTTTAATAAAATTGCTAGATAAGACGGTTTAGCGCCACAGAACATAGCCACATCATAGGAACATCTAGTCAAATTGTAACCACGAATGATATTTCAAAGAGGATCGTTATCACACGGAAGACACTTCGCAGCCTGATAGATAACGTCCAGTCAAAACAATCATTAGAAACAGAAACAGTTTCCGCATTATCAAGTTAATAAATCACTGTGATTATGTTTGTACATTTTATGAACAAAACACATAAACATAGTTAATTGGGTTTGTGACCTGCAACACTAAGAATAAACACATACTTGCCTACTTTATTGTAAGAAAAAATCGTGCCCATTTTCACTAATAATGATACCTACCTAATAAATAGAAATACAATTCATATCTTCTTGTCGCGTCGAAATGGCTAATTCGTCATATTGATAAGATGCTTAAAAATAGGGCTCCAGCCCGACAGAGGCGACGCTCACCGCACTATCATTGGCCGCTAAAAGATCCTCATATTATATAAAGTTAATCACCAAAATATCTGTGAGGTAATCACATGCCACCGAATGGACTAAACCCTTCTTGTTTTTTCTAATATCATTGACTAAACCCCTCATAAGCCTGAATACCAAAGAAAAGAAATACCTGAATCATAAAGGAAAACTTTTAGATCATTCAACCTATTAATCATTTACCTTACATACATATATTTGTAATATTAATATGTCTGTTTATATTGACACGTTATCAGTGAATAACCTGCTTGAGTTAATCTCGACACGATCACGCCACTACACAAGGACTTTGAACCTATTGTCTAGAACAATAAGATAAATGTTCCTTTGTTATGACTCGAATGAGAACAATCTATTTTAACCTGACACACAAAATATATTTTTCAAAGACAAATAAAAGTAATATGTAACAATGTATTTGTTTAAATTAAGATTTTCGTTGAAAATTACATAAAAACAAATAAATATTTTATGTAATGAATTTGGGCATTGAGAAAGGAATGGTTATTGCCGGGTGCGGTTTCGATGCCCTTTGAATTTGTGGCATTACAGCGATGTTTAAAATATATTAGTTCGCCAAATTCTATATACCTTTTCAGAAGTTTGTTGATAAACAAGGGGAATATCAGAGGTACTAGTGCTTTTGTCGGACTGATAACATATTCCACCGATAAAAATAAATGTCATAGGAAGAGTTTATTTTAAATCATTTTTACAGATTCATAATTGTGAGATTTTGATTAGATTAACAAGTGTGAAGGTTGAAAATACAAAAATTTTGATGTCACCTTCCATTCTTTATCATCTCTGAAACAACATCAAAAGATCGAGAGCAGCATTCCTACGCATTACTACATTTTGAAGCTTGGGTAAGCCGTGGACTCTGCACTTCCCTCCAATTAGTCTCCCCTCGAGACCCCACTAGGTCAGGTTTTAAAAACATCGAATCAAATTATTGCCAATTCTGGGCCACGGGTTTAGTGCTACAACTGATTTATTGTTTATTATTTTACTTGTTTATTTAGTGTTGTTTGTCCTTCATTTTTTTTATTTTTTTTTATTCTTTTTTAATTAAAAGGGGTTTTGTCACGTAGTGACTATGTAACCCCCGTATGGTTAACAGACTTTTGTTACTTACATTGTATATGTATACTTGTACTTACATAAAAGTTATAAAATGTGTTTACACAATTTTGTTAGATTTTGTCCTTCATAAAATCCTAATAAATACGAGTATATGCCTATTTTAATAATATCCAATACGAATTTCGCCTCCTCTACGCTCATCACCCTCGTCCTACGAATAATAATTCTCTTATTATTCGTAGCTCTCGTCATACACTCCTAATTCATAAATTTAATTTTTACATTCTTCCCTATCCCTTGCCAGTTCTTAATTTTTTGATACCTACTTCTACAAAATATGTTTCCTATTAGACCCCGAAGGCAGTCTAGCCTTAGATTAGAGCCCTCCCAGTTGCATTCTCACTCAGCAGTCGGTTTTCGAAGCAGAAAGTCTGCTTTTCAGATTTTTCTTCTCAATTTTGACCGAACTTGAACATAAATTCAACATTGCCCTTGAAAGGTAAAATGTAGAAATTATCTACTAATGTAATTGAACACCTATGTAACTAACCTACATTTATGTAAACAAACAAATATTTGCATACAAAACAAAAAAAAAAATACTAAATGTCAAACCCATTGTTAGACACTTGTAACCTAACATTTACTTAATTGACATAAAATAGGATGCTAAAGTCAAGGTCATATCGTAAAACAATTCATTATGTGTTTTCAAATATATTGAAGGTACATAATAATAATACTCATAACAATATATATTTGTTTTAAACATATTCATTAGTATGGAATAAGTTAACTGTTAACTACCTAATAAACTACTGTATAGTTTGTCATTATTATTAACGAGATCGAATCAGAAATTAAGAGATCCGTAGGAGAACAAAAGTCACCGACATAGCTCAGCGAATTAGTTCTTTGAAGTGGCAGTGGGCGGGGCACATAGCGCGAATAACCGATGGCCGATGGGGCAGATAGGTTCTCGAATGGCGACCGCGTGCCGGTAAGCGCAGCGTTGGACATCCACCGACCAGTCATCTGACCATTCAGATGACCTGAAAAAGGTAGCAAACCGATCATTTTGGAAATCATTGGGAGAGGCCTATGTCCAGCAGTGGACTGACTGCGGCTGAAATGATGATGATTATGATTAACAATTTTTGTTGCAATTTCAGTACCATGTGTGATACATTAGTTGCTATGTTGCGAAACAGAGTTTTATTAATGCAAAATGTACAATAGAATAATGACAAATATTAATAAGTTTGGGAATAGCCGCCCACCATTCATGAAATTTATTTATTTTTAAATATTATCATACAATATCCAAATAGTTTGTCAGTAATTGACATGACATAAAATTTTCTACAGTAATAAAATTAATTAAAAATTCAGAAATACAACTTCATTATAAGCAAAGAAGTAAATTCACACCATTCAACATCACATAAGAACATAGAAGTCCAATAGGTACCAAACCGCAGTGTCTGCCATCCTTTGACAGAAACGTCAAAGTTTGTTTTTTTAAATATTATTTTTCAGCACACCTTACTACAAATCATAATAGTGAACATAAAATCATGCTTAACGGAAATCATTTGGATTAAATGAATGACAATGATATTTCCATAGAAGAATATACAGATGGTTACATAACCGCAGATGATTTATCCTCACCGAGGCCGCCTCCGCCTCCGCAGCTTACACGGCGTAGAAGGCGGCCAAAAGAAGACACAGGAGTATTTATGCCTCCATCGCAACAAAGCAGCCAGCAATCTAAGCTCAATCTCTTAACACAAAATGATTTTTTTACTCGTGCACAGTGTTCCGATGGTCGACGCTTCAAATTTAATAAAAATGCGAATAACTCCCATTCTTCGCAACCTGTTTCTACAATTGTCCACAATCCTGTTCAAAATTCTAATTTACCCTTTGATCAGTACCATTCATTTTATCTATCTATATTAGAACATACCTATCATAAAAAGAATCCCAAGAGGAGCTAGTGTCTTTAGCAAAGTCACTGTCCATTGCCTTACAAACCTGTATAGAAAATCAACTTACAAATCCAGAATCATGGCAAAATACTCGTAGGTTAACATTTCCATACAACCATTTTCATGTCCCATCCAACATCATCATTAAAAGCAAATTGTACGTAAAATCCGATACAAAACATTTTTGATAAAAATAAAATTAAACTAAAACCATACAACATTTTAAAATCGGTAGGAAATAAGGCAATTGATAGTGATTTACAAAATGCAGCTAAAATACTTTTTTCAGACGACATTCTAGCTCCCAATGATACCGATACATTGAGAAGCCTTCGCGAAAAACATCCCTCGGCCTCTTCAACCTCTACACCACCAAATCCTCTTTCTTCGGCTCAGTCTTTCTCAATGTTCACAGTAGAAGACACTTTAGACGCCATTATGTCTAAAAGATGTGGTAGGTGTGTCCGCTTGTGACTCCGGTAGGACATTGCTGAATGACATACCAAAATTTTGTAATTGTCTATTTTCTGGACATTGCTGAACGAAGCCCATGTTACGCCTCTTACAGTTCTCCAAAAAAAATATTTCTTGATAGCACGAAAATTTCATCAGAATAAAGGCGTTCAGGCAATTAGCAAGGAGACCCTCTAGGTCCAGCTCTTTTTAGCTTAGGAATTCATCCCATTATATCAAATTTAAATGTCTGGTACCTAGACGACGGAACTCTAGGCGGTAAAGTGGAAAAGGTGAAAAACGATTTTGTTAGGATTATTATTACACTTTCAGAAAATTAATTTAGAGCTTAATGTTGAAAAATCTTTCTTTTAAATTTGTAGCACCGGAAATAACATTTTTTAAGAAATGATACGCTTCACCTCCTGTGGTCGAGGAAAGCGTTAAGCCTCTTCTAGATCATAAATCTAAACTGTTTTCAGAAAATATTACCAGATTGGGCCTTTTAAATTCTCACATAGCATATACCATTTTATAATACTGCCTATTTGTCCCAAAATTTACCTATATCCTCAGAACCTGCCCAATTTGGAAACATACCGATATTTTAGAAAATTTAGATGCCACTCTCAAAATTGCTCTGGAAAAAATTCTAAATTTAAACCTCGAGACTAATGCCTGGCGTCAAACTTGTTTACCAATCAGATCTGGTGGCATCGGTATTAGAAAAAACTCTAGCGTCGCTCTCCCAGCTTTTCTCGCCTGTGCACAGTGTATAGGATCCATGTGGAATTTTTTTAAATAATACAATAGTAGTTGAGGTACACTGTGCTACTGACGCGATTGAAGCCTGGAGGGCTGCCCTAAAGAGAAAATCCCAGAGGCCCCAAACCACCAGAAACTCAGGGATGGTCCGTTGGTGCAGAGAGACTATAATATTCTGACTCAAAATTGCATCAGTGATCAAGACCGCGCAAGGCTACTTGCTGTCTCAGAGCCGGAATCGCACTTCCTGCTGTCAACCTCAGAACACTCTTCGACAATGGCAGTTTTCGAATCGCTATCAGATTAAGGCTAGGAGCTGCCATTGTCGAACGCGACCGTTGTCCTTGCGGCACGGACGTCAATAGGCCCTTGCCTACTCCACGGGCTACACTGGCAACGCAGTGCAGGCAGGTACTTCTGCCACGGCTCTTTAAACGATATTATTAAAAGGGCGTTTGCCACCGTCCATATATCCAGTACTCTGAAACCAGTGAGTATATTTACATCGGGATGATGGCAAGCGTCCCAATTGCCTGCCATTAGTCCCCTGGGAATGGGGAAGGGCTCTAGAATGGGACGCCACTTGTGTCGATACTGTAGCCCCTTCCAGTCTTAGGGGGACAGTTTCAAGGGCTGGAGCCGCGGCGGAGGCTGCGGAAGATGCCAAGCGGCGCAAATATGCGTCACTGGCTTGCGACTATATATTTGTTCCGCTTGGTGTTGAAACTTTTGGGCCGTGGGGTACTGCAACGATTTTTTTTTCAAAATCCTGTCCCCCAAACTTGTCAACACAGCTAGTGACAAGAGGGTCGGCTCATTTCTCACGCAGAGGATAGCGATCCCTAACCAGCGCGGGCATGCTGCCGGAGTTCTTGGGACCATGCCGCAAGGACAAACATTATTTATTTATTTAATTATAGACAGGCAGCTGTTACAGCTGATGCTTCTATATCAAGCACTCAGTTACTGAGAAAGTGGTGTGCAGTATTCGTTTTTACTATAGTGCCTAATCATGTCCTTTTAATGATGAATGACGTACAAAAAGGCAATTCCTCTCTTTGCAATTGAAGAGATGTGATCTGCCCATTTCAAATTTGATGTGACGAGTACACCAAGATCTTTCTGTTCATGTACTGCTTTCGAAGACTGTCCATCAATACTCGTAGTGGAAGTGATTTTAGGGTTATTCTTTTCCAGGTGAAGAATACTACATTTGGATATATTGAGTGAAATGACCTAATCATTGGTCCATTCCTGTATACGGTTTAAATCATCTTGAAGTTGTATGCTGGTAGTAGTAGTTGGCAAAAAACTTTCCATCATCAGCAAAGAATGCAGAGTGAGATTGTATGGTTTCAATAAGGTCAGTTATATACCAAACAGATGTGCAAAGCACCAATCCCTGTGGGACCCCGCTTCGCACTTCCGTACTTTGAGATAAGGAATTACCCACTCTTACTTGGAATGTTCAGTTTTCTAGATAGTTATTTTTTCTATTTGTGAAAAGCTCTGCGTATTCCATAGTGGTCAAGTTTTAAAAGCAGTCACTGGTGGGGAACCCTATCAAAGGCCCGTTCAAAATCAAAATAACAAACATCAACAGGATTATGACTGTCTACCTCAGTTGTCCAAGAAGTGCAGACACATTAACAGGTTACTTATGGTGGATTTCTTCTCAATAGCATCTCCTGTTGACTAGGCAACATGGTTCATGTTGCCTAGTCAACAGGAAATTGAGTCAGTTGTATAATTAAATTTTTTTCCATAATCCTCACAATAATGCTAGTAAGTCTGATGCTGCGAAAGTTACTTGGCAGTGTTTTGTCCCCCTTTTTGTATATTGGTGTCACCAAAGCATGCTTCCAATCCTGAGGCACATATTCATTCTCAAATGATAAATTCATTTGTTCATTGTTTTCTTGTCAAGGCAACACATGTGTTAATTAACTCTCTAAAATTTCTATGATCATATAAGTCCTTTGATGTTCTGTATTTGTCCCATGTTTTTTCTTTTCTGCTAACATTTTAAGGATGTTATTATCTATCCAAGGTTTATTTTTATGTTTATGTTTTAATATCTTTTTTGGAAGGTGTTTGTCACTTGTTGTGGTAATGCTGTCACGGATCCCAGACCATAACTCCTCTACGTCACTTGATGGTTTTTATTTTATTATATTATATTTAACATTAGATTTTAATTAGTTTTTATTTAGGTTTTTTTTTCATATTAGGTTTTAGTTTAAATTAAATTATTTTTTATCATGTTTGTAAAATGGTGCAGATAAAGTAAAAATAGTTGGAAAATAAATTTTAGAGGGAATTATTCAACTCGCAATTAATACATAAAGAAGTTGTTAAGCCAAAATTTGTATCATATGAATGAACAATGAAAATAATATAGTAAATTTAAAAGGCTGTGTAAGATGGGATTTGATACAAAATAATTCTCGGATGTCTAACGTATCCAAAGAGCTTCAAATTAAATATTTATCCACATTAGACCACACATGTTTAAGAGTAAATATAGACGTATGTACCTTCTTAATAAGATGTGCAAAGGCTGATTTTTAACAATAAAAAACAAGTCTGATATAGAACCAATTATTCTATACACCATAACTTAATTAAAATCAAAGAGCTAAGAATATTTTGAGTATAAAAATTGACCAGAATAGGCAGATACGAGTAACCAGCTGAACATTTTAGGTTACAAAACTGTAAATAATCATTTAAAAAGTGCAGATGTTCTGGGATATCTAAATAACATTCCAAAATAATAAATACTTGCCTTGATGATTTCCGCGTGCGCTGCTTATATCACACTTGTAAATTATCACAAAATTTTCAAATAACTCGAGGTAAACACTAAAGCCGTAACGTCACACAAAAGTTCACAAAACCGACCATTCATAGTGTTGCACCCCGTATGTTGTCATCGCTAAAGAATGTTCTCAATCGATTATTATTGTAATTAATAACTTATGGGTAGTAATTAGGCGTGTAACTGAAATCCTTGGATTGGAGTATCAAAATTACTGAGTTTGGATGACAAAATTACTTAATTGAGCGAATGACATCAAGCGACGAGAAATCTACATATCAGCGACTGTAAGAAAAAAGAAGCGACTGAAGTATTTTTTTTTGAGCTGCTTAAAATATAACCCGAGCAGCAATAAAATTTGAGCGACCTAATATTTGTTTGAGTTACAAACTAAGGTACTGCATATTATTCACAATTTGGCAAACTGGATTTATTTACTCACTACACTGTTTCCCAAGAGAATTTTTAATATTACCTACATATTTATTTTAATTGTTTTTTTAAGAGAAAATGGTTGCCAGCTCAACGTAAAGCTGAAAGGATTTTAAAATAAACACTCATAGTATTAGCAGTAGAAGTAGAAAACACACAATCAATTACCAATTGATAAATGGCGTTTTAAAGATATTTTGAATGTACGATTGGCAATGACCCGCCGAATGCCACTACAATAGGCGGCGCGGCCGGCCGGGATGCGTATACGACGACGCGGCTTTATTTGATATTTTAATCAATTTCTTTTTGGGTATGTTTATTATTTTGATGTTTGGTTTTTCATTTTATTTTTTATTGCAGTAATCGTTTCTATCAAAGCGACTAATGCATGTTTAGACGGTTTTTTAAATATGAAAATGTTTAAGTTTTATTAACGTTATATAAGTCTTAAATTACTATACATCATGGGTATCGATAGGTAAAAGGATGTCGGAGGATGTATATAAACGTTAACATACTGAGTGCTCTTTTGAGAAAAGTGTGATTCACGCAAAATTGGTAAGCCGAATGATTTTTGGTCGATTTCGAATGATTCTCATTCGTCGTAATCGGTGTTACGACAAATTTGTTTTATTTATTTATTCATACATAAGCTAATTTTCAAGTTTTAATCATTGCCCGGTGGGAGGTCCTGGTGACCTACAATACAGGTGGCTCTGGTACCTAGTCTAGGCACCAGATGTCAATAATATATAATATGATGTCATTAAGGTATTTTATGTATAGATATATATTTTTTAATTCTACTCTTACAGGCATTTAACTTTATACATCAGGCAAACAGATTACTGTAGCAACTTATTTACATACGTTGTGCTGTGTGTTTTATTGATCTAGATAAAAAAGGAGTTTATTCATCGATTTAGTAATCGAATTGTAATAACAGACATTGCACAACACTAGGCATGTTGAATGTGTCATATTTTCTGTGAACATAGGAGGAGGGCGAGTTGGTCGTCTACTCTCGACCAATGGGAATGCACCAATCGGTCTGAAAAGGTGGCGTGATCACTACGTCACACATAGATAGCTATACCATACACAATACATACTATTACAATACAACTTGATCAATACTTCTAAAGATGAATGAAAGTAGACAACAAAAATATATTAATTTCAACCATTCACATAAACTTATCTATTTTCTATGTTTCGTAGGATAAAATTTAATAAAAAATTTATTTCGAGAATGTCATCAAAAAAACATTGAAGCTAGTAGCGACGTCTGTGTTCTGTGTCATTTGTAAATATAGTTACATAAATGTAACTATTTCTTCTATGTATAATAATTCCAGATACTTGTTTTATTATTAATTGATGGTCTTTAGTTTTAATATTTTTGAAATAACAATTTTTTTAGCACTTAGTATTGCAATCATTAAGTTTATGAACAGAACGCCATCTTCCGTCTCGGAAACTAACTAAAAATACATAAGTCACGAAAACGAACAAACTTTTAGTCTACATTTTACATTATTATTATAGGCATTAGAAATAAGAAAACGCAATTGGCTTTTGATCTTGCTTATATTTTTATACAATAATTTATTATGATGAAAAACATTTCAAAATCATATATAAATAGTTTTTCTGTAATCGAAACTAGATGTCTCTGCTGTCATATGGCTTACGTTCGGATACTGCAAAAATATCCTCCTCTCATGTTCACTTTTGTTGAAGGTTTTTTTCTAGGTAGATGGACCACTTCTACTTGATAACAAACTGGGTAAGGATTTTGTAACTAATAGACTACCCTTGACGTGGGTGTTGTAAGTACTAGGAAGAGGCGACTGGGTAAGGTGGCCGCAGATTTCATCATAAAAGCATTCTTAAATAGAGTTGACGTCAGGCAAGCGGGGCGATTGATTATTGTTGTGACCGGCGGGCGCATAGTGCGCATACAAGTGTTATCAGCAGGAAAAAACATGAAAATCTGACAATGTCACATCTAAACAAAATGACAACTTAAAACTTTCGGCTCTATTTATTAATAGTTTTATTTATTTATTACATATTTATTTTGTATTAATTATTGTTGACTTCAAAATGTTCAAACACTACAGAGATATTTGCGATGTGGTTTCCCTGTTGGTGTACTGTCCTACCGAGAGGTCGTTCCTGCTGACCAAGGAGACAAGTGGCGAGTACTGGATACCATCCTCAAGAGTAGAGAAAAACTGCTGGAAAATGACTGCACACAAAATTAATTTCGAGGTACAAAGTGGCATTTTTATCGCGAGAATTCCTTAGTTCTCCTGTGCTTCGGAGTCATGGACCAGAGAGTTATTGCGAGATAGCAGTCGTAACATGGACTGTGTAAAAGGCCGGAAATATGTCGATGTAACCTGTAAATCACGCTTGGCTTGGCATCTTGGTAGAATTAGATACTAAGCCTAAACTACTGTTTGCGGTTTATTGGAGGGTCACGACGTGGTAGGGGTAGAAGATATTCGAAGCCTATCAAACTGGCTTGACATCACACTAGAGGATATGTTTTGTAATGGTATTAGCAACTAAGAATACCGAAGACGTAATGTCCCTTGGTCCCCAACCAATCAGCTGAGGATGTAACTGGGAAGTCACTAGGATAAGAGAGACATTGAAAGTTAATAATAGATATTGGTCTTGTTCGAAGCTATTCGGCATGGACGCCGCCTTCCACTGCCAGCCCCTCCGAGTCTACAAGGTCTGGTTGCCGAACCACTCGCAGGCGTGTGTCTACCACGCAGTCTACAAGGTCGCCGTGAAAGCTGACGTCAAGAAGAGGACCAAAACGAAGGTTGTATCTAGTGATGCAGTGTCACAGGCGGTGCTCTTTGATTTCAGTGGTTAGAAGACTGAAGACCCGGAGGCTGTGGCCTAGATTCCCATAAAAAGCTTACTTCGTTAATGTGTTTTTAATTCGGTTAAAACATTGCAGACCGAATCACCTGCGCTTGTCTGATAATAAAGATGATTTCGGGCTTTGGAAGGCACGTTAAGCCATGAGTTGCCATGGATTCCGCTGCGATGTAGTGGTCGTTAAAGGAACGCGCCAGAGTTTGAGAGGTAGTTCCGAAGAATTGTGACCCAAAGATGATCTCAGGCAGTGTACTTCTAATTCGCTACACTAACGTTATTCCATCTGATGACGCTAAATCGATTTGCTTTTGACCGCCATTTCGCTTAATGTATGGAATCTAGCCATCAATGCATAATTTAATGTTTACCAAACATTTTTTTTGCAGGGACCTCGTAACCGACTGCACTGGTTTAACAGCGTGGAATTAGAACGCCAGCGCGCGCACAGCTCCCTCCGTAGTCCAGAAGTTTCTATTTTCGCACAAATCGTCATGGGAGAACAGCTGAAGGAGAATGTAGGCCAACTTTGTGCAGTAAATTATATTATAAAAAACAAAAATATTATATCATTTTTGGAAAGGAATCAATGCTTTGAATAGCTTTTATGCTTGCTTCTTAGCTATATTGTTGTGGTAATCATAATCATCCCAACATTTTGAATTCCAAGTTGCTTCAGAGATCACACAAGTTATCTTATTTCTTGCCATCCTGTACTTTCTTCCCTTAATCTATACTCAATCCTACGTTGGATTATTATTAATATATCGTGTGAAACTTCGGTTGGCAAAGACATATTGCTTTAATTCGTTACAGTTACAGGAGCAGCAAGAGATGGAAACGGGAACGCTGATAGAAATCTGTGAAGAGAATGTCATAGTGGGCAACGAGTCAGGAGGTGGTGGGGCGGTGGCACTAGCCTCTCCCAACTGCGCATTGCTACTGGCCGCTAACTACAGTAAAGATGGTAAAAACATGTTCACGCCTGAAGATTTATATTCATGCTCCAATGGTTGAGCCAATACCATAGTATAATCATCTGGACATATTGGCGAACAGTTTCTTGATAGACACGTCCGCGCGCCCGTGCAGAAATTCTTTTAAATATTCTGATTTCGCAGCCATTTCGGCTGACATGATGGCGAACATCCTCAGATGATAGTTGGTGTTTAGCACCAACTTCAAAAGCAACGTAGAAATCTAGCGTGGTCTTCACAAAAACACTGTGTGCTATGGGACTGCCCATATACATATAGTGCACAGGGCAACGCAATTCTTCGATACCTTACGATTTTATTCTCAAACTGCTACATAAGTATTTCATTGTGGATTTGTTTTATGTCTTACACAGATCAGATAAGATTGTACAAGGAATTCTTCGTGATGGTGTTCCCAGCGTTGTACATGAGCCCGTACGTGTTCACCCAGTTCATGGTGGAGCTGGGCTGGCAGCGGGCGCAGTGTCCGAGTCTATTCAGGTAATCACAACTAGGACATTGCACGCTTAAATCACCTGATCTGATTCTTTATCTACCCCTTATCCCAGTTCATCTGAGGTCAGGCCTATCCTTACATCAGAGGTATCTACTTCGGGTTATCTGTATTTCTACCTTTTCGTTTCTGATCTCTTTTTCCATTCCATGATTGTCACATGTTGCTGATGGCCTGCCTACTAAGAAATATTAAGGACTTAAAAGGGTCGATTTTCGTGGTGCGATGGGCGCGTTAAGCTGTTGGTCTCAGCTGCTATCTGGTGATTGTTAATTAAATCACGTCAAAGACGACAGGATTATTGACCACTGGATATGAATGACTTCCTTGAGCATTATAATCACCTTCTTTTACACGGAATACGGTTAGCAGTTCAATGAGGACATTGCATAGGGCGTGCGAGTAAGGGTCAAGTAGTGTTGAAACCTATTCAATAAACAAAGAAGCAAATCCAGAGTCCTTCTGCCTCAAAAAGCCAATAAGTTTTGGGTTCCCTAAACTTTTGTTTTTGTGTACAGAGCTGCAGATGTTACCGGTCGTGGCGGCTTGTCGTTTGTGGAGACGATGCTGTGGGTTGCGGCGCTAGAGCCTAGCACTCCTCACAGCGGAATTCCTGCTGAGATCCGTTGTAGATACATTTTCAGGTAGAAGTTGTTAAGTTCAAAGATAGTCCAAACTGTTATATCAGTGGATTATTTGCTGGTATTATTAAGAATTGGGCGGGACATTTGGCAAGAAGGAATGATAGCAGATGGAGTAGGACTGTAACGGAGTGGTACCCAAGTAACAAAAGGCGAAGTGGACATACAGGTGCTAGGTGGATTGACGATATTAATAAAATAGCAAGATGGTTGGTGTAGACAGGGGGAGGCTTATGCCCAGCAGTGAGTTATAGAAAGCTAATAATGATGCTCATTAACAACTGTTTGATTTTTGACTGGTTACCTCTGTCTATGATATGTAAACCATAATTTTAGAACCAGTCGCTTGAATTTCGTTAACCCTTGCATTTGTGGAAGCGGATGGGAACAGCCACCAAAGAAGATGGTAAGTACACAAAAAAAACTTGGGGCTTCTGATTATAATTTTTAGTTGATAGTCTAATAAATTGGAAGATTTTACATACTGGTATCGGTGGATAAAATCTTCTAATTTATTAGACGTTCCAAATAATGTGACGTAGTCCGTTTCTGAATAAAGTCCATCTTGCAGATACTTCGACAGCAACCGTGATATGCAGCTGGAATATGTGGAGTTCAAAGAGCTGGTGGGCGCGGCCCGGGCTGCAAGGCAGCTGCCTGTCGATGCTCTGAGTGTGGCGAGAGATGCTGACGTCTGTCTCCGGTGAGTGCCGGCGCTAGTGGCTGCATTTTTAGTAGTTTGTCTTTATTTTAAGCTTCATTTTTCTTTTTAGCTCTTATGAATAGTACGTACTTTCGTTTTTGAAAAATACCCCTGAGTAACAGACAAACATACTTTGCAATGTTTAATTCATAGTTGTAACTATACTACTGCTGTATAGTCAATCGATGAAATACGATAGAAGCAGTGATGAGAATTCCATAAATACTTAGACGTTGTTGAAATAAATACGCCGCACGAACTATTCAATAATTACAATGAAATAAATTTTATTTTGTCTACCGTATCGAAAGTTCTATGCACATTACAGACATTTACACCCATATTCTCAAACGTTTCCTTAAACTCAACTCAACCTTACTCCAACTCATTGGTATGATCAGTCGTCACTAGCTTCTTGGTTCCTAATTGGAGGTAAGTATCAAACTGTCAAATATAAGGTTGGTCGAAAGGTACCTTGAGAAATGAAATAGAGTGGTTATAAATCAGCTTTTTGCAATTTTATGCCTAGTTAACTATACTTACTCTTTTTATTTTTTACTCTCGTTCTTTCGTATTTTTCAATTTTTGTGCGTTGGATTATTATTATAACCTGTGTCGTTCCTCATTGGAGTTTACTCAAGCAACCAACTGAGAATGTGGTTTTCAAGGGAAGTTCGAGGACTTCCTTAAGGCTTCTTCCAATGAGTTGGAGTGAAGGACGTCCTTAAGGTTATGTTTAAGAATATGGGTGTTAGGCTATCGTTCTGTAAAAGTACTTACAGTTCCGTCATGTTTTGGCCACAGAGCCCTAGGCCTCCAGCCCAACTCGCCGCTGCCGCTGACGGAGTTCCTCCGCGGAGTTGGCGAGCTTCGTCTTCGGGGCACCAGCTCCTTGCTACGAGCTCCTAGAAGCATCGCTGGATATCTCATTGACTTACAGTAAATGTGCACTTTTCAACATTTAGCTAGGTTTTAACCTCATTTAGTGTAGGTACTGGATCTTCTTCTTTGCGAGTCGAAATGGCTATTTCACTACATATACTGTGTGTATCCTAAAACGCCTTCAAGAAGCGGACTACCAAATGCTAAGTAACTTCAAATATATTTTTAAAGTTTGGCCAATTGTAGAAACACGTTTAATTAATTTTATAAACTCTTCAGTGTCCTAAGATCTAGAAAAAAAATTATCAGCCCACCGAAGTGAAATAAACTATAACTACACACACATACACCTAGAATAAATCATAACTGTTTTATTTGGAACAGGGGAAGAGATACAGAAGTGTCGCAGACTGCCACAGCGCCGTCTACTTCTAAGGTAGGCGTAGGTTAGTAACACTGCACTTTATATCAAGAGGTTTACAGTGCAGTACTTACTTAGGCATAATCGCCTGCGATGGTACGGTCACGTCTTACGAAAACCGGCAACATACATTGGGACCAAGTGTCTGGCCATGCCGTCTCCGCTAGGGACTAGTAGTAGGGGCAAGCCCAAGAAGAGCTGGCTTGACGTCGCAAAGCTGGATAAGCGTGCTAACGGACTAACTGTTAGGGATGCCGAAGACCGAGCGAAGTGGAGAAGCAAAAGTAGAAAAGCGGATTCTGGGCTCCGAAGCAAACAGCTGAGGATGCAACCGGGAAGGCGCTAAGATGATGATGACTTACTTAGACATATATACGAGCTCAACATATAACTACGGGCAAGGGTTCAACCACAGGGTGGAACTAATGACAGTTGAAATAGAAAGGTTCTAAATGGTAACTACAACACAGGCTATTGGAAATACCAGCCCTGGCACATCACACATTATCCTCATTTGGGAAAATTTTACCACGTCGCGTTGTTAGAAAGTGCTAGAGAGGACTACTAGGAACAAAGGAGAAATTGTATAACTTTTTATTGGTGAAAGCAGCGGCAACGTTACCGCCGAAGCCCATCGCCCCTGGCACGACGTCTCGCCCCCTCAGCAGCGTCACCAAGCCCGTTGACTTCAGCGTGGCGGCGTACACCGTGCGGCTGAAGAAACGAGCGCCCGTTGAGATGTACGAGCTCGCTAACTTCGACGGTAATTATTGCTATCTATATTTCTATTATATGTTCTCAGCTTACGAACTGAAGAGTATGCATTAACCATTCTTAATTTTAGATAGGCGCCTCACCTACGTAACCCTTTTTTACAAGTAAAGACCATTTAGTTGGACTTTTCTGAACAAAAGACGATTTAGAATCTAGTCTTATCTCTAGCCTACAATAGTAGTGTCAGAATTATAACACCAGCTAGTTTAAAGTATTTCATTAGATCTTCTTTTAAGCAATTTCTTGCGAAAATAATTCCTTACTTCTATCTACTTGCTGATACTCTATCATTATCAGGCTGTTACTGCATGTACAGATGACGCAGTGAGCCCATCGACAGCCCGCCTCGTGGCAACCGTTGGACCTGCACCTTCCACTGAGGTTTTGGGGCAAAAGTCGTCGCCAGCGGAAGCCCTGGCTGCAGTCCATCACTTTGCTAGCAGCATTGAAAAACAACATGTAAATGTACTAAAGAAAATTGTTATTAACAGCCTGCGTCGACGGTCTGTTGACTCGAAGGTTCTTGATCATAATCCTATGAAAAACATACTGTATTTTTTCTAATACAGTACTTATGTGTGCATAAAATGGTTACCAGAGTTTGCCTGCAAATGTATCCATGGAAGAAGCAAAAAAAGTAACTATAATAAATGTCCACATTATATGTTTGGGTGATCTGGGATGCACTTATGGCTTCGTGCTGATGTTACTTTGGTCAGTAAGAATCAGATTTATTTATTTATTAAGACCAAAAAAAATATGCACTGTTTTCATGGGACTCTTTGTGATCTAGTGTCTCTGCTTCAGAGGAGGGATTCCACAATCAGCAAGGCTGCGTGGTGCTGGGCCAGCCCTGCAGAGGAGACGACACTGGGCAGTCTGCTGCTGAAGCTGGCGGAGGCGGTGCGCCCGATTTGCACCAATGAGCCGCGGCTTTTGAGGCTCGCGTCGCCTGTTTATGCTATTGGTGAGTGGGGATAGGAGATTTCGTTTTAGAATTTATGGATTTACAACGCCATTACGAGTACTTACTGATAATTAGAATAGTCTGTAGTATTTGTGTGAACAGTCTGTGATGAAACCCCTTTGCTTTCCTTGATCGATGTATCTAACATTTAAAGAGATGTAACGCGCATATCTAGCTTGCTTACTTGTTTCTTTCTGCACTACTTTAAGATATGGTGGTAAGCCTTCAGATCGCCATGTAGTTACGAGTATGAGCCGAAAATTAGTCTGTAGTGTTTGTGTGACCAATCTGTGATGAAACCTTTTGCCTTCTTTGATCGCTGTATCTAATCTTGTGCTCTTTTCGGTAGAACTTCTTCTATCTTCTAGCCGTTTCACAACCTATTTGTTAACCAGGTGATCTCCACGGCAACCTGGCCACACTTCTGGCGATAGAGGCGGCGCTGTGGCCGTCCGGGCCCGCGCTGGCGCCCGCTCGCATCATGTTTCTTGGAGACTTCGTGGACCGAGGACCACATGGAGCTGAACTTATGGCGTACTTACTTTTATTTCTTCAATTCTTGTCTGATAAAAGGTGACATACACAGAAACCTGCTAGCGGTGGAGGCGGCAATGTGGCCATCTAGGCCTCATCTTGTTTCTTGGAGACTTCGTGGCCACATGGAGCTGAACTTGTGGCGTATTTACTTTTATTTCTTCATTTCGGTATCCTGAGGTTGTTGGAACAGCTTGCACTGCAGGTAGATGGGCTGTCGTACCTATCTGGCCTGTTTTGCAATGTTATTTTATTTTTATTAATTGTATATACTAACCCTAGGATTAGGATTTCAATTGTTACTAACACTATGGACGTACGTCTGAAATAAAGATTTTTTTATTTCTTGGCTGATAACCAAGTGATCTCCATAGCGTCTTAGCCGTCTTAGATAGTATCATGGAAATTTCTCGGACCGCGAGCCTCTGTGTTTGCTAATAACCAGGCGGTGGTGATGACCAGTTTATCATGGCAACGAAGTGCAGAATCATTCATAAGTGACCAGGTAGAAATCATATTTTTGCACCCCATCTTCATCTCAGCTGCAAAATGTCCTACATCCATTACATGCATTCGGTATATGTGGATATTCCACCGAATTATCTTATTAATATTGTAGGTAGTAAACAATGTTTGGTATTTTCGTTAGGTACCTTCTGGCAGCGAAGCTGCAGCGGCCGGCGGGTGTGTTGCTCGTAAGAGGAAACCACGAGACCAGAGACATACAGAAGATGTTCACTTTTTACAAGTACGATTCAATGAGCAATATTTCACTTACCGTTACCAGACGAAGACATCTGGCTGAAGCTAGGGTACTACTTCCAAATATGTAGGTAGCTATGCTGGGATTTGTTGCGACTCTTTCGGCCTTTAAATAGTGATATAGGTAGTCTTGTGGAAAATACTACCTAGGCAGGCAGTGAGTAATAGTGGCATTCTCAAGGCATATATAGAGACACTTCCTTTTTTGTAGAAAAAATCATACTTGCCGGGTGAGTGAAGGTCAGGCCCCTCTTTCTCACTGTGCAATATGGGCACGTGCCCAGGGCCCCGCTATCGAAAGGGCCCTCCCTAGTACCCACCGATGGTATATATTGGCGTTCTGCCAAATTTACGTTCAAAAAAAGTTGTTAAAAGTAAGTAGCAGTAAGCGCTTTACATGAAGGTTATAAACAAATAATAGAAGTTTTGATCACCATTGCTAACGATACTGATAACAGGCACGAGAAACTAGAGATGAAGCTGTTTGGGTTTATTTTTTCGCTCTCTGAACTCTGATTTCCGAAGAGATACGACAAAGTTGCAATGAATTTTTTGAAATCTATCATGAAGATGTAAATAAAAAGGAGTTAAAAATAGAATGCCAATATTTAACAGAATACTTCAAAACTGTTCAAAGTAAAAATGAAGCACCTACGAAATATTTCCTAACGCAGAAATTGCATTGATTAATCTTAGGATTTAATGCTAAACGACTTTTGTAGATCGTCTATACTAATATTATACATGCGAAAGTCTGCCTGTCTGTCTGTTACGCTTTCACGGCCAAACTGCTGAACGGATTTTGATGAAATTTGGTATTAATATACCCTAGAATCGAAAGGCAACGATAGTCGCAGTGTTTTTTCGACATTTTGAAGATGATTTTGGGCAGAAGATATTCCTTTCGCAATTTTTTATTTCTGAAAATAAGTAATCTTCTGACATATCTTCTTGATATTTCAGCGAGTGCATATCCAAGTATGGCGAAAACGAGGGCCCGAAGATATGGAATGCCATCAATATGGTGTTCGACGCTTTACCACTGGCCGCGGTTGTAGATGATAAGGTAAGCGACATCTCGTATTCCTCGGAGGAGCTCGTGATTTTGTAGTTACGCTCTCAGCTGTGGCTATTTCTGAGATTCCATCGATATTTATGGTCATTTCGATTTCACTGTTTGATCGATGCGCCAACAAAATTTCAGAAATCAAGACTTTTGAGATGTCTGGCACGCACTTTATCTATGCTAGTACCTTCACTTGTAAGACATTCCCTGTAAGTGATGGATCTATCAATAAAGTTACCTATTTTAAGAATTCCTATAAGTAAAATTTTTATAATTAGCAAATGTTTTCCGTTTAATATTGATTTACTCATATTTCAGGTATTCTGCTGTCACGGAGGTATCCCGCCCCCGTGGGTGTGTCCGCTGATCACAGCCATCGACAAGGTGCCAGTGCCGCTGCCCCGGCCGGCGGAGCAGAGCTCCATAGCCTGGGAACTGCTGTGGAATGACCCGATCAAGTAATGTGCTGCAATTTTACATCAATTGAAGCCGCGCCAGTAGTGTTGTTAAGCCAAGTACCTTGAGTGTAGTAACAACTTTTTTAGTCTTTTTTTAGATATTTTGATTTAATACAAATATATTTATTTTGCTAAAAATGTGCTACACATATAGATATCAAAAAATGACAGGTTTCTCACATTTTACCAGACACTGGCACAACAAAATATCATTTAGTTCTGAGAGTCAAAATATTCACTAACTGTATAGAAACCTTTATCAATTAGCCATTTCTTTAATTCTTTTTTAAATTCTTTAATATGTAGAGACTTCATATCATCATTAAGTCTATATCCGATGTGATTCGGCTGGAAGGTCTTTTCTTTCAAACAACATTGGTTCCACGACTCGAATCCTCCGGTAGAACTAATCCCGGGTTGTAGAACTATGAGTACAAAATCCAAATTAGGAAGTTGTTTTCTGTACTGAAATATTATAGTATTAGGAGTTTTTAAATGGTTTGAAAGCGTTGTTAAAATATGTCAATATCTACATCACCAAGTTTCAGATACCATCGTTTTCCTTTCCAAGCCCCAGCAAGATAACGGAGCTGGAGCTGACCGCCAACGTGGGGTTCGCAGCCAACGCCAAGCGCGGCACCAGCCAAGTGTTCGACCAAACCGCCCTCAAAATGTCAAATAACTGCAGTCAACTTTGATCACCAATTTTCAGCTCCCATCGTTTTCTTTTTAAAGTCCAAGTAAGATCACGGCAACACTGCAGCTGGAGCTGACCGCCAACGAGGGGTTCGCAGCCAACGCCAAGCGCGGCACGGGCCACGTGTTCGACCAGACTGCACTCGACCGGTTCCTGCTCGCGAATCAACTGTCACATGTTCTGCGAGCGCACCAACTGCATCCTAATGGGTTTATGGTAAAATAATTGACCAGCCTATTGTTTGTTTCTTGGACAGTACTTTGGAGTTGACCCTGTACGTCATCTTCATAAGTTTTTTAATAGACTATTACCTGAAAGTCTAGTCTTCAGGTAAAATCATTTGTCTCCTTTTTCTAGATCAATTGTTACATACAGCGTCTGGCAACATATGAAACGAAGTCCAACATGAGTACCTTCCAACTGGTGTTTCATCTTGTTAACCACATTCTCACTTGCATGTTTTACCACCGTTCATGTACCAGACAACCTTTGATCCGAAAAGGACTTCTTTTAAAATCTCTTCAGTTTTATTGATAGCACAATCTGCATTACTGGTTTTTTGCTTATCAATTATTCCCTGCAGTGTCAACTTTTTCTCATCTCATTACTGCGTGGTACCAACGACGCAGAAATGGCGTTGGTGGAAGTAATGACAAGGATCACGGACGAATGATAAACCTGTCATCATTTAGCCATCATTAGAAAAGACCTACCGTCGGGGGTTCTAGCATAATTTGTGTGAAGTGATTGATCCTTTATTTTCCTGATTGGTCTTTTCCCCCTGCAGTGCCAACTCCGCGGGCGGCTAATCTCAGTTTTCTCATCATCTCATTACTGCGGCGGCACCAACGACGCTGGAGTGGCACTGGTGGAGGGCGGCAAGCTAAGACTGATGAGGATCACGGACGATTGATCGTTATTGAGCAGGTCCTTCGAGCGGTGGAGTTGTGCATGAGTGAATGTTGCATATATTTTTGAGCAATTAAAATTATTTTATCAAAATCTTCTAGTTAATGTGACCATCTCGATGGCTTCCTAGATTTTTGTTTTTACCAACAAGTGTTGTGAAACTCCCGTAGTGACATTAATTGCAAAATCCATGCCCGCATGATAATGGATGGGTGCACATTTTAAGCTTTCTTTGCCCGAATCAGGCTAGCACGGTTTTTCAGCATCCCATTCTAATCCTACGTCCCAAGGTAACGCGAGCTTTTTTGTCATGTTATAATACAAACAAATATATAGGAATGACAAGTTTATTGTTATGATTTATTCACATACCTTAATATTCTTGAGAATCTTAAGTAATAACAGTGTTTATTACTGAAAATAAATAAACAGATAATTATAATTTACAAGTGCATCTGTTTAGACATCACATTAAAGGGCCTCAAGATGATCACATACTTATTGACTTACACCGCTTTTTACAGAAAGATTCATATAGTCGAACGAAGAACCTTCTCCATTTTAAAGTCGGTTATAAAAAGAAATAATTTTTAGAAATGGATGAATGCATTATAATAAGTTTGTGATCACCTTTACATCGGTAACAACTAAATCCAATTATGTTTTCGAAAACTTTAGTTTGTGTCAACCGCGTAAATGGAATAAATGAAGGGGTAAATAGAGCTGTATTTTCACTGAAGACGCGACGCTGGGCGGAGCGGACTGAGAACTGAACAATTACAATTTTGAATTTATTTTTCCAGCTTTGTGAATGGTTAACATACAGTTGACTCCGCCCAACTGCTCGTCAGTTAAATGTACCCATAAGCATTTAACTTAAAAATTTATTCTCTTTTGTCATATGAATATTGAATTAAGATTAATTTTCCACACATTACTTTTGCATCGTTTGTTTTACAGCAGTTTAAATTTTAGATGACTAATCAATAGTTATCTAAATCGATCTATTTTCATAGCTGAAATCAAGTCCAGGAACAGTTATTGTATTTCTTAACGTTTATAATTTCGTATTTACAATGCAGATTAACTTTGCAAAGGTTAAGGTCTAAACGCACTTACAACTGATACGCAACGCAACCTTTTTTGTCAGCAATTCCTTTAGTGGTTCCTTTGGAGGAATTACTTAGCGTTTTTTTACGCAACACTGCCGCATATATTAATATGTGGGTCACTTAATACATGCATACATACATATCACGCCTTTTTCCCGTAGGGTTAGGCAGAGACTACGGATTTCCATTTGCTTTGATCCTTACAGACTTCAATACAATTGTAACATACAGAGTAAAATTTGTAAATTTAATTGTCAGCCTCAAGGTTCATGCATAATCTGTATTAGATTTTGTTCTAAAAATGATATTGATAAATCGGGCTGCGTTGCGTCGCGTAACTTAGAGTAAGAGAGTGTAGACCTTTGTAGAAAAAATCTATACTTAAGTGCTAAATTATTTCTATTGCCGTGTTGATAAAAGTAACAAATCTTTGCTAATCGTCTTCTAAAATACATGAAAAAAAATTATATTTTAGTAACTAAGTTTTTTTAAAGTTTGATCATAAATAAAAAAATAGAATTATAGACGATCAATAATACACATGAGGTATTTTTTTAGACTCATGCCCATTATTAAACAGTCGAAATTATCAATGATAATGATAAAAATAATTAAATATGACTGCATTTTATACAAACTTAAGCATGTCTTATGCTAAACATAGTCCAAGGGATTGATTGCCTGAAACTTTACACCATATGGTATAACAATGAGATTATCCTTTCATAACAATGTTACTCTTGTCTGTCATAACCAAAAATGATAATTAATATTCTGAATGGTCTTTCTTCTAAATAAAGAGTTTCTAAACACAAGGCAAATTATTACAACATTTTACTTGAAAATCTTCAATACTTATTTGTAAAGATATTTGCAGGGAATTACCAGATTAAAACATACAAGATGTACAGTCGTCAGCTATCGCTAAAATTTGTATGATGCCCGAAAGGTGCATGCAATTTTTTTTGAAAGTAGTCATTTTAACATACTGATGATATTTTTTCGAGATTTCGAATGTTTAAGTATCACAGGGCTATGTAAAAATTTAACTGATATTTTAAAGAAGTCTGTATGTATATAATTTTTATATATTTAGATAATTGTTATCTCAAAGTGATTTGAAGTGTTTTAATGTAATTAGAATTGAGTTAGTCATACATTTAGTTTCTTTTTATTTACATCAAAACGATTGGAATCGAGTCGGCATTCGGCGTATTATACAGAGTGTAAACAATATTATTCGCTTTGAAAATTAGTAAATTTCCTATATTTTAGTATCTGTTTATGTATTTGTGTTTTAAGTGAAAATGGTGAAAAAAACCACAAGTTTACAAAATCTAAAGTAAAGCGCAGATAGTAAAGCAACTAAGGATTTCTTTCTAAGCAAAATGTCGCTACCTAAATCATTATTTTCTTGTTTATTGTGTTGGTATTTAAAAATAAAATATTGTTCACACTATGTTACTACAAAAAACATTCAGTCGAATCGAGAATCTCCTTGTTGGATTTTGGAAGTCGAAAATTATAGAAAAATGGGAACATTTGAAGACTATCTCACACGTAAGCTTTTCCAGTCTAAGCACACTCGTTCCACAATCACTTCACTCAAAAATCACTATTTTGTCACATTTGTCACTTTTTAGCACTTAATGTTTATTTCACTTGGGGTTTGCTCACATATTTCAACACATGTTGTAGCTGTAACAAAATAATTATGATACAGAAGAAAGTAAGCCTCATGCCTGAGAAGAGTAGAAAAACTTCAATGGCCAGGCCAGGGCTTAGCTCTTAAATTTATTGATGACAAGATACAACTTTAATGGTGACCGTATGTTGGGTTTCCCTTTGGCACGAGGATCTATGGCTCTATGCATTTTGGAGAGCTAAAGGGGGCCCCCAACTAACAAAAATTACTCTTGTAGTAGCTTACATTGCCAAAAATAGTGTTCTTATAACAGCGGTATTATAATAAGGGTGCATATGGGCACAAATTATAAGAGCAAAAGGCTCTATACCCTCCTTATAGTTGATTTATTGTTAGCTTTTTTTCCGTATACGGGCTTTATAATGGTAACCAACAAGAAAACTAAACTTATAATGAACGCATTGAAAGCGTGAATAAGTGTGATTACTCTTAAATGTATTTTATTAAGGTCAGGAACAAAGTGTTTATATTATATGTAAGTATATGCTATATATATATATGTATTGCATATTATTATTTTATGCTTTTCTGTTAATTTAACTTTATTTTACACCCACATAAAGCTCTCTGTTTGACCCAAAGGTTGACTGTTAGATAATGCTTTTAGCATTAAGTCCACCTATTGTGCTTTACAATTGTATTTGTACAATAAAGTTTAAATAAATAAAATAAATAAACAAAGAAGTTAAGCTTAAAACGACAAAACCAAGTCACTTAAATAGTAGTCGGCCCTTGTAACCGTCTGTTTATTATTATGCAATAAGTGTTTTGATTTAATTTCGTGACAGTTTAGAGAAAAATATGAAAGTTCTTTCCAACTTCCAACATTTTAATTAAATGAACACGGTAAGTCACAAATTTATTTTATATAGGTCACTTGAATATGTGTTGATTTTTAGGTGAAAATGTGTGGTAAACGCGCCCTGGAATTTAAGCCATTTTGTGCTAAAAATTTAATTTATTACTTAGTCATATTTTTAACAACGCTATTACAAGAGTAGGAGCAATTCGTAAAGGTTCTTTAAGAAGTCTATAAGACTTAAGATGGCAACATTAGTTGCTTATGCTATCGCCATTTTATATATATATATTAAGGGTTTCTTTTTCACAAGTAAAATCCCATATTGTTTGTCCGCAGATTTTAAAACGGCTGTATTTGCAGGTGGTAAAAAATATCTACAAAGTAATGAGCTCAATCACATGAGATACAATATAATACAAAATATCTCTATTGCCCACATACAGTAACAAATATTTTAACATTTACAAAGACTTAAAAATAATATGAGCAAAGGCGGACTTATTGCTAGGCAATCTCTTCCAGTCAACCCTGTGAGATGGTCATGGGATTGGACACATTTTATTTTTTAATTACAAATTATTATGTTATTGTTGACAATTACTTCTTAAGATTTAAAATGATTACTTATGATAATTGAAAATTTTCAATCACGTTGTTTTATTTTACACATAATGACAACATGAATGAATACGTTAGAAATGTTTTTGATCCAACAATAAATACTAATATATAATTTTAAAATTTGGCCTTTTCAGGTACCTTTCACTTCGGAAAAAGTACAGTTTCCAAAGGATTTTAATACGCGCGAAGCACGGGGCTACAAGCTATGAAACAAATAAAGTTAATATTGAAAGGTTGACTGTTAGATAATGCTTTTAGCATTAAGTTCGCCTATTGTGCTGTAAATAAAGTTAGAAGAAAGTAAATATTTACCAGTCCTACAGCAGCAGCTTGCCCGTGAGTATCTCCAAGGCAGCCTTGCGTCTGAGATAAGGCATGTGCGCCTGCGTGAAGCTGTAGGCCGCGTTTCGGCTCGAGAACTCCGCGAACGTGCACGCGAACATGCCGCAGTCGCTGCCGTTCATTTGTTGCGGGATGTCCTGTTTGTTGCAAGAGTGGTATATTTTTAGTAATGGGTTTTACGTTTACGGCCATGGATACAAGTCCTTTATAACTCTTCTTAATTTTTTAATCTTCTTCAGTCCCATAGTATAGTTTCGTCAAGTCTAAAAGTCTAGTCAGAAAGATTAGGCTAAGTGAAGTGGTAGAAAAACTGCACTTAACGATAACTAGGAGCTTTTGGCAACAAGCATGAAAATCAATCAAACACTGTATCACTTCCCAAAACTGAAGCTTGTCTTCAAACACTTTGCGAATAATAATCCACCATTTTTATGCACAAATTTTGGAAAATAAAATACAGCGCCGAAACTTCTCTTTTCAGCCCACCAAAAGTCTATGTAGATATATGTATTTTATAAGTAAAAATAAGTGGTCAAGTGCTGTGTCAAGCCACGCGCAATGTAAGGTTCCGTAGTAATAGTAGTCCCAATAATAAAGAATTTAAACTTAAAGCACACCTACATAATGAATGTCCTTTAGCAGATATAACAAGAAGCTCGATATCCGAGCACGGCACGCGTATCCGAAGTACGAGTAGCCAATGCGCGTGTCAAACGACGGTGAGACGTGTCTCGACCCGTATTGGATTGGTCACCATTAGTGGCATATTCTATTTCGACCTCCTCCGTGCTTCAGTCGGCATGTTAAGTCATTTCGTTTCATCGATAGATAACAATCATTAGGCTGCGTCAGAAGCCTTTAGGCAGCCTGAAAAAATCGTGTCAGTTTTGGTAAGCTATGTTTCTGTTGGTCTGGTTTTCGAGTAAAAAGCGTTACGGAGGTCACACAGCACTCGCTCCATTGTAGTAACCAACACCAAAATCAAGGTCCGTCTCGAGTAAAAAACGTAAACTAAGGACGCAACTGGAAAACACGCTTGGACGAAGACGAATAAGAATTTAATAATGATTTATCTTATGATGCATAAGGATATATTGATATAGGACCCCTATACCAAGGAAGCACGTCGAACCTCTGGGTTCATTTGTACTT
Organism: Euzophera pinguis; assembly: GCA_947363495.1. Classification (NCBI taxonomy): domain Eukaryota; kingdom Metazoa; phylum Arthropoda; class Insecta; order Lepidoptera; family Pyralidae; genus Euzophera; species Euzophera pinguis. The sequence continues at coordinate 19,188,554 of OX376156.1, read as the reverse complement.
ATAATGATTTAATCTAATGATTAGTTACAGCCTTATCGGCAAAAGGCAACTAAGGATGAAACTCGGGCGAAATACATTTGGTCAAAATATTATTAAAAATTTATAAAATTTGTGCAATTTTTAAATTTTATACTCAATAATTGATTAATTTATACTTATTACCTCCACAAAACTTTTTAATAACTTATAATTTTGAACAATGCAAACTCGCCGAGTGGCACAAACGTTCGATGCCATAGAGCCGACAGGATGGTGCACGGAAGTAGGTAGATAGATTATAGAATCCATAGCACATTTACAAAACAATATGTACAGTAGGCAGTGCTGGGCACCTCTTAAATCTAGTAAATTTGTGCACAACAGTATTGCAAAAGACTGAGTTGAGGCTTAGGTCTCTTTTACACATTTTGAAAATATAAAAAAATGAGAAAAATACCTTGAGGCATTCAGTCTTCCATCCGCTGGCATCAAACGGCTGCCCCTTCTTGTCCTGGTGTTCATCTTTCAAGTACTTCAACAAGGCATCGAGACAGGCTTGGTTGCGTCCGCCCATGCTGTCGAGGTAGTTGATCTTCTTGTCTCTGAAGTCTATGATGGAGAGGCACCAGTGAACTCCCAGGTGGACTGGTAGTATCATCAGGTCGTGGGCGAATATGTCTACCTGTAAGTTGTAGAATTATGTAATTAATAAATATAAAGCTACGTAGTTCACCTTTATATAAAACTTTTAGATATGTTGTTATTGCAGAAACTCCTTCACCTTTTCGAAGCCACTTACAATGCCTATCAGTGGCAAAATATTGGTCTTTATAAATATAATTAACCTGATTGGATTTTTTCCCCGCAGCTCATTTCTACCCTTAGGTTGGCTGGAAAAAAATGCATTAGCGATAAGTCCCGCTTTTGTACCCTTTTGGTTTTATTCGATTTTACTACGCGTTTCTTTTGTTTGTAAATGGTGCAATAAAGTGTTCATTCATTCATTCAGAGTCGCCTTCTTAAAGAAGATTATAGAAATAGTCTGTGAACACAATCATCAAAATTTTAATCAAAGTAATGTAACATTACGCCAATACAGTAGAATTGAAGCTAAAATATTTTCGCGCCATAAAGTTCAGAGCTTACTAAGAGTGTAGCAGATTTTTAAATACATTTGTTAATCAACTTCAAAACGATTACACGAATACAAAAGAACCCAGAGGTTCAACAATAATTGAGACTGATGAGATTTGAGACATATGTGAGACTAGTTGTTTCCCACAGCTCCGCCTGCGTCAAAAAGTAGCCTATGTCTGGCCCCAGGTCTTCAATTACATTCATACCCAATTTCACCAAAATCCGTTCAGCGTTTTAGCCGTGAAAGCGTAACAAACAGACCGACTTTCGCACTTATAATATTAGTGAGTATGGATTTAAACAGATTCGAAAACTTCTTTCTGTTTTCGAATTGATTACTCAAATTTTGTATATGACCATGTTACCCAGTAAGTCCAGCTTGCCCCGCCTGCATGAGTTTGGGATAGAAGGTGTTAGCATCAGTTACCTTCCTCGTCCATCGTCTGAGCCCAGCTTGCCCCGCCTGCATGAATTTGGGATAGAAGAAGGTGTTAGCATCAGTTACCTTCCTCGTCCATCGTCTGAGCCCAGCTTGCCCCGCCTGCATGAGTTTGGGATAGAAGGTGTTAGCATCAGTTACCTTCCTCGTCCATCGTCTGAGCCCAGCTTGCCCCGCTTGCATGAGTTTGGGATAGAAGAAGGTGTTAGCATCAGTTACCTTCCTCGTCCATCGTCTGAGCCCAGCTTGCCCCGCCTGCATGAGTTTGGGATAGAAGAAGGTGTTAGCATCAGTTACCTTCCTCGTCCATCGTCTGAGCCCAGCTTGCCCCGCCTGCATGAGTTTGGGATAGAAGAAGGTGTTAGCATCAGTTACCTTCCTCGTCCATCGTCTGAGCCCAGCTTGCCCCGCCTGCATGAGTTTGGGATAGAAGAAGGTGTTAGCATCAGTTACCTTCCTCGTCCATCGTCTGAGCCCAGCTTGCCCCGCCTGCATGAGTTTGGGATAGAAGAAGGTGTTAGCATCAGTTACCTTCCTCGTCCATCGTCTGAGCCCAGCTTGCCCCGCCTGCATGAGTTTGGGATAGAAGAAGGTGTTAGCATCAGTTACCTTCCTCGTCCATCGTCTGAGCCCAGCTTGCCCGCCTGCATGAGTTTGGGATAGAAGAAGGTGTTAGCATCAGTTACCTTCCTCGTCCATCGTCTGAGCCCAGCTTGCCCCGCCTGCATGAGTTTGGGATAGCAGTGATTCCCAAAGTGGTCCAGGTGGACCCCCAGGGGTCCACGGGAGACTTGCTGGGGGTCTACGTAGGCGTGAACAAAAAATGGGGGTCCATAAGATGTTAATGGGGGTCCACGAAAATTTATCTGCTTTTGATAGTAAAGAGCAAAAATGTAAGCATAGTTTTTATAAGGGCCTACCTACATTGTTTGAAGTACCTATCTAAGCAGATAATATTTTAATAAGGCAAGCGACTGTTACTTGTCCAAACTTGTGTATTCGATATTACGTACAATTTCGTGTACAGACTTGCAAAGCGCTATCCGCCCGACAATGCTTAATGCTTGTTCAGACATGAACTTGATCAACACTATAAATACTTGATGCCAAAGGCAACCAAACGCATTCATTTGTTTCCGGAATTTCGAAAACAAGGCGGAATTTGGAAAAAAGTTGTGAGAAAATTTATATCTGTGTTTGCTAGTGCCGGAGAAAAGTAAGTAACCTACCTTTTTTGTTATAGTACTTAAGTATTTTGTTTACGTGTACTAGTCGGTTGATCACAACGGCCTGTATAGATAGGTAACTTAGTAACTTACAGATATTTTAATTGTCCTCTTTCGATTTGAAGACAAACACAGCACGTTTTATTCAATTGTTTTTTCACGAGAGAAGCACTGCCTCTCTAAAAAGGCCGAATAAGCAATATTGCAGAGCAATTAATTTTGTAATTTTTCTTGCAAATAACTACTAATTTTATAAAACAGTAATTTCATAATCATGTTAAATTGATTTTGAAGTAACTATTTTATCAAAACTATTCCTTTTCGGAAAGAGCGAGCGGTGCGCGGGCGACGGGAAAAGGGCGGGGCTTGAACTTCGATGCCTGTTTGTCACGTTTTAACAATGAAGCCGCAGACAAAAAATACGCAAATACACGGAGCGCGTGAACTCATTGATTTAATAAAATGTTAGTTATCGTTTTTATGGACAATTTTGGGATTTCGACGTTTATTTTTTCCTACACAAATATGATCAGTATTCGATACTGAGTACACTAATTTTTATTTATACTATTAAAAATTAGTGGTAAATTATGTACTTTAAAATTGATACCGTTTTGTGAAAACGTTTGTATTTGTCTCAGCGGTTTATTAGTTGGTCCCTTTACAAGCCGTAATTCTATTTCCGCGTGCTGACAAAGGCTGCGGTGTGATACCTATATTCAGAAAAAAACTTGGTTACTAAAACATTTTTTTTACAGGTAAGGTAACTGACACGAAACATGGCTACAGCAAAGAAAAAATGTCGACAATATAGTGTCGATTATTTGAAATATGGTTTTGTTCCATCAGAGGCAGACAAACAATTGCCCATGTGCCTATTATGCAACAAAGTTTTGAGCAATGACTCTATGAAACCATCAAAGCTCGAAGATCATCTAAAAAGGTGTCATACTGATAAAATAGGTAAAGATTTAAAATATTTTCAAACATTGAAAGAAAAATATGGAAAGAGACCCACCATGCACAGTATGTTCGCTTCAACATCTCAAAGTAACGATGATGGCTTGCGGGCATCTTACAATATCTCATTACTTATAGCAAAATCTGGAAAACCGCACACTATCGGAGAACAATTAATTTTACCCGCTGTTGAAGAGGTTTTAAAAACTGTTTTGCACAAATCTCCATTTGACGTACTAAAAAGAATTCCATTAAGTAACAATACTGTACAAAGAAGCATTGATGAAATGAGCTCTGATATCGAAAGCTTTTTGTGCAATCATCTGCAAAAAACTCATTTTTCTATACAACTGGACGAGTCAACGTTACCCAGTAATGAAGCATTACTATTGGCATATGTCCGATTTATTGTTGAGGAAGAAATTCACGAAGAATTGCTATTTGCCAGAACTTTGGAGACTGACACTAAAGGCGAATCAATATATCAATATATCAATTAATGTCCTGAGTAATTTTTTTACGGAAAAATCGATCCCATTTACAAACATTATTTCAGTGGCAACAGACGGAGCTCCTGCAATGGTCGGGCGATATCGTGGGTTTATAAGTCATCTCAAAAGAATTATACCAGGACTTACAGCTATTCATTGCGTAATCCACCGACAACATCTTGTGGCAAAACATTTAAGTGACAGGTTGAACCAATCTCTTCATTTTGTAATAAAAGCTGTCAACAAAATCAGAAGCAATGCATTGAATACACGTTTATTTGCTCAATTGTGCGACGAAAATGATGAAGACTTCCAACGACTGCTCTTACATACTGAAGTACGCTGGTTGTCGAAAGGTGCATGCTTAACGAGATTTTACTCTGTTTTCGATTCCATATTAGAGTTCTTAGAAAGTAGAGATCCAGATTTAAAAGAAAACTTGATCAAATTCAAAGCAGACATTGCGTATTTGACAGATTTGTTTAAAAAATTTAATGATATTAACTTGCAGTTACAAGGGGACAGCCTGAATTTAATAAAAACAAAGGGGATAATTTCGGCTTTTCTTGGGAAATTGAAATTTATGAAGCAAAACATTAGTCGGCGCGAATTCTCTCAATTTCCAAACTTGTCGCAGGTAGAATGTATTGATGAGGATATCCATACCTACAGTCAACATTTAAGTGCCCTGCATGATGACTTCAAAACCAGGTTTGAAGATATACTGACGATGGATATACCACCATGGATAATAAATCCATTTGATGAAACGGAAGTGGCCAATGTTGTATTACAAGAGGAGCTGCTCGAGCTAAGCACTAATGAGGAGCTGAAGGTGAAATTTAGAAAAGGCTACCCAACATTTTGGCTGCAAGCAGAAATACCCGAAAAATATCCTGGACTGTGGGAAATCGCAAGGAAATTTTTAATAGCTTTTCCCTCGTCATATCTTGTCGAAAGGAGTTTTAGTGCCGTTACAAACCTCATAACAAAAAAAAGGAGCAAATTAAACATCACAGAGCGGGGGGATTTGCGGTTATTGCTCACAAAAATAAAGCCAAACATTGATCGTTTGCTGACACTCCATCATTAATTAAAATTATGACCTGAACCTATATTACCTTAATATTTTTTTCTTGTAATTCTATTCTTTTAATAAATAAAGTGATATAAAATGTACCATTTTTCGTTTTTATTTTACATATCGAAATATAGGGACAGAACTCAGAAGTGACACAATTTTTATTTTTTGGCGACTTTAAGAATGTGGTAGAAATGTAGCAGCAGGGGGTCCACCGAAACCAGTAAAATTTTGAAAGTGGTCCACGAGAAAAATAAGTTTGGGAACTACTGGGATAGAAGAAGGTGTTAGCATCAGTTACCTTCCTCGTCCATCGTCTGAGCCCAGCTTGCCCCGCCTGCATGAGTTTGGGATAGAAGAAGGTGTTAGCATCAGTTACCTTCCTCGTCCATCGTCTGAGCCCAGCTTGCCCCGCCTGCATGAGTTTGGGATAGAAGAAGGTGTTAGCATCAGTTACCTTCCTCGTCCATCGTCTGAGCCCAGCTTGCCCCGCCTGCATGAGTTTGGGATAGAAGAAGGTGTTAGCATCAGTTACCTTCCTCGTCCATCGTCTGAGCCCAGCTTGCCCCGCCTGCATGAGTTTGGGATAGAAGAAGGTGTTAGCATCAGTTACCTTCCTCGTCCATCGCCTGAGCCCAGCTTGCCCCGCCTGCATGAGTTTGGGATAGAAGGTGTTAGCATCAGTTACCTTCCTCGTCCATCGTCTGAGCCCAGCTTGCCCCGCCTGCATGAGTTTGGGATAGAAGAAGGTGTTAGCATCAGTTACCTTCCTCGTCCATCGTCTGAGCCCAGCTTGCCCCGCCTGCATGAGTTTGGGATAGAAGAAGGTGTTAGCATCAGTTACCTTCCTCGTCCATCGTCTGAGCCCAGCTTGCCCCGCCTGCATGAGTTTGGGATAGAAGAAGGTGTTAGCATCAGTTACCTTCCTCGTCCATCGTCTGAGCCCAGCTTGCCCCGCCTGCATGAGTTTGGGATAGAAGAAGGTGTTAGCATCAGTTACCTTCCTCGTCCATCGTCTGAGCCCAGCTTGCCCCGCCTGCATGAGTTTGGGATAGAAGAAGGTATTAGCGGCGTAGACGCGCGGCAAGTCCTTCCTCTCTTCCGCCCGCTGCATCAGCAAGTTCATGTAGAAGTTTATCACTTCGTCGTTCAGCCAGTTCAGCCCCGATAGCGTTTGGAGGTCTCGTCTGGAAGGAACAATTGCGTCATTTGTTTTTGAAACAAAGTTGGGGTCGGGTTCCGCCGCTCGGGGTAGAAAAAAGTAAATTAAAAAATTAAAATTGTATAATTTTATCAGTGGATTTTTACTGCTTAAAATGTAATTGTAAATTGTGTCCGAAATAAAGGCTTTTCATTATTTATTAAGGCGTAAGTGGCATCTTATTAACATTTGTATGAAATAAAGAGGTGATAGTAAGCTCCCTGAACCATAAACTATACAAGCAAATTACCTGTGTATCCGTAAGTTGAATTTCTCTACAAGTAATTGTCCCGGGGGTCCGGGTCCCAGTGCTCTGTTCACCAGTTTCTCCTGTTCCGGAGTTAGAGGAGGGAGTTCGACAGTCGGCTGCGGCTCTTCAAACAAACTCTCCGGTATACTCAACTCATACTTGAGCTTGTGCTCCAAATGGGCTATCTTCTGTTCACTGTTCACCTTCAATTAGAAGTAAAATGTTTTATGTGATGAATGTTGGACAAATGTTTAAGTAAATTTTACATACTGCAAATTTTAAAGTAATCAAAGAATGCCTAACTAGAGATTTTTAGAATTTCAGCTTAGTTTAAAATTTTTACAGAAAAAATCAATCAATCAGGTTTTATTTTAATTGACTCCAATAACTAATAAATAAAGACTCCTGTACAAGGGTTGTCTGCTTGGTTTTATCTCTTTCAGTCGATTCCCATTGCTAGCCCATCTTTTCCTGACCACAATTTGGATTGTCAACTTGAACTCCAATACCTACTTTTCTTAACTTGGTAGTATTTTTTTTATACTTGATTGCATCAAAACTCCCCATTTTATATTTTATCAGACATAGTGGCAATCCACTTTTGGAAAGAAATGAGCTGCACTAAGTAAACTTTAATATTAGTCAAGCAGAATCTTTGTTCACTTAAAAATTGTCTCCAGCCTTTTAAGATAAAAAGAAAAATATATTATTTAAAATTCCATACCTTAGATATAATATCAGATTCTCGCCGCGCTTCGGCCAACTTCTCCTGGGTATCACTTTTTTTTTTCTTATACTTAGAATCTAACTTAGAAAGCCAATCACTGGATATGATCGCTCTGTCCCTAAATGAATCCTTGAGGGAATTTATTGGGTCTATTCTAACTGATGAACTTGAAGATTCAGACGGAACTACTTCCACTTCCGAATCAGATGAATTAATTGAAGCTACTGTTATCGGGTCATATTCTTTGGTAGCTTCATTTTCTTTCTCAGCACACAGACCTTTTTCAACCAATTTAATTTCATCTAAAGCCTTCTTTTGAGTCCTCTGCGTCAATCGAAATGATGCGGCTTCATCTGCTAGATTTATAATATCACCAGGCTTCCCGATACTTGGGGTCTTTATAGATTGTGTCACCCTTTTAATCAATTCCTGATAATTTCTCTTTTCATCTAAATTAAATACTTCTGATAATGTAGACCTAGCATTTCCATTAATATTAAAGAATCTATTTCTAGTATGCGAGAGATTTGTGGGTTTAGTAGTTTGCATCCATTTTGGGATTGGTGTTGGGACTTTTTTATATGTTTTTGTAATGCCTGGTGGTGCCTTAAACTTTATGTATGTTCTTGGTGATGTATTACTTGTATTTCTTTCATTCAACTTCCGATTTCTCCTGTAGAATTGTAATGTGTCGTCGTCGGAAGTGTTTCGTGTGCTATTGTAAAAATATTTGTATTGCTTTCCAGCAGCGGATGTGGGTACGAATATGACGTCATCGTCTTGAGCACTGTGGTCAGGTTCGTCATATTCTTCTTCATCCAAGTTGATGTACTTTGTGGGTTTTTTGGGTTTTCTTTCAACCCATGTCACCTAAAACAAAATAAATCAATTAATATTGTTGAAATATAAACAAAAAACATGGGCATGGTGTTTACAAACACAACTATTTTTGATACAAATGTTGATTTTGATTTGAACTCCGAATGTCAACTCTTGTTTTCCCTTTGAAATATTTTTCATTAACAGCTCAACGTCCATAGACTACAGGTTATTAGCGAGCCATCTTGTAAAAATGGTAAAATATAATTTGTCTACAATGTAAAGACAATTTAGTATTATTAGTGCAATGAATTTTAGTACTTCCTTTTACAATGAATTTTTACCAATAATAGCACAACTGTCTAGTGTCTCTTCAAACTATGACATTGGAAAAATCACCAAGTTATTGGTGGAAGCTGTAATTGAAAAGAAAGATTTACAGTTTTTCATAGATTTCCGGCCACCTTTGCTATGTTTATTAAAGGTTTGCTGGTGTGCCTTGAAACAAATAGCTAATGAAATCATTGTTGTAAATTATACCAAAGGTATAGGCTGCGCCAAACGTTATTGCGAGTCCGAAGTTAGCTGCGAGTGCTTACATGCGCCGGTACAGTGGCCTACACGTTAGCAGCGGGCGTTATTTAACATAAGCGTTGCGGCAACCTTACCGTTTTTCTTTACTTTATTATTACCCAACTGGGTATTGGTTTAACAGTCTATGTATGTATGTATGTGGGTTTGTACCAACGAAACGACCAAGAAAACGATAACAATAACAGAAAACGATGTTTTTGCAGCCCAATGTACATCAAGAGTACTTAACACGCGCGTGTGTTCGTATACGAATGCAACACTCACACTGAAACCGACAAGCGCGGGGATGTGGTGTGGTGCCTCCTCCTCTCTCCGCATTACGTCCCGCTGCTTCCCGCTGACACCCAAAATTCGCTACTGCGACGCGTCTTGCGATCAACTTCAGACTCGCAATAAAGTTTGGCGCTGCCTATAGACGGGTTGTCTACTTGGTTTCATCTCTTTCAGTTAATTCCCATTGCAAGCCCATCTTTTACGGACCACAATTTGGATTGTCAACTTAATTGTTTTAAAAAATATGGTATCACAATATTAACCAATGTAATGTTAGAGTAAGAAAAATACAAACCTCTTGGTCATCCTCGTCATCATCATCAACTGCATGTATAACCGGCCTGACCGGTGTGTGAACCCTCGGAGTTCTATTTTTGAAGGAAGATCCATTTTCTGATAATCCCAAAACCTTTATGGGTACAGTTCTCTCTCTCATGGCCGGTTTTCCGAGCACAACATGATTGGGGGTAGATGTGCTCGGATGGCCTGCCTCAATTTGTATCGGCACATATCTTACATTTTTACTAGGTTTCTCTTCTTTTTCCCATAAATCTAAAATCAAAGATACTATTTATTTGTTGGTACAATATTAGTCAAACTGTTATTTTAATAGTAACTACATAGACAGTGTGTAAAACCATAAATTATTTTTCATTTCATTGATGTCCAACTGACTTATTTTTAATATTATTCTATTTTATTCCTCACCTGTGTGTGAGTGTTATTATAGTAAGCTTATTTCAGAAAGAATTAAAATATACATACACATATTTTTTTGAGAGGTGAATGACGTCTTATTCATACTAATATTATAAATGCGAAAGTCTGTCTATCTGTCTGTTACTCTTTCACGGCCAAATCACTAAACGGATTTTGCTGAAATTTAGTATGAATATAGTAGAATATATGCAAGCGGAGCTGCGGAAAAAAGGCCAGTATAGTGTAAATAAACGGTCATATTACCATCAATATTAAACTTGGCTGATCTTCAATCTTTCTTATTGAGTATGCTAGTGATCGATCACAATAACATAACCTCAAGGGCATTCATGACTCCTTATTTGAGGACACCTTAAGGAAGTCCTCGAACTTTCAGTTTATATCGCGCATTATTTCTTTTAGCGCTGTATTTATTTACGTAAGTTTTATTAAACTTTTTAACAGTAGAATGTATGAAAAAGTATTTTTTTAGTATGAATCACTTAATGAAATAAAATTCCCGAGAGTATTGAAAGAACCGGAAATCAAATTTGATTTCCCAGTTTCATTTTACTAGCAAAAGATGATGATCCCTAATAGCAACCTGAACAGCTTCAACTGCCTTTCAAAATGACAAATTTCATGTCATTGGGTAGCGGTGATCAATCTAAGTTACAGTCACGACTTTAGCTCTGAGCTTAGTTAACGCAAGTTAGCTTTTAAAAGACACGTTTTCCACCAGATTAACGAGCTTTCCATTAGGAAGCTGAAGATGCATCACCTAAGTAGAAAGGTACAAAGTTTTAAAAGTAATACCATCCATGATGTCTGGGAAGCTCGTCCTCTTCAGCTGTTTAAGCTTTTTGAGTGCCGGTGAATCGTCATCCGAGGAAAAACCATCGTCTGCCCTGAAAAGCGACGTACAAACATAAACTCGAATCTCATTGTTTATGTTAAAGTTACAACAAAATTTGTAAAAATACTTACTCCCAAAACTTGGAGGCTAGTCTTAATGGAATTTTATACATAACGATGTTAGAGTTAAGATGTAAATAATGCAATAACGTTAATTTTCAGTGACTTTGCCGCCATAACTAAAATAGTTGTAAACATGTCATACCTGTCGCGTTTGAAGCTTGGTCTGCTGATTGTTGGATTTTCGTCACTCCAACCTAAAAGACTTCGTACATAAGCCACCACGGACTTCATTTTAGAAAATTATTTTTTCCATATCACAAAATAAAACTATTTCACACTTCAAAATGCAAAGTAGCTCACGTTTTTACTGAGATGTTGCACGACACGCCATTCGGGCCGCCGCCGCCATTACTTTTATTTTTTTAATATCGGACGAGACGAGCAAAAGAATAACCGCTAGGCTGGCGCGGCGTGCCAAAGCTAAGCATTAAGTTAAGACTCGAGACTTAATGAACTGTTTATGGCTTCTATGTATTTTTATTTCTGTGGGCTTCCATCACTCATGCGAAAGTTGGGGAACGACTCGAGAAAGAGCTGGGCTTATTATACTATTAGTTGGTTCCCGTAGCTACGCCTGCATCAAAAAGTATAGTTTTACTATACTCATAGCTAATTTCGTCAAAATCCTTTCAGCAGTTTGGCCATGAAAGCATAACAGACAGACAAATTTCGCACTTATAATATTAGTATGGATCGCCTCTAAAAGCAGTGAGCAAACGAGATGGCGCAATAAAAGTTGTAAAGCACCATCTCGGTTGCTCACTAGTTTCTGCCTTGCTTTTAAGTGTGTTCTTATTTGGGTAATATTTATAAACAAAATCTACACTAAAAAATAACAAATGTCAAAAATAACAACAAAATTGGTTGTTAATTAGATCAGTAAATAACATTATTCTTATTTCTGCAGTGTTAATGCCCATCATGGACCTAGTAGGTATTTTAAACAGGACTGAGCTCATTGAACTAACACCCGAGCAGATAATTGCCGCATAATTGGCTAGTCAACTAAAAAATAAATTGTGTATTTATATATTTTATTGATAGAATAGACTATTTTGGAGAAACAATTTAAACGAAAAAATTCTTAAAATTATATTTATTTTGTTATTTAATTTTAAAGATTTTATAGTGATGACGTCACGCATCTATAATCGCCATCTCGAACTGCAAGACAGCAAAAAAAAAAAGGTATTAAAAAATATCTAAATGTCAGTGTCAAAGTCAGGATGGACCGCGAGCCGCGAGCTGGTCTCTTATTTGTTTACAATCGCCAACTAGGTACCTACCCCATTTCTCATATATATTGCATATTGTTATTTTTTTTCCAAAAATCCCCACTAATAAAACAAACTCAGCTTAGTAGGGATTTCTGGAAAAATAACTAACAATCCCCACCAGATTTAATTGTTACAAAATTAATAAAAATATCGTTAATTGTTTAATTAGATCCTTAAGTAATCATGTCAATATTATAATCAACTTTTATTATAAATTGTTTACATTGAAATGATAATCAAAAATATTTACAACAATTGACTGACTCATAAAAAAAAAGGTAGCACTGTAATGCTGCCATGCATTAACTCTAGCATTACAGTGCCACATTTTTGGAAAAATGAGATAAATTTACGACGATCTAAAATGTTTAAATATTTTTTTATGAGTCTAGTTAATCTAGGGAAAAAAATTAACAATACCCACTGGTAGGAATTTGTCGGTGGGGATTTCCGGAATAAACCAAATTCACAGTTCGATACTCACCTCCAATGAGAAATCATCTCAGAAGCTTATGACAACTAATCATACCAATAAGGTGGAGTAAGGTTGAGTCGAGTTTGAGTGAAGGTTTAAGAATACCGGTGTCAGTCCTGTTTAAAATACTAGGTCCGTAACATGGAACTAAAGGTAAAGATGGAAGCCGAGCAGGCATACAACAGGCTGGTTCAAGAAAATTTGACCTTTTTTTTTTTAATCGGTTACTTTTTAGTGTATATTTTGTTTAGTATAACAATATTAACCAAGTATGAATACAGTCAAGTAGCCTATTGGGCTTTATTTTTCTATATAAAAACAAGTATAATTATTTTTCCTTTTTTAATAAAAATATACCTCAAAATAAACATTATATTGCTAAGTAATTGTTTATTATTTTTTCCAACTTTTGGGGTTGTTATCAAGTGCTGTGATGGAAACTCAGATTCACACCCTACATCACGAGTTAGAAAGAGAGAGGTTGATAATGAAATGCATTCAGGTCAAATTTTTTGACATCAGCCTTTTGTATGCAAGCGCGCTATCTATCTTGATCTATATATCCATAGTCCGTGATGCGCATATATCCCATCTCACTTACTCGTTTTGGATTAAAAGATCATTGTAGCACACCCCTTCGAGTTAATAATTCTACTGTATATATTGTAGTCACTGTCTGTTTATATGTTAGTGCCAAAGTCAGTGTCAAAGTCATTTCATTATTTCTTAAGTCATTATACTTGCGTTTATAACCTCTCATGGTGGTATTTGATAGTGGTAAATTATAGTTTTCAAAATAAAATAAAATCAATATATAAAAATGTTGCAACCAGTTATGCATATTTTAAAACACAAGAACATTATTTTAGCTAGTGGTTCTCCAAGGCGAAAGGAACTCGTCGAAAATATTGTGCGCATAACCTTAAACTGTTTTTAATAATTCTTAACTATTTTCTATAGAAAGCAATAATTAAGGCTTACGTTTTAGGGATTAAATGTGACACTTTGTCCTTCTACATTTGAAGAAAATTTGGATCCTTCAGCTTTCAATAGTTTTTCGGAGTTCGTTGAAGAGACTGCGTTGCAAAAGGTTTTGGAGGTAGAAGGCAGGTTGACGCGGGAGGGTCGAGCGCCTGATGTGATCATTGCTGCGGACACTATGGTGACATTAGACGGGAGGATGTTTGGCAAGCCTCGAGACCAACAAGAAGCCTTCGATATGCTGTCGAGGTTACTTGCACCACTTCCAGGGGGTTGATTCGTGTAATGCTCGTCATTTCATCATTATTATCATGGGGCATGTTAGTCTGTTATTACAACCCCCAATTATAATTACACAATTAGCTATGTGGTTTTTTGCTTATGAGACTACTCCATTGAGTAATTACAAAGAGGAGATGCCGTAATAAGCGTTTAGTAAGAAAGTATTTGTGAGGCTACATGGGTCGGAAGGCAGACGTGCGTGGTGCTTGGTTTTGGCCATGGCTCATGGAGCACGAGCAATGACAAGCTCCACCCACTTTTGTGTCAGTGAGGTGCCAATGATCACATCACTGCACCATTTCAAACGGCGTCTCCTCTTTGTAATTGCTCTATGGACTACTCCTTTGTTGTGATTGTCATAAAATGTTTTAATAACTCATGGATGGAAAAGGACACCATATATAAGAAGAGCCAGGGATCTGAAGCCATGTGTCCTTGTATTTAACAGGGAAAAGCTAGGAAGTACCTAATCATTTTTACTCTTGAGCTAGAAGTGAAAAAATAATTGTTATTTTTCGTGCATGTAAATAATTATGAAATATCCAATTTTATGTGGAAGCAAACTGGAAAGGGATATTATAACTAAAATACCCTCACAATTACAGGCTTTCCGGAAAAGGGCATACAGTATACACTGGAGTTGTCATCAAAACCAACAAAGACATAGTAAAATTTACAGAGAACACCAAAGTATTTTTCGGGAATATTGATGAAGAACAGATCAAAGCTTACATAGCTACTGGAGAACCAATGTGAGAATTTTTTTCGTATGAAATACCCCAGTTCAAAATGCCACACTGTACCCCTATTAGCCAAGCTGTGCTGCGTGGTACCATATATTGGGCTTGGCTTACACACACACTTGAGACACTTGGGCTATTGAAACTCGCAAGCCATACAGCCAGGCCACTGAATTTAAGGGTGAAGCTATGGACAACTAAACCAAATACATTTGTGTAGTGTAGCCAGTCATCAGTGTGCATGGTTTGGTTAGTGAATTTGTCATGTATTTGATTTAATTGTCAGTATCTCCTTGTGAAAATTTGCAGTGGCAAATTCCTCCGTGGCCAGGCTGTACGGCCAGAGAATGCTAAAACCAAAGAGAATCAATAATGTTTTAGCCAAAACAATAATTATGGCTGGCCTTAATGAGACTAAACAAAAATAATTTCTTTTTGTAATTTTATCTTTCCATTGACCGGTTACATCTATTCAGGGACAAGGCAGGTGGTTATGGCATCCAAGGAGTTGGAGGCACGTTTGTGGAGAAGATCGAAGGAGACTACTTCACAGTTGTTGGCTTTCCTCTTTATAGGACTACCTCAGTACTGTACAATATGTTTAAGAATCATGAAAATAAACTTACATAAACTATTTTGCCTTTTTTTTTGTTTAGTTTAGTGTTGATCAGTGGTATGGTATTAAATATTGTAGTTTTTACGTCTTTTAGACTTTTAGTAGCAAATGTAGAAATTCATTATTGATTATTTTGACGCCTGAGTCGAAATTTCGTCAGTGGTCAAAGAAATATTTGCCATGCAATTTGTGGTAGGGACTTATTTTTTTGGTACCATGAGTTTTTGAAAACGCAGTCGCTAGCCTCAGTGAGCACTTTCTAGGAAATCCTACCTAACTGTTTCATATCATGAAGTCCTACCTGTTGGTTGCCTGGAAGAAATTGCTCTAGCGATAAGGCCGCCTTTGTACCATAGATAATAATAATATTCATGTACTTTCTACAATTTGGTGCAATAAAAAGTTATTTATTTATTTATTTATTATCCTCAAAGCTGTCCTAGCCAAGCGGAAAGTCGGATAATTTTCGATTATTATACATCAACAACAGACGCTAGAGTATGTATTTGCAAAAAACTCATGGTAAGTATATCGGAGTACATAGAGATTGATAGATCTAGTCTAGAATATATATAAAACCTCTTATTCCGTGAATAAAGCAATATGAAAGATAACACTCTTGCACTATACTGTCCGACAATGACACTTTGCAGAAAAATAGCTCCAGGCCGAGTGACTTGTTTTGATACACTTTCTGATGAAGGAGATGGGGACCCAGAACTATTGGAAAAATGAAATGATAAGACAGAAATTACAGATAGCAGATAATGAAATTTCAAATATTCTGCCAGAAAACTCTGTTCACAGGATTATTAGGACTATTAGGATTTAAAAAAAAACTAAACCACAAGCCATATAAAAAAACCCACGTTTTTACGTTTAAGTTCTACTGCAAAATAAAAATAATTTATCTTTTATCGACAGAAGAAAGGGCTTAATTCAAACGAAATTAGATTTCTCACAGGACGTCTTCTCACAATCAGAGCATTCACATTCACAAGCAACACGGAAAACATTGCAGAGAGAAATCATAGATGGCGCCGCTACTAGTAGTTCAATGCTAGAACGAAAAAAAAAAAAATGAGAAATGGAAACTGGAATGATATATTTCAAACAAACGCATTCGTAAAACCAAATGGGACATCAGCACAAATCTTAAAGAGTCGTGACGCAAATCAGTTTTCTATGTATTTCCTTTGCCTCCTTCACTCGTAATTTATGAATCCTATCCTTTTAACCCACGCTCTATGAATAGTTTAAAACTTTAAAACGTAGTGATTATATTATCTTTGGAATAAGTAGTAAGTATATATTTATTTATTTCACATCTTGTAGAATACTTATTTATTTCACATCTTGTAGAATACAACTAGAAAATCGCAATGTTGAAAGAGAAATAAATTTTCACCTGTTTTTTTTTCTGTGTCTGCTGTCTTGTCTAAGTACCTATCGGCTCTAAAAAACGATCCCCAATCACTACGATGTGGGGCTATTAATCAATGTAAAAAACGAGATTTAAAATGGCGTGAGGGTGTGGGAAACGGGACAGATGTAAGTTTACGATCCGGAAGATCGGAAGTTTATATGCAATAGATTTTTTAAGTCATGTGTTGGTATGGTATACTATCGGAGGAGAAAAATATAATTATCATTGCTTTTAGAACTTATATGTATTCTGGGTTTTTCGGAAAGTTAATAATTTTGTAACGCTGAGTCTGCTTCATAGTAGCATTTTTCCGGCTGCATCCTCAGCTGGTCTGCTTCATAGTAGCATTTTCCGGCTGCATCCTCAGCTGGTCTGCTTCATAGTAGCATTTTCCGGCTGCATCCTCAGCTGGTCTGCTTCATAGTAGCATTTTTCCGACTGCATCCTCAGCTGGTCTGCGGCTTAAAATAATATCTTTATCCAAAGGGGTTAGGGTTAAAGAGAAGTAATGTCAGTGTCAAAACGAGGTAACTTTGTAAACAAAGTGTTTCAGCTAACACATTAGGGCTGGCACGGGCAGGACTTGTTCTTGGAAACAATGTAGCAGTAGCTGATAGAAAGGGCTGCGTCCGGAGCGCCTTCCGGCCTCAAAATAGATCGTACGATGTCAAGTTTGCAAGCGGGGTTCATGAAAAACAGGACAGCCGGCAATAGCGTGCAATCAGATGGATGTAGACTTATATGTAGAATGAACTATAAATAACATAAACCCTCAAGGTCAGGATGGTGCTATTTTTGAAAAGTATGCTATGCCTCAAAAACGGCGAGTCGAATAATTTTTGTTCGACATACTTAATGGGCGAATCGAACGATTTTACAAAAAAAATTACACCCCAGGGAGCCGATTCTCGAGAAGCACGACTTTAAAATACGTGTTTTCACTATAATCTCTTAAATGCAGCCAGCGTTCTTCCTAACCTAACATGCCACACGGGCGGGATTTATTTAAAATCTGGTTTTCTTTCTTTCTTTTTGATTTATTGTTTCCCCTGATTTATTTCAATAAAATTGTCTTCAATAAAAAAAGTGTATGTAGTTTATCGCGTTTATCTCAAAAACTGGCAAAGGAAGTTGCCGACAAAAGTACCTGTCTATTGATGAATAATAAATACATTGTCTAAACTTTAAGAAAATAGTCATTACCCATAGGATCTGTAGCATAAAACTAATTACATAATGGTGTTGCGTGTCAACTCCGCCTACTTCTAGTGGGCGATTCGAAAGCCCAAATATGGGACAACATGGCCTTAATGGGCAAAAATGACCATATGTCCCTTGAAGGGCTGAATATGGTCAATGCTGACGGGTATAGTACTACCCACGGCATTATAATATTAAATCAAGGCCTATTGTGTAGCAATAAATTAATTAGGTTTTTGTATGTATTGATATTTGAATGCCTGCTGACAGTTTCCGTTTTGTGTGGGCTTCGAACTTGCCCCACTATGAATGCTATTGTATGAATGTAAGTATACATTCAATATGTTTTTTTTTTTGTTCTTATGTGCCCAGTGTCACTCTCACAGTAAATACGAATCTAACTAAACCTCTCAAGCTAAAATCCATCGAGCCGTTCAGACTGCAGAGCGTGCCAAACAATTTATACTTACTCTCGAAAAACATAACCCTCCTTCTGTCGCAGTCGGGTAAAAGACCATCCTTTTTTAATTTAAATACAGACCACGTTAACTAAAATGAAGTGTGTCAGTGTGGGAACCCGCCTTGCGGTCAGGAATCGGGAAGCCTAGCTTGTTCCCACACCAACATTGTTGGGTCACAAGTGTTCGAAATCAATTGCACCGTATCTCGGAAACTGATGGACCGCTCGATACGGAATCCACGGGCGGTTTGTGCCAATTAAAGCATTTGACAATTTCAACAAAAGCATAGAATTATTTATAGTGCTAACGACAAAAGTTTGATTGTGTCACTCTTTTGTAATATTTTATTTATACTAAAAAATATTTAATTGTAGGTGAAATAACTCCTTTACTAAGTATGAAGCAGAATCACAAAATAAAAGTTTAATCTTGAAGAAGCAATTGGCACACTAATATGGTAACATACTTTTATTATTAGGTCTATACAACGTTTTTTTTAAATAATCAATTTTCTTCCACCGGTTGGTTTCTCCCATCGATAGTCTCATCTATCTTGTCGTGTATAAAAAAAAAAAAAAAAAAAAAAAAAAGAAAAAAAGTATAAAGTGTCGGTTAATTATTGTTGTGTGTAAATGGAAGAAATGTCAATTAATTGCTGGTTACTGGATATGTTATGCTAACGGCTGAAGGCCATTGTCATGTGTAAAAAATAAAGGGGAATTTATGATATCCTTCAAGATTAACGACAAGGAATCTTAACTGTGTTCGAAATGTACTATACACGAATTTACATACAAAAGCTAACCAAGAGGGTACCTGAATAGACCAGAGCAGGGCAGCAGACCTTTGGAGTACAAGGACCTCTTGCGTTACCCTAGGAAATGGGGGTTTGACAGGAGGTAACACTAATGACACCAACTAATGAATATCAAAATGCTATTTATTTGAAAACTCAAACTATTATCATTAATCGCATAAATACATGAAGGTTATAGGGGCGTCCGCTGAAGGCGAACCCTGAATGTAAACAACTTAGAATCTAGCTTTATGCTAATTACAATGAAGTTTCAAAAATAAGGTACCAATCGCAGAAGGCGAAATTAACAAATAGCCATGGCGGGATTACCGAACGCGCGTTAAGGATACATAGGAAACACTATACCTGGCCAGGTCCAAACACCACACGTGATCCGGATTCACATCTCGTTATCGCGATCCGTTGTAGTCCGGTGGGTTATCCGTTACCGGCACAAATCCGAGGTTTCCTTGTGGGCGATGCACCGAGCGGGTGATAGTAACGCTTGTCGTCGATCGGCCCGTCGTCACGCCACGCCGGGTTATAGGGCTGCGGCGGGAGGTTGGACCCGCGTGAAACACCTTGGGGTCGCCGTGTGGCACGCAGCCCGCGGGGCCAGGAGCTGCGCCCTGCGGTGGATGATTGGAACCAACGCCAGCAGGCGCCGTTAAAACGAAGGCCGCGTGCGCGCAGCGGTACGTGGGCACATGGCGGCCACGCACCCGTAGGGGCAGCGGTAAGAATCCTTCTTACGCGGCGATCTTCGGCGTCCACTTAGACTTATACTAAATACAAATACGGCGGGGCGTAAAATACGGTGAAGGGAATCAACCAAAAATCCCCATTACAATGTTATATTTTAGAGTACCAAAAAATCACCCAGCCGCTAGGCGACTCGGCGAAGAAGACCCATCTCATCTCGCTCGAACTTCGCACTTTTCCAAAACGTTCTGTTTTACACGCTTGCGTCCTACATCAAACCAATTTACGGGTTTTCCAAATCGAAGGGCGCTTGGGCGTAATAGATATTCATCAATATTTATTATATTATCGGAAGGCAATATTATTGTCTATTATCAAATAAAATTCTAAATTATAACGGGATTCCGTATTCCGTTATGCTGGCCAATTCCGACCGAGCTAGGTGGAACGAAACGTCACCGGCCGTCAAATACGCAACAACGTCAGATTGTTTTGACCGCCGCTATGTGTTTTTGTTTCTTTAGGATTTTTAGTGAAAGTACTTAAAAATACAATGAATTGTTGGTTTGAATAATCAAAATGCGTTATGACGAATAATCTGGTGTATAGATTGTCGCGTTCCTTTCATTGGAAACTTTGCAATCCTCGTATGAAGTTTGAGCAAGATCAACTATGTGTTTGGTGCTAATATTCCAAAATGAGATGAGATGAGAGGGCTGATGCCTCAATGTAACAAAAGCCTAGCATGTAGTTCAATCACCTACGTAAGTAACATGCAAATATATCTGCTAGATTGTCTAAAACATGACATTCAAAGATGCATAACCCTACATCTTACTTATCTATAAAAAATATGTAGTTATCACTACAATACCCCCCTTTTGGCAAAGAGGTTAAGTAGCGCTTAACCGAACAGCCGGTATAACCGGAGAAAAAAAACTCTAAACTCAACCTAAGACTAAAATTCGTGTTATATACCATACACCTTGTTGTGTTGTGTTTTAGGGACACAGTGTCTGGCCAGACCACTGTATTTCCTTCACACAACCGGAAGACATATATATACAGCTTAGACTCCTCGGAGGGTAGTCTTCAGCTGAGTGTAGGTCGCTAACTATAACTTACTATGCCTAACAAGTTATATCTAGTTTTCTGGAACCTAAATAAGATATTAATTGTTTTTAATATCCTTTAGATTCATGATTCCTATATACCTAAGCAATAGACTATTTATTTAGTTGTGCGTACAATTTAACATTAATATACACTTAATAAAGTGAGATAGGGGTAGTAAGGATCCTTATTAATTACCTAATGTCTGAAATTATAAGCCTAGTATAGGTATTGCATATAGGTATGCAATGTAGTGGCTGGCTATGTACACTAATGTTGTCTTCATGGTGGAAGCAAAATTATGGCTTGCACCTGAGTCAAAGTACCAAATGTATGGCCGGCAGGCTCATACTTAATGAAAAATGAAAACTTCATTTTCATTTTTTCTCCAAAATTAACAAATAATATGTGACGGTTTAACATCACCGAGGCCCGTCAGGGTGTGTAGCTACACAAAAAATTGGTTTTGATGAAAACGCTTCCAAAACAAATTTTGGACTTTTCAAGTCAAGTATGATCATACTTTATTGGTAGATGAATATAGAAGATAGGTATTCCAATTGATCCTACCAACCAAAATAAATACATTTTTTGCTTCTGGAGCCAGAATAATATGATTATTCTTAAAAGTTGAGGATTTCAATGAATCCTACTTATCAAATTCAAAATGCAAAAGTTGCTAATTTGTGCATACACCTTGTGTGACCTTTATTATGTCCTTGACATGATATTTTCCAACTTTACCGGTATCTATCTCTTGAAGGTCATAAACGACATCCGAATGCTTCTTGATGACCTTGCATTTCAAGAAGCGCGGTGCCAGTTTAGCAGAGAAGAAGTGTGCTGCGTTTGACTGTACAAAGTTACGCCTCCATACGATATCGCCTACGCATAACCGTAGTTGTTTGCGGCGCAGGTTGTATCGTCCCGCGTTTCGTTTGTACGCTTTGGTCAACGCATCTGTGACCCGTTGGAAAATTTCTGCCATTTCGTTGAGAGCGGTTGCTCTCTCGGACCGGTTGGAATTTTGAAGGTCGTCTAACGAATCTGGAATGCCGCCCCTTATCGAATGCAGCATGCCATCCGTCATCATCTCTCGACCTTTGGCCAAGAAAAATGGTGTATGCCCTGTTACCACGTTAACAGTGCTATTCAAAGATAACTGAATTTGAGGTAAGTATTTAGACCAATTTCTTTGATCTCGGTCCACCAAAATAGCTAAGCAGGTTTCTATAGTCTGATTAAAGCGTTCTACAGTGTTAGACTGAGGGGCGTAGTATGCGTTGTAAAATATTCTTGGTATCGAGTGTCTTATACAAAAATCTTTAAATTGTTTGCTCTGAAATATTGTTGCGTTATCGCAAATTAAAATACATGGTATTCCTTCCTTATTTAAAATTTCAAATTCAATAAATGATGTTACTGTATTAGCTGTTGCAGTTCTAAGTGGGTGAATCCAACAATATTTTGTAAATACATCAACTATAGATAGTATGTAGACATGACCAGAATGAGATTTAACTAGAGGACCTATTAAGTCGAGGGACAAAGTATGTATAGGTTTGTTGACCCTCTTCTGGTTTATCATGTGTCCATGTGGAGGTTGATTTGAGTGTTTATATGCTTTGCACTTCTCACACCTGGCTACGTAGTTCTTAACGTCCTCATACATGCCTTTCCAAAAATAATTTTCTTTAATCTTGGACAAAGTTTTAAAGGTACCAGGATGAACTGTATGTTTTTCATGATTTTCTGTGATGCATTCTTGAACTAATTCTTTGGGTAATACTATTTTCCAATCGTTTTCTGATTGTAAATTTGATGTTGACTTTGAATATCTAAATAGTATTTTATCTTTTATCTGATAATTTTTATGGAACATTGGGTTTAGTTCCACGTTTTTATACAGTTTATTATACCAATCATCATTAGAATTGCAACCGCCATCAAATATGACAGCCTCGATACGGGACAAAACGTCTGGTACTACGTGCATAGAACCTTTTTTATGCCTAACTTCAAAATCAAAACAAGATAACTGCATTGCCCATCGTGCCAATCGACCTGATGGGTTATTTAGAGTTTTGAGCCATTTCAAAGACATATGGTCGGTCACTACTATAAAACGACTACCTTCTATATAAGGTCTAAAATGGTTTATCGAATCCACCAAAGCGAGCAATTCGCGCTCAGTTGTACTATAATTTCGTTCCGTTTTCGAAAGAAGTCTAGAAAAAAAGGCTATGGGATGTTCGATACCATCGATTTCTTGCACGCTACCAATACCGACGCTTGATGCGTCTGAATGAATTTGAAACGGCTTAGAGAAATCGGGACAGGCGAGCACAGGGGCCTGGGTCAGGGCTTCTTTGAGCGCTAAGAACGACCTTTCTGCTTCCTCTGACCAGTCTACCGTATCTCTGCCCTTTTTCTTGCCTATTAGAGCCGTCATTGGTGCTATAATGGTTGAAAAATTTGATACAAATCTGCGATAGTATGAACAAAGCCCAATAAACGCGCGTAACTGTTTAGCGGTTGTTGGCCGCGGAAAATTTTTGATGCATTCTAACTTTTGTGGATCTGTCTGTAAACCTTGTGAACCGACTATGTATCCCAAATATTTAAGTTCATGCTTACAAAATTCGCATTTGTCAAAGTTTATGGTTAAACCTGCTTTGCTCAAAGCTTCAAGAACCTCATTCAAAATAGTTATGTGTTCCTCATATGAGCTAGTGGCTATGAGAAGGTCATCGCAGTACGCGAATATCTTCTCGCCATATTTGTGGTGAAAAAGTGAATCTACCAACCGCTGTAATTCGCATCCAGCGTTAGAGATTCCAAATGGAACACGTTTGAACTCAAATAAACCACGGTTAGGTACCACGAACGCGCATTTTTGGCATGACGTGCCGGAGCCGTCGACATTATCCGTGTCACATAAAGAAATCTGCCAGTACGCTGCTGATAAGTCGATGGAACTTAAGTAACGAGTGCCACGTAAGTTATCCAGAATTGAACTAATATAGGGTACGGGGTACGAGTCTTTAACCGTAACATCATTAAGTTTCCTAGCGTCTAAACAAAATCTCCATGAACCATCCTTCTTTGGAGTCATAACAACAGGGTTCGACCATGGTGATTTAGACGGTGCTATCACACCTAGCTGAAGCATTCGGTCAACTTCCTCGTTCAAGGCCTTCAGCTTGACCGGTGAGAGAGGATAATATCTTTGTTTTATTGGTGGCCCTGTTGTTTTGATCCTATGTTCTACTAAAAATGTTTTACCTAAGCCTTTCTCCTCTGTACTAATTGACTTAAATTTTTGTATAACTTTATCTAATTGAATTGCTTCAAGAGGGGATAGGTCGTGTTTTGGGACTATGGCACATATAGATTTGCATGGCTCCGGCCTAAGATGAATATCTTCTAATTTAAACAAATTTATCAAATCCAATGTTATGATAGAGTCCATGCCGAAAATAAAATTATCAGATACTGATGGAATTACCATGAACATGATATTGTAGACAGAACCTCTGAAATTGACTGGTAATAGAATTTTACCTATAACCTCAACAACAGAACGGTTTGCACAAGTCGCTGTAGTATTATAGCTAACCAAATTGAAACCCAAATTCAAAAAATGTTTATGGAAATTGTTCCCTATTATGCTCAAATTCGCACCAGAATCCATCAAACCTTTATAAGTTTTGTTTCTAATTTTAATATCAATATAAATTCTGTTATCACTTTTGACCGTTTTTACGCCAGGAGTCACTGTGCCCAAGTATGTCATATTAGATATTTTACTAGTGGCTCCTGGTTTACCTAGTTTTTTGGAATATTGCTTGTTTCCTGTAATGGTGTGCTCCTTGGTGCAGAGTTACATTTATGACAGGTGCTTGTTAGCACGTTTGTTCGACCACACCGGAAACACACAATACCAGGAATAGTGCAGCATTGTTTATAAAAGTGTCCGACTTTTTTGCATTTGTTACAAACTGGCTGGTTTTTACTAATATTCTTTTGTATTTGTTTATTATCGTTGTTGAATTTTTTATAATTAAATGATTTTACAACATTAATTTGTTTTAATTGTTTAGTATTTTTGGAATAATTTGCGGCGCTGGGAAGGCCTGAATAAGCTTCAAAGCGTTAACCAATAGCTATAAGGTTCCGAATGCTATTCGAGTCATCGACGGCCAACAGGTGTCCGTATGATGGCAAAATGTTATGTTTTATAATTTCAAGTAAAGTTGTATCTGACAATTTATTCACAAGGCGCGCATTCATGGTTTGCATTTCTAATATATAAATGTGCAGGGGTTGACCTGCCGATTGTCGGTGTTCGCGAATTGTTTTTTCTAATTTAAAATCATTGTCTATGGTTGTGAAAAACGACTTAAAATGATTTTCTAATTCCGATAACGAGTAAACACCATCCCTAATATGCCTATAATAATCTAAGGCTTTTCCACTAAGTAAGTCTGAGAAGCATTTAAGTACTTTATGCTCTGGAGTTTCACGACTACGTCTAAAGTCATCAATTCTAAGAAAAAAATCGGTAACATCCGATTCACCTGAAAATTTTAAATTCCACGATCTCAAATTATCCTCCTTTAGTACATGAACAACACGTTCGCGTTCCCTAGTCTCAGTAGCGGTAATATGTGTGTCTAACACCTTCAAATTGGCATGACGCACTAAACTAGGAGCATCGAGTTGAAACAATGTAGGGTCGAATGCTGTTGATGTGGAGGGGCCGGGCGGGCGGGCTTCCACAGCACCGCCTCGCGGTCGTGTACTAACAAATGAGGGAGAAGTAGTGGAAGGTGGTTTGGTTTCCCCTCCACTCACTTCATGAAATTGGTCTCCTTCGCCGTCTGACATTTTGTCAAAGATGTAGGATTACTTGTGACGGGGTGTGTAATAATATAGAATTCAATAAATTCTGATTCAAAATATTCTAGATAATAATTCAAAATATCTGTATATGCAGAAAATGAAATAAATAATCAGCTTTCTAATTGAGAAATTTCAATAATATATGGCCAAACACTATGCTACTTGTTCATAGTGTTGCCTAGAAAAATTCAAATAATTAATTAATATGGATTATAATATTCGAATATTCACCACCCAGTCACGAGCGAGCCCAAAGATTGTTTGACACTAAAAAATTATCATCAGTATTATTGCCAACACACAATGTAGAAAAATTGGTTCAAGAGAAAAATTCGAAATTTGTTTTATTATCCACTGTCAAACTCCCATGATCCAAAGGTTAAAAAGAAAATATATATGTTCGGGCGCCATTGTCGTGTATAAAAAAAAAAAAAAAAAAAGAAAAAAAGTATAAAGTGTCGGTTAATTATTGTTGTGTGTAAATGGAAGAAATGTCAATTAATTGCTGGTTACTGGATATGTTATGCTAACGGCTGAAGGCCATTGTCATGTGTAAAAAATAAAGGGGAATTTATGATATCCTTCAAGATTAACGACAAGGAATCTTAACTGTGTTCGAAATGTACTATACACGAATTTACATACAAAAGCTAACCAAGAGGGTACCTGAATAGACCAGAGCAGGGCAGCAGACCTTTGGAGTACAAGGACCTCTTGCGTTACCCTAGGAAATGGGGGTTTGACAGGAGGTAACACTAATGACACCAACTAATGAATATCAAAATGCTATTTATTTGAAAACTCAAACTATTATCATTAATCGCATAAATACATGAAGGTTATAAGGGCGTCCGCTGAAGGCGAACCCTGAATGTAAACAACTTAGAATCTAGCTTTATGCTAATTACAATGAAGTTTCAAAAATAAGGTACCAATCGCAGAAGGCGAAATTAACAAATAGCCATGGCGGGATTACCGAACGCGCGTTAAGGATACATAGGAAACACTATACCTGGCCAGGTCCAAACACCACACGTGATCCGGATTCACATCTCGTTATCGCGATCCGTTGTAGTCCGGTGGGTTATCCGTTACCGGCACAAATCCGAGGTTTCCTTGTGGGCGATGCACCGAGCGGGTGATAGTAACGCTTGTCGTCGATCGGCCCGTCGTCACGCCACGCCGGGTTATAGGGCTGCGGCGGGAGGTTGGACCCGCGTGAAACACCTTGGGGTCGCCGTGTGGCACGCAGCCCGCGGGGCCAGGAGCTGCGCCCTGCGGTGGATGATTGGAACCAACGCCAGCAGGCGCCGTTAAAACGAAGGCCGCGTGCGCGCAGCGGTACGTGGGCACATGGCGGCCACGCACCCGTAGGGGCAGCGGTAAGAATCCTTCTTACGCGGCGATCTTCGGCGTCCACTTAGACTTATACTAAATACAAATACGGCGGGGCGTAAAATACGGTGAAGGGAATCAACCAAAAATCCCCATTACAATGTTATATTTTAGAGTACCAAAAAATCACCCAGCCGCTAGGCGACTCGGCGAAGAAGACCCATCTCATCTCGCTCGAACTTCGCACTTTTCCAAAACGTTCTGTTTTACACGCTTGCGTCCTACATCAAACCAATTTACGGGTTTTCCAAATCGAAGGGCGCTTGGGCGTAATAGATATTCATCAATATTTATTATATTATCGGAAGGCAATATTATTGTCTATTATCAAATAAAATTCTAAATTATAACGGGATTCCGTATTCCGTTTGCTGGCCAATTCCGACCGAGCTAGGTGGAACGAAACGTCACCGGCCGTCAAATACGCAACAACGTCAGATTGTTTTGACCGCCGCTATGTGTTTTTGTTTCTTTAGGATTTTTAGTGAAAGTACTTAAAAATACAATGAATTGTTGGTTTGAATAATCAAAATGCGTTATGACGAATAATCTGGTGTATAGATTGTCGCGTTCCTTTCATTGGAAACTTTGCAATCCTCGTATGAAGTTTGAGCAAGATCAACTATGTGTTTGGTGCTAATATTCCAAAATGAGATGAGATGAGAGGGCTGATGCCTCAATGTAACAAAAGCCTAGCATGTAGTTCAATCACCTACGTAAGTAACATGCAAATATATCTGCTAGATTGTCTAAAACATGACATTCAAAGATGCATAACCCTACATCTTACTTATCTATAAAAAATATGTAGTTATCACTACAATCTCCTTCCACTTGTCTCTATATCTTTAATCTGTGTCTATTTCAGGAGCAACGGCTTATCCATACTATCTATATGCATACTAATATCTAAACTTC
The DNA here is from genome assembly GCA_947363495.1 of Euzophera pinguis. Classification (NCBI taxonomy): domain Eukaryota; kingdom Metazoa; phylum Arthropoda; class Insecta; order Lepidoptera; family Pyralidae; genus Euzophera; species Euzophera pinguis. The sequence continues at coordinate 19,160,413 of OX376156.1, read as the reverse complement.
CATCTAATACTAGGTAATATTATAAATGCGAAAGTCGGTCGGTCTGTTTGTCTGTTACGCTTTCACGGCCTAACTGCTGAACGGATTTTTATGAAATTTGGTATGAATCTCCGTGGTATGAATATAGTTGAAGACGCGGGGTCTAACATAGGCTACTTATAAACGCAGGCGGAGCTGCGGGAAACAACTAGTGTGTAAAAAAATGTAATAATCAACAGGGTAATGTTTTGACGAGATTTGTCAGTGGATGGGAGACAGTCGCTATAGAACAAGATAAGTAGAGGAGAATATAATGGGGGGGGGGGGGGGCTTATACCCAGGAGCCCTATTTTTTAAATGTGTGACTCATATCTCTCGTTTGATATCGAACGCAAATCATTCGACTGACTGATTTTGCGTGTCATACATTTCAATAATAATCAGCAGTGGTTAAAAAATCAAAGGAATAAACAACTTACAACTTGACCTACAATTAAACCATATCAACTCACTAATTGAAATCTAAACGAATGTAACCTAATGTTAACTGTTCCCATCCCACAGACACAATGGCGGACACGGTCGCCATTCGCCATAGAGTAACAAGGTCGCCAAAAAGAACAGAAGTTAACTCAATGAGCCGTGCAACCATTAGTTTTACATTTTAGTTCCTATGACACAAGTTGATGACATGCTGTGTAATTTTGTTGTGAAATATATTTTGTTTATTATTATTAATCGGCGCTCTTTACATCTCACTACATGCCCTAACTTCACAAATCCTCTATTAGTCAAAATATTATGTCGTGGCCAATAAATCGACCTATTTACTGTTCACTTTGTTTATTTTCTTTATAATAAATCTAACACTTAACAGCTGCACTCAGAGACGTTAATTATTACTCAAGCAAATTTTGTAACTAAAAAAAATCTTAAGAGCGACAATCTTTAAATCTATTTGATTTACTTATTTAACTCCTCAGTGTATGTAGATTTATTTAAGTTATCATTAATGTCTTAATTCGGTTGTAAGTATCATCCATATATTTTGGCTAAGTCTAACCTAGAGTTTGTGAAGGCAGGGTTTGTATCTACATAAGATCTGATAACTTCTTGACAGTGTCATAACTACTTTGAATCTCGGCAATATTTTGGTTTTTAAATAACCACTAACATTTTCTAACTTGGCAGGATAGGATTTTTTGGTGGGGTAATTTTTCTACACGACGATTTCTGTACACGGTAATTAACATCGTCCAATCCTTCGATTAGGTTCGATCAAAGAACCCTTTTTATGAAATCTTGAACTTCCTCAAAATCGATACGTCGATATTCGAAAATCGATTCACCTAGAGAGGATCAACACTTCTCCGAATGACGATGTATGTGTGATGTATGTATTATATTAGATAATATAATTTTCATGCATTGTGCAGCCGCGGCATACGCCAGTTAGCGTATCTGCAATTCCAAGCTAAATGACTTTATCGTAAAGATCTTATAACTCGCATTTATTTTCCACTTAGATTTTCTCCATCTTACTTTGCTCAAAAAATATGTACCTCATTAGAACAATAAGGTTTTTAGGTTGCATTGGCACGGAATGCTAAAAAATTGGTTGACACGCTGACTGTTGCCAACAGTGTCAGTTCTCGCCGGGAGCCGTTGTGGGAAACGGTGTACAATACAATGACACCTAACAGTCTTTTGGTAATAGCGATAATGGATGCCAAGAGTTGGTTTTTAAGAGGAAATATTGGATAAAAAAGATATGAAAAAAGTACAGATTAATTTGCTTTTTTTTTTAAGGTTTTTAGTCGGAATGCAACGGTAAGCTTGCCCGTCTATCGCGTCCCGTTCGCAAGACTACCAACTTAAAAACAACATGTCTTATTTCTTAAGAATTGTAAAGTTATAATTTCCATTTAGTAAATAATATTTTTTTAATTTAATGTAGTCAAGTGCCTGTCGAACATGCTCATGGGTTCCGTAGCAGCATCTTTGAATAAGTACAAATAAAGATATAGATATTTTTTAACAAGGCATGTTTTACCAGGACACCATCAAATTTTACATTATTTTAGTACTTAGTTACAGCAGCAATAGAAATATGACATTTTGTTTTAAATTTCCGTATTTTAATAGTTTAATTTTCCTATATATGTAACGGACCACGGTTTATTAAGATATTAAGTTTTGTTAGAAGAATGCAGTCTGGTTTGCAATAGGGTTTCGTACATAGGTTTCCGTTATTAAACTTCGCGTACGGGACCCTAAAATTGTTCTGAAAAATGAGTTTGCATGATCGTAAAGGTAGTGAATGAGGTAGTAAGTGTAAAGTTACTTCGCGCGAAGCTCGTGGGAGCGGTGTCGGGTTCGATTCCCGCGCTGGCAATCTACTGGTGTCACTGTTTCAAGTAATTACTTCAATGTATGGAAGTATATATGGGTGGTATTTAAATCAATCAAAAAAAAAAAAAGAAATGTAAAACTGCAGGAGGTCCATCGCGCTAATTTTAAGTAAGTACCAAATGTAAAGAACGACCAAAAGTGCTATTTTTGAGACATAAATATCTTACTTAATGTTCTTTCGTATCAATGGTTTAAAACCTTTAAGGTTATAGCTGAAAATCAGCGTATTATTCTTCGAACAATATGACCGCTGAGCTATGACCCTTTTGCATTGCTGCAATGCACACATGTATTAAGATGCTTTCTTCATGTTTGAACTGTATTTTTTTTTTCTTTTATATACTGTGTGTTTGGATTCCTTGGCAACAAATAAACAGTTTATCTATCTATCTATCTAAAACTATTAATTAAATATTAATGTCCAAGCAACATTCACGGCAAGTCAGAGGCTGCAACCAATTCAGCCCCCGTATATATGTGAAAGGGCAACTGGGGCACGAGTTGGCATGATAGCACAGAGTGATATTTTTGAGAATTATGATTCGCCCAAAACTGGTGAGAAGAATGAAAATCTCAAAAATAACACTTGAAATAATTAAATAGTCATAGTTTCAATAAGGGAATGGATCAGGAATGCTATTTTTGAAAAGTATAGAGTCATACATTTAAAAAAAACAAAAGTAATTAATGGTATATTTATATACTTCACTGATGATTAATTATACCGTTATACAGTGGTCTGTGTAGGTATTTATTACCATAATGGGTTGTTTTTCATCACACAGAATAGGGTCAATCGTGGGCGCCGCCTAAGGTTCGTACGTACTGAGGTCTTGGGCAATAAGTACCTTAATTTAAATTCAATTTTTCGCTTCAAGATTGATCATTTAATCAATCAATACTTGAGACAAACAAGTAATATATAAATATAAAAAATGTCAGACTTCAAAAGACAAATAAAAAAATTATAGCATGTTTTAGAATTATACGAGTAGGGACTAAAACTATTGAACCGATCGATAGAAGATAATTGAATTTCATACATCGAATTGAACCTCCTACTACCTTAATATACCACGATATTTGAAGTCGTTTAAAAATAAAAAGACTTAATATGAATGAGTAAAAATAATTTCAATAATTAACTGCGCTACTTAGCAAACTCCAGGACCCAATAAGCCAAAGTCATTTAACAGCAATTAAAGTTAAATATGAGATGTTCTGAAAATAGCCGAGCAAGGGTGTTACAATACCATGCTGTACACCACAGAATTAAGATAGAATTTCCCTGTGGCAACCACATAAGCCTCGCGAGTCTTAACTTTGTATGGCGAGGTTTTACTTCGACATACAGAAAACGCTCCCGTGGCATTTCTACCTAATCTTATTTCTGTGCACCAATATTTGGTGTTCGTTCGTGAAATATCGACGGGTTGTTGTTACATTAGCTTCCGTTAGTAGGGGACTGATGTGCCCAAATTGTAGAAATAATTTGGGATTTTGAAAAACTTCTTACCTCGCATGGAAAAAGTAAAATTCTGTCGTTTTTCAGGACCTTGTTTCTCCGAACTGTGACATGTAAAGAGGTAAAATATTCATGGGAACTTGCCATGTGGTTTGCCACTATATGAACAAAACTTCATCATCATTTCGTGTAGGTAACATTGTCTATCGACCATGTACAGTACACCCTGGTGTCAGAGTTATTCAAAACAAAACTTAATAATAATGTATTCAGAACTAAGGCACATCTTGCGATAAAAATATATAAATTTCCTTGTTCTTTACTAACTGATGGCGGATTCCACTAACAACGGGATTCCAAGTATGATGAGATATAATTATATTTTTTTTTTGTTTTATTGCCTTTATAGCTTATTAGCAAGAAAATTGTAAGTTTTTTATTTAAATTTCAAAATATTAAAAAAAAATACAACCGCTTGCGATTAGGAGCACCTTGTGTAGTCCCTCATCGTTGCTCGTGCGGGGATATTGTCGTTGCTTTTGTTCATCATCTCTGGCTACCATTAAAATTTCAGCGGCCTTAGAACCCAAGTGGGTTTGGTGCCTTGGAAGAAGGGAAGCCCGTTAGTTTAGGACGCTGCCTGCGTCGACACTCTGTCGCCGTCTCCCCTCCCAGATACTAAGTCGAAGGTCGGTAGTGCCGCAGCTTCCGTAGAGGACCTCAAAAGGCATAAATATTATTGGAAGTAACTACATATTTGCGCCTTTTGGGGTAGAAACTCTGGGTTCATGGGGTCCATCAACACATGAAGTTTTTAAGTTCATCTCGAAAAGAATAATAGACATATCCCGTGACCAAAAGATTGGATGTTTCCTCGCACAGAGGATCAGCATTGCCATCCAACGTGGCAATGCTGCCAGCCTTTTGGGCACACTGTTACGATATAACGATTTGCAGGGACCAGGAACTACATAACTTGTATTTTTTATTTTATTTTATATGTTTTTAGACAGTTTTTAGTTAAAGGTGTATGTAGTTACCGGCAATTCATAATTCTATGACATACACGCTAATTAAATACGTACATAATATAGCTCATATTGTATTGTACATAATTCCTATTTCCTGGCAAACGTATGAAAACAATCACATGTCGCATCTTGATAGAGATAACATACGTAACTTTAACGACGTTATGTACGACGATACTCGTACGTAACATAAAACAGTTAATTATTACCTCATAATAAGTACCCGTAACAAAAGATATCACGTTGCTCTCGGCAACAGAAAGACGTTTAAATAATAAAATATGGTACGAAATCCATTGTGCGCGAGTTCGACTGGCCCTTAGTCTGTTTTTTCATAAACAAAGCAGTTAGTAAGAGGTTTCGTAGGCGATTAGGTTGAACTTGCCCAGAACGGCCAAAATAGTTTAAAAAATTGGTTAGTATTTTGGTCTCCTTCTTCGGAAGAGGCAGACTTCATCGGCCCGTCACAGCTGAGGTCATCACTGCCTCCAGTAGCTCTCCTTACGATATCGACCCACCTCGCTGAAGATTTCGGTGTGTGTGAGTGTAGTATTTGGGTAACTACCTAATAAAAGAGAAAATCCTGAATCTATTCCCAAATCCATAAAACAATGTGGAGTTCAGAGTTCCGACGCCAGGTGGCAGACGGCGACTATTTCCAGAACAATTAGGAAAGCGCGGATTCTCGCGTATTAAATATCAAAGGGACCGTTAGTGCGCAATGCCGGTATTAAACTACATTTTTAAATATATCTGTCCTCGCTGAATTCGCGTTTTGAACATAAAAGTAAAAGTTGAGAAAACACGCGTAGAGTTAATTGTCTATTCTATAGTTCAAAGAGATTAAATGCGATTTAAAAACCAACCTTTTTTTATTTAAACCTAACGTTCCAAACACTTTACAGCGTTCATGGTCGCAGGCAGACTAAGTTGACATTTGTCTGTGAGAAGGGACTGTGTCTGTACGAATTTTTTCTTCACAATTATTCATAGCATAATTAAAGAAAAAATTCAGTACCTATTTTCATCAACAGCGACTGAAACACATATTGAAAAATAATAGAGCAGTAAAGTCTAAAATAATTTACGGCGCTATAAAACTGGCAGCTTGCTGTTTACACCGTTGTGGGGGAAACCTTGAAATCTCTGCAGATATATGTTGTGGCACTCTGGAGTGCTTAACCTGATTGATGGTGATGGTCTCTCCTTAAGAAGCAGAGAAGGAAAAGAAGGATATTTACAGTTATTCAACATTGGAGGACTCATATTTCGAATGAACATTGTTCCACTCACTGATTAGAAAATCATTGGCTATCAAATGAAAATCATTCAACTCACCAATTTTTTTGTGAGTTATACAAAAATAGATTTTTATCGGCGTATTCTTCTCAGCACTGCGAAACGCTGATAGCTTGAAGAGATCGCTCTAGCGATAAGTCCGCCTTTGTACCTCAATTTTTATGTACATAAAATTGTTTTGTGAAATTTGTATTTTGGAGCAATAAAGAGTATTTGTATTGTAATGTATAGTTTGTAGCTTTGGAAAAAAAAAGAAATACATTGGTTTCCTTGCTCAAGTGACACATCTGATGTTGAGGGCCAACATGGGATGCGATGACCAATAAAAATTACCATCACCCTTTGTTTCTTTTTTTTCACAAACACATAAGATGGTCAAAAACATAATAAAACAATCTAAAGCAGGTTAACTTCAAAGATGTCTGGACATCTTCACTTCACACCTGAATGCTGGACTGTGCAAAATTTGGCGTTTTGTAAACAATAACATACTGAAATTTAGTGTTTAGTAATCTAGATTATTATTTACACGCAGGCCATGTGGTCTTCGACTAAGATCGTTCCTTTTCTTACCGCGTGTTTGGTCTTAACTGGTTGTAAAAGACAATTTAGGGTTAAAAGGGTATTTAACAATGTTGCCTGATAATTTTATCTTGCTATGTGCACACCCCGGACACTCCATACAACAGCGCCGAGATTACAACTACTACGATTGCGGCTTCGCACGCCCGACAATGTGAGTGATGTGTGAGTGTCACTAGGGTAGGGTTGGTTATTTACATTTTATATAAATGTCATCTTTGCTTGCATTGTTTTGCTCTCGATTTTTACCCTTAATCTGCGCGGTGAGGTGCTGTATCTGTTTCGGGTGGAAGGGGAGGATTCTGTACGTTAGTGCTATTAATAATTCTGTGCCATTGGAGCAACTTAACCTAAGTTTACCGCAAAATAACTAGCGGTTTTCATATTGTCACCAGACAATAGAGCAATCGGAAGAAAATTCATAATTATATTTATGGCATGGAGGAACGACAATGGCGGCCAAAAGGATATATCGACTTCAAGGATAATATGTATGTTTTTTTAAACATGAATCAATCAAGTGCGTTCCGTTTCCTTTCTTCTATGTTACAACAAAACACCAGGAGTGCTATTTTTGAAAAGTAAGTTTTTTCTCCCATATCGAATGATTTTATTTCGACATTTTCTCATAATTCATACATTACAAAAATAGGGCTCCTGAGGTGTATCGATAGCAGCGTCATAAATGGGAATTTATCGGGAATAGTGCCACAACAGGAAGCCGGGAAACGTGCTGTATTGGGCAATGCCGTTAATTGGGGCAAAACTTCCTTCGCTAGTGTTATTTTGAAATTTCCGCCTCTTTGTTACAGGTGGGAGCGTCCTGTTGATGTATTAGTTTGGAATTTTAATTAAGCATCTTTTCCTTCCATAAGTCTTTCATGTAATAGTTGGACATATGACTATTAAAGTACTCTTTCCCACGGTTTCAGTTCAGGGTGATATGTACGAGTACTGGAAACTTGTGAAAACGTTCTTCAAGAATTGGGCTTCCAAATTTTAGAGCGAGCTACTTTTGCATTTGGTACAGTTTAAGTTTGGAGGTACTTGTAAAGCATGTCTTCTAGGTACTTGGCGTATCTGTGGAAATCTAATCTCTGCCTACCACTGCGAGAAACTTTCATGAATATTGATACTCAGAGCAGAAATCCGCTACTGAACTTCAGGTTTTTCTTTTATGCATGGGGGCTTTCGGGCCTGCAGCGGTCCTTTCTGGACGTTTGACCCTTGGTGAGAGCTATACGAAAATTATACGTATCTAGTTATTAATGTATTTTATAGAATCATCTTTGTCTAACATACGAGTACGTCTTTAAAAAAATATATTAACTAGTCCGCCATTTAATTTTCCCATCTAAAGGCACTGTCTTCGTGGTTACGGCATTTTGTGTACTTCCTTGTTCTGAAACCTTCTATTTAGTATCTTATATCTAAAGATAGCTCCTGGTAACAACGAGTCTACATGACTTTCATTATTTTATGTGCTGAGTGTAACGAATGTCAATTTTAGCATTGAAGTTAGCAATATATGCGTAGGTTTATACGAGTACTACCGCTCGTATGTGTTACTGAAATGTGAAGCGTCTCTAAAAATGACCTTTTCTATTAATTCAAAAATTAACATTTAACCATAGTCAATGAGTGATAACTTCCTTTATAGGCGCAAAACATTACCTAATCAAACAAAAAAGGAACGTAGGCGAATGGGTGATTTTGATCTAACCAAGAATCGGGCGTGGGCGAGCCCTTTACTTTTTTTCTACACATTGATTGCGTTAATAGAACACTTAGTTCTAAAACCGTTCATATATAAGCACCGTTGTATATTAACCTATTATTGATTGTAGGCGGACGGCTTTTGAATTGACTTTACGATTGTTTTAGATACTTAAATTGAATTAATTCCGTATGTGGCGTGTTGTGAAGAGGCAAGATGAAATACCCTTATGATTCGGAATTAATTTAATCACTAGGCTATCTGACTTCAAACTTCTTAAGAAAAGTGCTTAAATGTAGAATCTGTCACTAGTAGACTGTATTACGTGTAAAATTTTGTAGTTTTTGCTGACTAACCGCTTTTAATAACGACAAGCAAGGGACGTAACGTGGCGTAAACGGATTTATTTATTTTTTTTACAATAATTTTTATTGACAATTTATATTAATAATTTTTAGACACATTTATTATTATTGACTAATTTATTATTGTTTTTTTTTTATTTAACATCGTAATATTATATAATTAAATTTAATGTTATACAGAATACACTGGACGGAAAAATTTTGTAAACCTTTTTACACATGTATTCTAGCAAAATAAATGATTCTGATTCTGACAAAGGAGGTTTTCATGTATTTATAAATCTTGTACTTACTCCTAGTCAACCATTAGGCATAATAATCTATGTGAGGTCACTGTTCTAATTTTCAAATCATGCTAAATGCTAACCTAATTTATAACATAAACAACAAACATACGTGGAATGAAATAAAAATTTGTTATGCCATTTTATTTAACAATGTCTCGAAAACAAAAGATTTCGCACGTTTGGGCAAACAATAAATTAAGGTTGGCAAGGTTGCGCCTCTATCAAATGTTTAAATAAATGGTAATTAATTGAAATTACGCTTCCGCCATTGTTAATGTCCTTCTTTTACAACATACTCGTATGAATTATGAAGTAGTGACCATACATACGGTCCGTTTTTATAACGAGGATTAAAATGGAATTAGAGGTGGACCTCAGTTTGACTGGTGGCAGATTACACTAACAAAATGTTTGGATGCAATGATCGATCATGTCTCTGATTTAGTCTTATATGTTCTGTGGGTCATAAGCCTTATATAGATTTCAAAGGTAGCTCTTAGCAAATAAGGTTCTCTACGTCTGTCCTGTGCAACCTCTCTTCGTCACTTCATCTTATCAGTGACGAGACGACCCTCCGGGACACCGAAACCTCTGTTTACCCAAATACGCTCTTTTTACGCTCGATCTTCTGCCAAAAGTTGCCAAAAGCTCGTAGAAATCGATGAGTGCAGTTTTTCTACCACTAAGCTTAATTCTTAGACTAGATTTAACTATCGACTTCAATTTTGGACTCTACTAAGCCACACTGACTAGGACTGAAGATAGAAAAAACTAAGAATGGCCATTAAGGACTTGTATCCACGGCCGTAAAAAACATATTTAAAAAATCGATCTTTCAATTTCCTCTGCATTCTCAACCGTTACCAGCCCCAAAATCTTCCTCCAGATTTGTTCTCTTAATACTAATTTGGGTTTGTTTAACCATTCTAATAAGGCACGAAACCCAAGCGGCCGTCACGGGCCAGTGACCACCACTCCTGTCACGGGTACTGCTCGTGCTAATGGCACTACTGCTGTAATGGCTTGGCACCAATGACAAGCTAACGATTTGGTGATGAGGATTGGTAAAAAATCTTGCGGTTTTTAGGGCGATACGTCACACGACCTAATCACATTGAAACGCGCTATCTGATTCTTTGTGTTATTTTATGTAGGGTTTTGAGTTTTATTGTACCTTGTAGAGTTGATGGTCGAGATTTGTTGAAGAACTTCTTCAGCCAGATGACTTATAAGTAAAATGGTTCTTTATACCCGAAAAATAGCGACGTTCTGATAAGCTCCTAATCCATTCGAACTTTTAGCAGATTAATTACCTTTTTAGTGAAATATCTTCTCTTTCCAGTCAGAGAGAGGTACAAAGACATACTTCTCATATCCTTTGTAGTCTGCCTTAGTTTTTTTTTTATCAATTAAGTAAACAAAAAGGCATAAGTAAAGTCATTTGATTAATGTCTCTAACTCAATATCATCAACAGCATTTCAGTCGCAGGACATAAGCTTCCCCCAAGGATTTCCAGAACAAGATTGCAATAAAAAGCGCCCTACATCCAGCGTTGTCTGCGACCGTACGGCTGTTTGTGGTCTAAGATCTTGTAATTGCTATATATAACATCATTGTACACTCATAATACGCAATAAAGTTGATTGATTGATTGATTGACCGTTTACATGTTATCTGACAATCTGATCGGTAAGTGTCCAAAGCTGCGCTGCCCGATCGGCATCGGTTCTCCAAGCTATGGGCACCGCCAGGTCTAACAGACACACATCCTGATCGGGAATGTTGTTTAGAATCCATTCCAAGTCAGAAATGCTTTTCTATTATGTTCTTTGTTGTTTGCTTCACTCAAATCAGTAATTTAATTATATGAAGTCCGACTCAATACTATCTATTAAAGCTACGTGCCGTCCTCTCGGAAATACGGAATAGGATGATAGGCTCTTGATCACTATTACACATTCCGGTGTAATATAGTTTTCAAGCATGTCGCGTAGCCAAGGGCATTGTTCAGATTGATCCAGTTGATCCTAAGTGGTTTCTAGTGCGGTACTGTTTGCCTTAGTATAGCTAGATATACACTTTATTGTACCAATCACAAAATTAAAATCGTCTAGGCGTGATTCCGAGTTGATACTGGTTCCTGATTGCCTGGTTATAGTTATAGTTTGATGTTCGCCATAGTTTGTTCTTTCTCCAATTGGATTATAGTATACGATAGTAAATAAGGGCTGTGGTAGATCTTAACTCTAAAACCATCAGCTGGTTGAAAAGCACATACTGTCCTGCTTTGCATATCAATTTCTTAGATGTTACCATGTTATTTTTCTTATGCAATAAAGGTTTTTGTATTTTATAGTCTTCCACATTCTAAGACCGGTATCTCCATTTCTTAACTTTACCGTCTCCAAGTTTGCTCGCTCAATGTAAACATTAAGGTATACTATGGATATTTTCGTTAACTCCGGACAGCGACACGGGATGTCGACAGTACGCGACTGATTCTAATTCATATCACATGAACATCTTTAGACTTTTTTGATCACAATGACCATATTAAATACTTAAACACTAACACATTATCAGTACGTTTTATATCCTTTATGGGGTAAACAGAGTCGTAAATTTATAATAAAAGACGATATTTTTAAGTTTGCCGAAGTCTGCTGAAGGTGGCTAATTTTTCTTGCATTAGTATTTGATGAAGGGTTAGAGAGGCAGTGAAATTACTAGGATTTTATTCATAAATTTATTCATATCGTGTGAATAGCCAATCAGTGCCAGACTTGTTCGGAACCACCTATCTGTTTAACGAATGGCATATGGCAGCTGGGACCAACCAATAAATATATTGGCAGCAAATGTGTTAACGTGCCTTCTGAAGTACATAATATTTTTTTAATATCCGATCAAGCCTGCAATGCCCTAAACAAACTGTAAACGAATCGTATCTATTTCCTACTAGCTTTTTACCGCAGCTCCGCCTGCGTCAAAAAGTAGCCTATGTTTGATCCCCGGTCTTCAACTATATTCATACCAAATTTCATCCAAATCCGTTCAGCGGTTTGGCCGTGAAAGAAACAGACAGACAGACAGACTTTCGCATTTATAATATTAGTATGGATTATTGTAGTTGAGCCATTAGGAACACTTATCTAGGATAGCACAACTAGTTGTGCATACCAGTTCCATGAGGAAAACGTGAACAACTTAACAAAGACCTTAACGACTGGACTACAGGTAGTCTTATTAGGCCTCGAGTTGACAGCACGCAACTGATATCTCAAGCAGTGTCAATACACTACGTTGGCGCGTGCCTAATGTGCACATGTAAAAAAAAAATGCTGTAAAATTATACTATCACCTCACCACACCTGCATTTGAGTCAACACATTTCATGTATGTTTGCAGTTTTGGCGTGGTGAGTGAACAAAGTGGAGCAATTGGTTCCACCGTCATTTCTCAAAGTGACTCATACACAAGTCTTTATTGCGAGTTGTGGGTAATTGGAATCTAGCCATTATTTTCGCCAGATTTTTAACAGGCAATAAAAGTTTAGCAGTTTACTGAACGGACTACAACAATGACGAATTTAATTGTGTACCATGTGTGAAAATAGTTGTTATAATATAGTCAGTTATTCTATAGATACAGGACTCTATTTATTACTTTTTCATCATTATATATTTTCCTGACTGCGTCCTAGGTATCAAAGCTACGCTTTCCTACTCATTTATATCGAGTGGGCTACCATGATCAATCGACCCTGTACACCATGGTGTCAGAGTATTCCGAATCACCTTTCGTATTTTTGTGTCTCTACATCGCACAATTTTCAGCATCCTAGTTTGCTCACTGCAAACCTGGTCTAAGTCCAGCACATATTCAACTTTTTTTTTATACAACTAAGTAGGCAAACAGGCGTACGGCCCACCTGATGGTAAGTGGTTACCGTAGCCTATGAACGCCTGCAACATCGGAGATGTCGCGAGCCCGTTGCCGACCTATCCGCTATCAGCACAGCGACCCCTCTGGAGCCTGGCGACCCTACTCACAAGCAGGAACACAACACTGCATCACAGTGTTATTTGGCTGCGGTCTTTTGTAGGGTGGAGGTGTTCCCCCAGACGGACTACTCCTTACAAAATGTCCTACCTCTCTTAAAACTACTACTACACTACTTACTATGATGTCAATCCAGTTTTTTTTGGGTTTGCTCCTTCTATCAGACCCCGGAACAGGTGACCAATTGGATCACTATCTGCCTTCCCCGCGGGGCACGCTCCAGCTTATATCATGGTACAGCATAGAAGAACATAAGAGTCCAGACAACTTTGAGGTTTTCTTAGTAAATTCTTTAAGACATTCATTCATGTTCTGCAGTTCTTGTCTCCCTTTAACATCAGTCCATTGCATCCTTCGTCAGTAAATTCGTTTTAAGCGATACAAAGAGCCATTGTTCAAATGGTGTACGCTCGGTGAAGTGTCGGAAGTCGTTGAAACTTGAACTTAAAAGTAGAAACCTAGGTTATCGTTATATATCGTCTATCTGTGTGTTGTTTAACTAATAGAATTAGATATGTATATCTGTAATATGAATAGCAGGATAGAATACGAGTAGACGAGAACGGGTAAAGAAAGACATATTGACCCAATGGTTAAAACATAAAATTACAAATTTAAGTGTAGTTGTAACACGGTTGAAACGTCGGAAGTATAAAGGTATTAGGTATACGCACATAATCCTGTAAATATTTTTAAATATGCATTGCGTTATTTTAAAGTTAATGTCCCAATGATTGACTGGTACAGAATGCTCTTAGCACTAAGTCCGCCGATTGTTGTAAGTAGTAACTATTTATTTTTGTGCTAAAAATGGGTTTTACTTTTTATTAACTTATGAGGTCCAGCTAAGAATATACTTCTCTCTCGCGAGTGAGCATAGTAAGTAAGTGCGGCATTTAAAATTGTCATTGCATAATATATTTGTAAGAATTGTAAGACCTTTGCTGTACCTACGTGATAGCTTTTTGAATAAAGATATATTCTATTCTATTGCTAGCGGATGATTCTAGTATTTCGGTACTTATCATGGCTATGGTATTTCTACCTTGTTTGTAGTAATGGTGTGTGTAAGTATGTGTAGTGAATATGTTGTTAAATATATATACAACTATATATATATATATATATATATATATATATATATATAGTTGTACATAAGTAAGTGTGTAATATACATTATATGTGTAAGTTTATGTTTTGATATTTATAAAAATTATTATTTTTCTTCTTACTCTTTCTGACACCTACCGCGCACTATCTTTAATATCTTTACTCAATTTTCCGTAAGGTTGCCTGGAAGAAATTGCTATTGCGATAAGGCCGCCTTTGCGCAAGGTTATTTTTCTTGTAATTGCTTGTATTTAACAATGTATCCTTGTTGTGCAATAAAGAGTTTTTGTATTTGTATTTGTAACTTTAGTGGCTAAGTACCTACTAAATCTGATTAGTTGGGCTGGGCTGCAGGACCACGAGAACAATGGTCTGCTGCGTCGCCAGGCGTGACGCTGAGTCACGCGTCACGAGCCGCACTGCTACTGCGCACGCGCCATAATCTCCTGGTAAATATCCTAATATATTATTATGTTATAAATCACTAGTGTGGCTTTACGTGAAGTTGAGGAGTATCTTCATACTTTGTTTTTTGTCCCTGTGCTGGGCAATAAGCTGCCCTCTTTATTTTAATACCGCATTCTCACATCATCTCTCGATTTTGTTGTTGTCTTCCAGAGAAACACTTCGGTGGTAAGCCCGTTGGTTTCTTCGCCATTTCGAGTCCAATAATCCATCTTTTAGGATGCATCCAATAAATGTATGAAAATATCCCGCTTTACGCTTTCATCCATTATTTTGGTTGAGAAGTGCAGTTTGCATTTGTTCTCTCGGAGCTCCGTAATAGTCTGACATAGCCTTATGAAGTATCTGTTGCTGGTGTAGGAACCTCTTTGTTCAGAATACCTTCAAGATTGCACCAATATACGAATGGAATCCGGTTTTTGATTTTTGTGAAAAAATATTATATGCCCCAACTATTTATATGTTTACTGTAACATTACCATACAACGTGGCAATGCTTGCCAATCTTTTGGGCACCCTACCTCAGGGCAACGTTTGTTGGGACTGAACTTTTTATAAGACTTTTATTAGTTAGCTTTAGGTTTTATTTTTATTATAAATTGTCAGTTGTGTGTGTTCAGGGTCGGCAACGCATTCCTGACATCTCCGGTGTTGCAGGCATACATAGGCTACGGTAACCACTTACTATCAGGTGGGCCGTGCGCCTGTTTGCCTACTTAGTTGTATAAAAAAAAATGTGTAAACCAATGAATGTAAAGAATAAATAAAGTATCTATATCCATACTAATATTATAAATGCAATAGTCTGTCTGTCTGTCTGTCTGTTACGCTTTCACGGCCAAACCGCTGAACGGATTTTGATAAAATTTGGTATGAATATAGTTGGAGACCCGGGGTCAAACATAGGCTACTTTTTGAAGCAGGCGGAGCTGCGGGAAAAAGCTAGTAAACTATATATGAGGAATTCAACGCTTCTTGTAAATGCTGTTGATGAGTTGATGGATGAAGAAGATAGAACGTTAAAGATTATATAGACTTTGGAAGAAGCCTGAACGTCTGTGCAAGAGTGTTGTAATGCGAGTACTAAGAAATAACTCTTTACTTTAATAATTTATGTTGACAATAGAAATAAGTAACTATTTTAAAATATATGATTTCCTCCTCTGTTATAATAACTTTAAAACATTATTGTTATGTAAAGTTAGCGCGTATTCTTTGACATAGACACACATTTTTAGTGTAAGTAAGCATGTTACAAATACGACCAAACTATAATAATAAATTATTATGCAAGCATTATTGTATGTACGTAAGTACGCGTCTATTTTGATTTTCGACACGCATCCTTGAATATTTCGTTACGGTACTGAGTTTGTGAATCTATTATGCAGTCTAAGGTTTTGGAGCTAACAAACAGTTTGAAAACGAGTATCTTTTATTATTTAAATATTCAGTTTCTCAAATTTTTGATTTTAGGGTTCCGTACCTAAAGGGTAAACTCGGGACATGTCAACGGGACTCAAGGGTAATCTTTTCCCGTTCTCCAATATTAATAACGGCAACAGGTAGACGCTTGAAATATGCACAAAATATGATACGGAATCCTTAATGCAGTCCGACTTGTAGGTACTTCGGTGTTGTTTTTCAATTTCTGCTAAATTGTGTAATTTATCTAAACCTACATTCTTTTATGTAGTCAATAGATTTACTCGTTGGTCCTTCAGTTCCTTTGGTATTTAAAGGATTTATTGGTCTACGGTCTAATCAGTTGGTCACCGATAGGTACTCAATTCTACACTTTTTCCTTAGACTTCCGACCATCCTTGAAATGGTTCAACTCCTCAACAATAGTAGCTGAGCCGGTCTCGTGTTCGCTATCACCACACGTGATCGTTGGGTAACCGCCGACAATGCGTGTATTTGCATTAATTATTACCGCAAGTATAACTTCCTAGTCGATGTTGCAAGACTTGCAAGGAAGCGAGATGAATTTGTGAAAAATTGAGACAAGAATCTTTTCTTCTACAAAAAGCTATTACAGAAGATATCTACTTAAGACAAATATGTGTACCTTATCAATACATTGTTTTTTAATCGAAGTAAATGTCGTGTCGTATCAGGGATTCAGGGAGTGAAAAGATTTGAAAAGATTTTGATAGAAGTATTGGATGGAATTCCACCGACAACAGCGCAGCTCTTGAATTTTAGATAGATATATCCATGGAGTAATTACAAAGAGGAGATGCCGTTATAAGCGTTTTGTAAGAAAGTGTTTGTGAGACTACACGGGGCGGAAGGCAGACGTGCGGGGTGCTTGGTTTCGGCCGTCGCTCCAATCATAGAGCACGAGCTCCGACAAGCTCCGCCCACTGCAGTGTCGGCGAGGCGCCAATGATCATATCACTGCGCCATTTCAAACGGCATCTCCTCTTTGTAATTACTCCATGGATATATCGTACTGTGGTTGTTTATGTTTTTTTTTTCTTCTCCTTATTTTATCTAATGGTGGACCCTTGGATAGCCAAAATTGGGACCAGTACGCCATTATTTGTAGCTGTAAATCATACAACGATGATGATGATGATTTTTGTCACTTTAATCCCACTTTCTGAGACTAGGTAACACGAAAATTAATACGAGCTAGTCTCAATATTTCAGTCCATCAATGCAGTTTTGTGTCTCCATTGCTAATAACGAAATGTAGAGCAATAAAAGGTTTGAAAGCCAGATTTACGACAAAAAAACGAAAAAGAAAAGCCATTTTGAGTTCAAAGCTCCACTTTGCACAAATCTTTCCCAGCAATAAATTCTATAGCAATATAGTTATAAGAATTTTTGGTTCTCACGAAATTAAATTTTCGGTACTTGCAAAAGAGTTGGTAAATTAATGCCTTTATCTCAGGAATTTTGTGAAAGGCCAAAATGTAGGTGAATTTATTAAGAATATTGACATCCATACTTCTATACTAATCATCATTTTCAGACATTAGCTATCCTCTCTTTTACGGCAAAATCATAGGCATTGTTAAGAAAAGAAACCTAGTTCACAATCATGGTATTTTGAAAGTTTTTTCTAATGATGTGTGGCTTTTTATAATAATTCTCAACATTATTTTCATCTATTTCATGTACACAATTATGATTAAAAAGCGTGAGTTAAATATTAGTTTCTCAAGCATCATTCTAACCCTTTTTGGAATTTTGTTAGGAATCAATATGTTTTTGCAGAAAAAATCACTGAGATTGGTATATTTAGTTTGGATTTTATTCGCTTTGGTCCTGCGTATTTGTTTTCAGACGCTTTTAGTCCCGTTTCTAATAGACATGAAAGATAATTGTGATTTGGATGATCTTTTTGTTCTTTGTGATGAAAAATTTGAAATTTATGTATCGGAAGTAAACTATTTGTATTTGCAAAGTGGTCTTATGTTGCCAGATTGTTTTTTATCTAATGAAAGTTTTATTCTTGTTAAAGATCCACTGAAAACTTTGGCAGATAGTGAATCGGATAAAGCTGCTGTTTTCATGTACTACCAACAATTTATTTTCGAATTCCACAAATACATTCAAGAGAACGGTGATCATACATTTCACATTATGTCTGAGGTTGTTAACGTTGTGCCCATCACTTATTATTTTCGAAAAGGAGATCCGTTGCGTGACCTGTATCACAAAGTGAGTCTCAAAATTTTCGAAACTGGCATTGTGAGTTATTTCGAAAATGCCTTGGAAGCATTCATGGACCAAAATATCATCATGCGATCAAATAACTCGAATATCACCATTCCATTGTCGATGAAACATGTGATCTAACCAAGAATCGGGCGTGGGCGAGCCCTTTACTTTTTTTCTACACATTGATTGCGTTAATAGAACACTTAGTTCTAAAACCGTTCATATATAAGCACCGTTGTATATTAACCTATTATTGATTGTAGGCGGACGGCTTTTGAATTGACTTTACGATTGTTTTAGATACTTAAATTGAATTAATTCCGTATGTGGCGTGTTGTGAAGAGGCAAGATGAAATACCCTTATGATTCGGAATTAATTTAATCACTAGGCTATCTGACTTCAAACTTCTTAAGAAAAGTGCTTAAATGTAGAATCTGTCACTAGTAGACTGTATTACGTGTAAAATTTTGTAGTTTTTGCTGACTAACCGCTTTTAATAACGACAAGCAAGGGACGTAACGTGGCGTAAACGGATTTATTTATTTTTTTTACAATAATTTTTATTGACAATTTATATTAATAATTTTTAGACACATTTATTATTATTGACTAATTTATTATTGTTTTTTTTTTATTTAACATCGTAATATTATATAATTAAATTTAATGTTATACAGAATACACTGGACGGAAAAATTTTGTAAACCTTTTTACACATGTATTCTAGCAAAATAAATGATTCTGATTCTGACAAAGGAGGTTTTCATGTATTTATAAATCTTGTACTTACTCCTAGTCAACCATTAGGCATAATAATCTATGTGAGGTCACTGTTCTAATTTTCAAATCATGCTAAATGCTAACCTAATTTATAACATAAACAACAAACATACGTGGAATGAAATAAAAATTTGTTATGCCATTTTATTTAACAATGTCTCGAAAACAAAAGATTTCGCACGTTTGGGCAAACAATAAATTAAGGTTGGCAAGGTTGCGCCTCTATCAAATGTTTAAATAAATGGTAATTAATTGAAATTACGCTTCCGCCATTGTTAATGTCCTTCTTTTACAACATACTCGTATGAATTATGAAGTAGTGACCATACATACGGTCCGTTTTTATAACGAGGATTAAAATGGAATTAGAGGTGGACCTCAGTTTGACTGGTGGCAGATTACACTAACAAAATGTTTGGATGCAATGATCGATCATGTCTCTGATTTAGTCTTATATGTTCTGTGGGTCATAAGCCTTATATAGATTTCAAAGGTAGCTCTTAGCAAATAAGGTTCTCTACGTCTGTCCTGTGCAACCTCTCTTCGTCACTTCATCTTATCAGTGACGAGACGACCCTCCGGGACACCGAAACCTCTGTTTACCCAAATACGCTCTTTTTACGCTCGATCTTCTGCCAAAAGTTGCCAAAAGCTCGTAGAAATCGATGAGTGCAGTTTTTCTACCACTAAGCTTAATTCTTAGACTAGATTTAACTATCGACTTCAATTTTGGACTCTACTAAGCCACACTGACTAGGACTGAAGATAGAAAAAACTAAGAATGGCCATTAAGGACTTGTATCCACGGCCGTAAAAAACATATTTAAAAAATCGATCTTTCAATTTCCTCTGCATTCTCAACCGTTACCAGCCCCAAAATCTTCCTCCAGATTTGTTCTCTTAATACTAATTTGGGTTTGTTTAACCATTCTAATAAGGCACGAAACCCAAGCGGCCGTCACGGGCCAGTGACCACCACTCCTGTCACGGGTACTGCTCGTGCTAATGGCACTACTGCTGTAATGGCTTGGCACCAATGACAAGCTAACGATTTGGTGATGAGGATTGGTAAAAAATCTTGCGGTTTTTAGGGCGATACGTCACACGACCTAATCACATTGAAACGCGCTATCTGATTCTTTGTGTTATTTTATGTAGGGTTTTGAGTTTTATTGTACCTTGTAGAGTTGATGGTCGAGATTTGTTGAAGAACTTCTTCAGCCAGATGACTTATAAGTAAAATGGTTCTTTATACCCGAAAAATAGCGACGTTCTGATAAGCTCCTAATCCATTCGAACTTTTAGCAGATTAATTACCTTTTTAGTGAAATATCTTCTCTTTCCAGTCAGAGAGAGGTACAAAGACATACTTCTCATATCCTTTGTAGTCTGCCTTAGTTTTTTTTTTATCAATTAAGTAAACAAAAAGGCATAAGTAAAGTCATTTGATTAATGTCTCTAACTCAATATCATCAACAGCATTTCAGTCGCAGGACATAAGCTTCCCCCAAGGATTTCCAGAACAAGATTGCAATAAAAAGCGCCCTACATCCAGCGTTGTCTGCGACCGTACGGCTGTTTGTGGTCTAAGATCTTGTAATTGCTATATATAACATCATTGTACACTCATAATACGCAATAAAGTTGATTGATTGATTGATTGACCGTTTACATGTTATCTGACAATCTGATCGGTAAGTGTCCAAAGCTGCGCTGCCCGATCGGCATCGGTTCTCCAAGCTATGGGCACCGCCAGGTCTAACAGACACACATCCTGATCGGGAATGTTGTTTAGAATCCATTCCAAGTCAGAAATGCTTTTCTATTATGTTCTTTGTTGTTTGCTTCACTCAAATCAGTAATTTAATTATATGAAGTCCGACTCAATACTATCTATTAAAGCTACGTGCCGTCCTCTCGGAAATACGGAATAGGATGATAGGCTCTTGATCACTATTACACATTCCGGTGTAATATAGTTTTCAAGCATGTCGCGTAGCCAAGGGCATTGTTCAGATTGATCCAGTTGATCCTAAGTGGTTTCTAGTGCGGTACTGTTTGCCTTAGTATAGCTAGATATACACTTTATTGTACCAATCACAAAATTAAAATCGTCTAGGCGTGATTCCGAGTTGATACTGGTTCCTGATTGCCTGGTTATAGTTATAGTTTGATGTTCGCCATAGTTTGTTCTTTCTCCAATTGGATTATAGTATACGATAGTAAATAAGGGCTGTGGTAGATCTTAACTCTAAAACCATCAGCTGGTTGAAAAGCACATACTGTCCTGCTTTGCATATCAATTTCTTAGATGTTACCATGTTATTTTTCTTATGCAATAAAGGTTTTTGTATTTTATAGTCTTCCACATTCTAAGACCGGTATCTCCATTTCTTAACTTTACCGTCTCCAAGTTTGCTCGCTCAATGTAAACATTAAGGTATACTATGGATATTTTCGTTAACTCCGGACAGCGACACGGGATGTCGACAGTACGCGACTGATTCTAATTCATATCACATGAACATCTTTAGACTTTTTTGATCACAATGACCATATTAAATACTTAAACACTAACACATTATCAGTACGTTTTATATCCTTTATGGGGTAAACAGAGTCGTAAATTTATAATAAAAGACGATATTTTTAAGTTTGCCGAAGTCTGCTGAAGGTGGCTAATTTTTCTTGCATTAGTATTTGATGAAGGGTTAGAGAGGCAGTGAAATTACTAGGATTTTATTCATAAATTTATTCATATCGTGTGAATAGCCAATCAGTGCCAGACTTGTTCGGAACCACCTATCTGTTTAACGAATGGCATATGGCAGCTGGGACCAACCAATAAATATATTGGCAGCAAATGTGTTAACGTGCCTTCTGAAGTACATAATATTTTTTTAATATCCGATCAAGCCTGCAATGCCCTAAACAAACTGTAAACGAATCGTATCTATTTCCTACTAGCTTTTTACCGCAGCTCCGCCTGCGTCAAAAAGTAGCCTATGTTTGATCCCCGGTCTTCAACTATATTCATACCAAATTTCATCCAAATCCGTTCAGCGGTTTGGCCGTGAAAGAAACAGACAGACAGACAGACTTTCGCATTTATAATATTAGTATGGATTATTGTAGTTGAGCCATTAGGAACACTTATCTAGGATAGCACAACTAGTTGTGCATACCAGTTCCATGAGGAAAACGTGAACAACTTAACAAAGACCTTAACGACTGGACTACAGGTAGTCTTATTAGGCCTCGAGTTGACAGCACGCAACTGATATCTCAAGCAGTGTCAATACACTACGTTGGCGCGTGCCTAATGTGCACATGTAAAAAAAAAATGCTGTAAAATTATACTATCACCTCACCACACCTGCATTTGAGTCAACACATTTCATGTATGTTTGCAGTTTTGGCGTGGTGAGTGAACAAAGTGGAGCAATTGGTTCCACCGTCATTTCTCAAAGTGACTCATACACAAGTCTTTATTGCGAGTTGTGGGTAATTGGAATCTAGCCATTATTTTCGCCAGATTTTTAACAGGCAATAAAAGTTTAGCAGTTTACTGAACGGACTACAACAATGACGAATTTAATTGTGTACCATGTGTGAAAATAGTTGTTATAATATAGTCAGTTATTCTATAGATACAGGACTCTATTTATTACTTTTTCATCATTATATATTTTCCTGACTGCGTCCTAGGTATCAAAGCTACGCTTTCCTACTCATTTATATCGAGTGGGCTACCATGATCAATCGACCCTGTACACCATGGTGTCAGAGTATTCCGAATCACCTTTCGTATTTTTGTGTCTCTACATCGCACAATTTTCAGCATCCTAGTTTGCTCACTGCAAACCTGGTCTAAGTCCAGCACATATTCAACTTTTTTTTTATACAACTAAGTAGGCAAACAGGCGTACGGCCCACCTGATGGTAAGTGGTTACCGTAGCCTATGAACGCCTGCAACATCGGAGATGTCGCGAGCCCGTTGCCGACCTATCCGCTATCAGCACAGCGACCCCTCTGGAGCCTGGCGACCCTACTCACAAGCAGGAACACAACACTGCATCACAGTGTTATTTGGCTGCGGTCTTTTGTAGGGTGGAGGTGTTCCCCCAGACGGACTACTCCTTACAAAATGTCCTACCTCTCTTAAAACTACTACTACACTACTTACTATGATGTCAATCCAGTTTTTTTTGGGTTTGCTCCTTCTATCAGACCCCGGAACAGGTGACCAATTGGATCACTATCTGCCTTCCCCGCGGGGCACGCTCCAGCTTATATCATGGTACAGCATAGAAGAACATAAGAGTCCAGACAACTTTGAGGTTTTCTTAGTAAATTCTTTAAGACATTCGCTGCCAATAAATTATACAATTGTTTACTACGACGCACATGTGTGCATATCCGGTAGGGAATGTGTTAAAAATGGGAGTAAAAATACAAGAGCAAGAATAATTATAGTATCTCTCTTTTTCGCGATGCGTCAAAAACGATGTCTGCGGTAGGTTAGTCTGTTCTGCAGTTCTTGTCTCCCTTTAACATCAGTCCATTGCATCCTTCGTCAGTAAATTCGTTTTAAGCGATACAAAGAGCCATTGTTCAAATGGTGTACGCTCGGTGAAGTGTCGGAAGTCGTTGAAACTTGAACTTAAAAGTAGAAACCTAGGTTATCGTTATATATCGTCTATCTGTGTGTTGTTTAACTAATAGAATTAGATATGTATATCTGTAATATGAATAGCAGGATAGAATACGAGTAGACGAGAACGGGTAAAGAAAGACATATTGACCCAATGGTTAAAACATAAAATTACAAATTTAAGTGTAGTTGTAACACGGTTGAAACGTCGGAAGTATAAAGGTATTAGGTATACGCACATAATCCTGTAAATATTTTTAAATATGCATTGCGTTATTTTAAAGTTAATGTCCCAATGATTGACTGGTACAGAATGCTCTTAGCACTAAGTCCGCCGATTGTTGTAAGTAGTAACTATTTATTTTTGTGCTAAAAATGGGTTTTACTTTTTATTAACTTATGAGGTCCAGCTAAGAATATACTTCTCTCTCGCGAGTGAGCATAGTAAGTAAGTGCGGCATTTAAAATTGTCATTGCATAATATATTTGTAAGAATTGTAAGACCTTTGCTGTACCTACGTGATAGCTTTTTGAATAAAGATATATTCTATTCTATTGCTAGCGGATGATTCTAGTATTTCGGTACTTATCATGGCTATGGTATTTCTACCTTGTTTGTAGTAATGGTGTGTGTAAGTATGTGTAGTGAATATGTTGTTAAATATATATACAACTATATATATATATATATATATATATATATATATATAGTTGTACATAAGTAAGTGTGTAATATACATTATATGTGTAAGTTTATGTTTTGATATTTATAAAAATTATTATTTTTCTTCTTACTCTTTCTGACACCTACCGCGCACTATCTTTAATATCTTTACTCAATTTTCCGTAAGGTTGCCTGGAAGAAATTGCTATTGCGATAAGGCCGCCTTTGCGCAAGGTTATTTTTCTTGTAATTGCTTGTATTTAACAATGTATCCTTGTTGTGCAATAAAGAGTTTTTGTATTTGTATTTGTAACTTTAGTGGCTAAGTACCTACTAAATCTGATTAGTTGGGCTGGGCTGCAGGACCACGAGAACAATGGTCTGCTGCGTCGCCAGGCGTGACGCTGAGTCACGCGTCACGAGCCGCACTGCTACTGCGCACGCGCCATAATCTCCTGGTAAATATCCTAATATATTATTATGTTATAAATCACTAGTGTGGCTTTACGTGAAGTTGAGGAGTATCTTCATACTTTGTTTTTTGTCCCTGTGCTGGGCAATAAGCTGCCCTCTTTATTTTAATACCGCATTCTCACATCATCTCTCGATTTTGTTGTTGTCTTCCAGAGAAACACTTCGGTGGTAAGCCCGTTGGTTTCTTCGCCATTTCGAGTCCAATAATCCATCTTTTAGGATGCATCCAATAAATGTATGAAAATATCCCGCTTTACGCTTTCATCCATTATTTTGGTTGAGAAGTGCAGTTTGCATTTGTTCTCTCGGAGCTCCGTAATAGTCTGACATAGCCTTATGAAGTATCTGTTGCTGGTGTAGGAACCTCTTTGTTCAGAATACCTTCAAGATTGCACCAATATACGAATGGAATCCGGTTTTTGATTTTTGTGAAAAAATATTATATGCCCCAACTATTTATATGTTTACTGTAACATTACCATACAACGTGGCAATGCTTGCCAATCTTTTGGGCACCCTACCTCAGGGCAACGTTTGTTGGGACTGAACTTTTTATAAGACTTTTATTAGTTAGCTTTAGGTTTTATTTTTATTATAAATTGTCAGTTGTGTGTGTTCAGGGTCGGCAACGCATTCCTGACATCTCCGGTGTTGCAGGCATACATAGGCTACGGTAACCACTTACTATCAGGTGGGCCGTGCGCCTGTTTGCCTACTTAGTTGTATAAAAAAAAATGTGTAAACCAATGAATGTAAAGAATAAATAAAGTATCTATATCCATACTAATATTATAAATGCAATAGTCTGTCTGTCTGTCTGTCTGTTACGCTTTCACGGCCAAACCGCTGAACGGATTTTGATAAAATTTGGTATGAATATAGTTGGAGACCCGGGGTCAAACATAGGCTACTTTTTGAAGCAGGCGGAGCTGCGGGAAAAAGCTAGTAAACTATATATGAGGAATTCAACGCTTCTTGTAAATGCTGTTGATGAGTTGATGGATGAAGAAGATAGAACGTTAAAGATTATATAGACTTTGGAAGAAGCCTGAACGTCTGTGCAAGAGTGTTGTAATGCGAGTACTAAGAAATAACTCTTTACTTTAATAATTTATGTTGACAATAGAAATAAGTAACTATTTTAAAATATATGATTTCCTCCTCTGTTATAATAACTTTAAAACATTATTGTTATGTAAAGTTAGCGCGTATTCTTTGACATAGACACACATTTTTAGTGTAAGTAAGCATGTTACAAATACGACCAAACTATAATAATAAATTATTATGCAAGCATTATTGTATGTACGTAAGTACGCGTCTATTTTGATTTTCGACACGCATCCTTGAATATTTCGTTACGGTACTGAGTTTGTGAATCTATTATGCAGTCTAAGGTTTTGGAGCTAACAAACAGTTTGAAAACGAGTATCTTTTATTATTTAAATATTCAGTTTCTCAAATTTTTGATTTTAGGGTTCCGTACCTAAAGGGTAAACTCGGGACATGTCAACGGGACTCAAGGGTAATCTTTTCCCGTTCTCCAATATTAATAACGGCAACAGGTAGACGCTTGAAATATGCACAAAATATGATACGGAATCCTTAATGCAGTCCGACTTGTAGGTACTTCGGTGTTGTTTTTCAATTTCTGCTAAATTGTGTAATTTATCTAAACTTACATTCTTTTATGTAGTCAATAGATTTACTCGTTGGTCCTTCAGTTCCTTTGGTATTTAAAGGATTTATTGGTCTACGGTCTAATCAGTTGGTCACCGATAGGTACTCAATTCTACACTTTTTCCTTAGACTTCCGACCATCCTTGAAATGGTTCAACTCCTCAACAATAGTAGCTGAGCCGGTCTCGTGTTCGCTATCACCACACGTGATCGTTGGGTAACCGCCGACAATGCGTGTATTTGCATTAATTATTACCGCAAGTATAACTTCCTAGTCGATGTTGCAAGACTTGCAAGGAAGCGAGATGAATTTGTGAAAAATTGAGACAAGAATCTTTTCTTCTACAAAAAGCTATTACAGAAGATATCTACTTAAGACAAATATGTGTACCTTATCAATACATTGTTTTTTAATCGAAGTAAATGTCGTGTCGTATCAGGGATTCAGGGAGTGAAAAGATTTGAAAAGATTTTGATAGAAGTATTGGATGGAATTCCACCGACAACAGCGCAGCTCTTGAATTTTAGATAGATATATCCATGGAGTAATTACAAAGAGGAGATGCCGTTATAAGCGTTTTGTAAGAAAGTGTTTGTGAGACTACACGGGGCGGAAGGCAGACGTGCGGGGTGCTTGGTTTCGGCCGTCGCTCCAATCATAGAGCACGAGCTCCGACAAGCTCCGCCCACTGCAGTGTCGGCGAGGCGCCAATGATCATATCACTGCGCCATTTCAAACGGCATCTCCTCTTTGTAATTACTCCATGGATATATCGTACTGTGGTTGTTTATGTTTTTTTTTTCTTCTCCTTATTTTATCTAATGGTGGACCCTTGGATAGCCAAAATTGGGACCAGTACGCCATTATTTGTAGCTGTAAATCATACAACGATGATGATGATGATTTTTGTCACTTTAATCCCACTTTCTGAGACTAGGTAACACGAAAATTAATACGAGCTAGTCTCAATATTTCAGTCCATCAATGCAGTTTTGTGTCTCCATTGCTAATAACGAAATGTAGAGCAATAAAAGGTTTGAAAGCCAGATTTACGACAAAAAAACGAAAAAGAAAAGCCATTTTGAGTTCAAAGCTCCACTTTGCACAAATCTTTCCCAGCAATAAATTCTATAGCAATATAGTTATAAGAATTTTTGGTTCTCACGAAATTAAATTTTCGGTACTTGCAAAAGAGTTGGTAAATTAATGCCTTTATCTCAGGAATTTTGTGAAAGGCCAAAATGTAGGTGAATTTATTAAGAATATTGACATCCATACTTCTATACTAATCCATATCCATACTTCCATACTATCCATCCATACTATCCATATCCATACTTCCATACTAATATTATTAATGCGAAAGTCTGTCTGTCTGTCTACTGTCTGTCTTTTACCGCCAAACGAATACAAATTTCACACTAAGTAAAAAACTGCAATTACTTTTTTAGATTATTCCATAAATTACAAATAATTTAAAATAAAATAATCAACTTACAAAAAAAGTTAAGTAAAACTAATTACCTAAATTAGGTTAATTTTACATACATATTTAAGTTTTCTATTATATCATAAGGTTGAAAGATTATGATTGACGAAATAATGATCGTAAGCCAGTTAGGGGTAGCGTATGCTTGGCTTACGATTATTATTTCTTACTAATACTCATACGGACGGATACATTGGAAAAAGAAATACATGCAGTGGAACGTACAACCTCCTCCTTTTTTGTATTGAAACATTGTATGCCTTAGATTGGGATAATGTGTTGTTCCTTTATTGTAACAACTTATGTAACAACAATCATCTAAGTACAATTTTAAGACCAAGAAAATTTAGATCATAATCACAACATTGATGAAAAAATCGTAGCGCATACGCTACCGACGACGCCGTTGCTGCCTCCGACGATAAGTTATTCCGCGCCAAACCTCCGCGCGCGACGGACGTGTCGCGTCGCTTGCAGTGCCCGCGCGTACGATTAGTGCTTGTGGTTTATTATCACCAAACATTGTGACATGTGCTATGGAGCTTGGTCTCTTGTGATTGCCCCTGACCAGGGCTGAGTGGTTTTATTTCAGGAAGTTTTCACCAGGTAAGCTGAAATGCCGATATTAAATTGTTATTCAGACTTTATGATCCATTGTGAACGATTTCACAGTACCACCTTGATCGGTTTATACCAGGATTTACAGTTCTTTTTTTTGCTACTGTTTATATTGTGGAAGTTTACTTTTATGAACAAAATTGTATCTAAAGTTAACTTTGAAGTAATCTTCCTCAATGTTTAAAATTAACATAACTTTTTTATTATGTGTGTTGTGTTTAAGTTAATCATAAACTGCATTCATAGTAAACTGATATTTTGTACTTGTGCGTATTGCAACTATGATTATTGGAACCGATACCATTTTTTTCTTTCACGTTTTCTGAAAGAAAAACAACGGCAGAATGTACAGGGTAGAAAGAAATTATTGAACATTGAGGGTAGCTTCTTGACTATTGAAACGAATATTAAAATCTCCCTCTGCAAACCGCTTGCTACAAATAATTCATCTGTGCTGCAAGTTCGTGATTCTAGATTTAACCAGGTTCTGTCCACCCCGCATGAAATAAACATACGAAAATGTGATATGCATTTGTGCTCTAAAAATACTCTGAAGACGTTTAAATAAAGCCCAGCAAAATCTTTTCGAAGTTTTCTTTTGATGTGCTCACGCCAAATGACTCATGTTTTTCCTCAAGAAAACTAGTAGTTTTTCGCGTGACTCATCGGCCTTCATCTCCGGATTCGTTCGTATACCTACATTTTTCAATTTTCGCCTCGTAATCACGGTACTGCATTGTTCATTATCATATCGAGTAAGTTATATGGTCATTCGAGACTGTATAACCTTGTGTCGAGAGTTTTTCGGCACCGCATTATTATCAGTTATGGTGATTAAACCTTGCAATCCTAACCAAACTAGAAACAACTGAAAAAAGTATGCTTCCCGTAGGTAATGAACCCACAGCCTCCGGGTCTTAGGCAAACGTTTTAACCACTGGACCTCGGACTGCATTGGTGATCGCAATAGCAGTTTTGAATAACAATAACAACGATTTCAAAATGTTTACTGTTCCATTGTACTGCTCCACCATAACAATTGGGCGCATTTATTGCGTCTAACTGATTTGGTCGGACAATGCTATTGTACGCTAAGTGTCAAAGAATGTGGCCAAGCCAACTAGGTGAATGCCGTACACCAATATAATGTGGCAAAGCCCACAAACGTGTTTACAGAAACAGAACCTCACAAGTTTAGATAATAGCGGGGGCGTGAGGTATGAATACCGGGAATCGAAGGTAACAGAATGCATAATTTATATATAAGCAAGTCTGACTGCGCTTCTCAAAAATGGAGACCAATTTAAAGTTAAGAAAGATATTAACAATATCCATACTAATATTATAAATGCGAAAGTCTGTCTGTCTGTTACGCTTTCACGGCCAAACCGCTGAACGGATTTAGATGAAATTTGGTATGAATATAGTTAAAGACCCGGGGTCAAACATAGGCTACTTTTTGACGCAGGCGGAGCCGCGGGAAACAGCTAGTATTACATAAAGCATTGTAAATTTTTAGAAAATGTTGCTTTTGAAGTGAATTTTTTCAATCTATATTAGGGTAACAGAAGCCAAACGCAATTTCCAAATTTTTCAATATAATTGCATATTAATTGCTGCGATATCACAGCAAACAATGTTAAAAAAAATTACACCGATTTATCATAAAAATTGATTTTGATTCAAAATATCATACACATGAAGCTACTGGCAAAGCTAGTTTGACATTAAGTTACGTTATTATCTTCAGTAAAATGTGTGTTCTGTTAGAACGAGTTAAAGTAATTGTAGAGATAGTAATTGTAAAGAAGCTATTATTATGAATTAGTTTTACTATACTTAAAGGCTTTCTGTATCGTATCTCTCACGTTCGAAGTACCAATAAAATACATTTACAATATAATTTGATTAGGAAATACGCAGGTGTCGATAACGATGTAATTGAGTTCATAGTGAGAAATAAAGCAAATTAACGTGTTTTATGTGAATTTAAACATAGTTGATAGAGATGTCGGGAAAAACGCATTAATTCTTATTACGTATTAGTTTTCTCAAGAGCTATACTTAATACGTTTTAACAAATTTACCTTTTTTGATTGGATACACATGATCAAGATCGGTATGAAAAATAACGAGTGAAAATGAAGAAAGTTAACAAAGTCTTTTTGTAACTAGCATATGAATTTTCTTTGTGATGAAATGAAATGAAATGAAATTGTTTATTCTCAATGTAGGATATAAATATCACTTATTGACGTCAAAGTCAGTACAATTAATAATTTGAATTAAGTACTATTAACACAAAATCCATACTTAATATTATAAATGCGAAGGTCTGTCTGTCTGTCTCGCTTTCACGGCCAAACCGCTAAACGGATTTTGAAGAAATTTGGTATGAATATAGTTGAAGACCCCGGGTCAAACATATGCTACTTTTTCAGAGCTGCGGGAAACGGATAGTTATTAATAAAAATTACTGCATTAGTAAATTTTGGGTTAATAAAATAGTTAATTTAGTGAAATAAAGATCTTTGATAAAACAGGCCAAACTACAGGTGTTAACACAAGCGAATGAAAGTTAATTTGCTAAATTATAGCACTTCAATCC
This sequence comes from Euzophera pinguis, assembly GCA_947363495.1. Classification (NCBI taxonomy): domain Eukaryota; kingdom Metazoa; phylum Arthropoda; class Insecta; order Lepidoptera; family Pyralidae; genus Euzophera; species Euzophera pinguis. The sequence continues at coordinate 19,128,993 of OX376156.1, read as the reverse complement.
TTTGATTAAGAGGTTTTAAATTGGCAGCGTTTGCCGCAGTTAAGAAAATTACTGCCCCATAGTGCTGATTGGGTTATTAATGGTTTAGTATGTGTACAAGTTAATGTTGTTTTGTTGTTGTGTCCATAAACCCGTCGCTATTTTAGTTCTGAGGGTTCTTGTCTTTTCTGCACTTAAGCTCGTTGAAATTCCTTAAATAATTTCTTTCATGCGTGAAGGCAAAGAATTTGAATCATTCGAAATCTATTTAAGTACAGATTCTAATTGTATTAGTAGTTAAATCAAAAATATTGCGTATTATAATAGAAAGTATTTAGATTCACGTTAATACAGAAAATATACTAAGTTCAATAAACTTCTTACAGTAACAAAAAAGTACACGCAATTCAGATTTTAAAAGCAAAACATGGATTTTCTCGTTGCTGATAACTTTTTTTTTTATCCATAAATGTTTCTTGCATGCTGACTAATTAATCAAAATCATAAGAAGCTTGTACTTAAAATGGACAAGGTGCTCAATAATGATTCATTAAAACGATGTCTTTGTGTAAGACCTAGTCATTCAAGTTAGTAAGTAAATGTGTGACATACATTGAACCGATTAAAATTACAAGCAATACAAACAACCTTCGTTAGCTTTATTTACAAGTCTAATTTTCACATTTCTATCAAAATATTCAATGTTAGTTTAGGACCCATCTAAATTTAAAATGGTATTGCATGTTTTAAATCTGGTTTTAGGGTGTTTGCTTATCGCATTTCTAAGCTGACATCTTAGACCCTAACAAAAATGTTTATCTAACAGCGAAATGGATGATATAGTCTTATTCTGACGTCTTCGGTTGCGTGATGATTATGAGAAAAAACACCAGTTATTTTTTAGATGTCAATCAGATTTTTCTGCAATAGCTGGCTCATTTTCCATCAATTACCCGAGGTGCGTTGCGCAAAAGTGAACAATTCTTAAGATTTCTGCGTTTTGCTCCACTATTACAGATGGCTCTTGCATACATTTTTGTGTGAGAACCTGTTGGCACACAATGCTGTCTCACGCTCTCTGGGTGTTTCTTGCGACATTTGGCTTGTCTTGAGCTTGTCAATGGAAGGAAGGCTATATTAACGGTGGGTTAGAATTTACTGTACAATTCAGTCGATTGTTTGAAATTTTGCTGTTAGAAAAGTAATCCTATGTCAAAAGCTTTAAAGGCTTGTGGAGTTCTACATTAAAACGCAATAAATGATTTGAATTTGTTGGTTTGAATTAATTTCCCCAAGTGAACCTAAAAGATAATTCGGATTTTAAATAGACTTCTTCATTTTCCCTGGTGATTTTGAAAGTTTACAAATTTTAATAATCGAGTGTGCTTATAATCTTTTCTTGAAGTAGCTCTTTCAAAAGATTTTGCAGTAAAAATATATATGTGAAACAATATTCAATGAAAAGAAAATGAAATACTCTGTCTTCTGTCTTACAGACGACAGAATTAAAAATATTTAATACTTGCTTAATTATCAATTGTTTAGATGTGTGAACTACTTAACGCTTATAAACAATGTAAATAAATATGTAGTTTGTTTATCAGCATCATTTATCTGAAGCTTACAACAAGAATCATACACAATGGACGTATGATATGCAATTTACACATTAATGACTAGATTCCACAATACTATGAGTGAGCCTGCAGCTGGTACTGGTACTACTGGTAATGTATGATTCTCAATTTACAAAACATTTTAATGACCGAGATCAAAGGTCTAGGAAACGACCGATCATATAGATCACGATCAATAAGAGATGATTCAGAATCAGTAATGATTCACAGTGTGAAGTGTCGCTTCATCGACAGATTTGTAAACAAACTTCGCATTTTTGCCACTTCCTGAGCCAACTGCTCATTCATCATCATCCTAGCGTGTATTCCTAGTTGCGTCGTCAGCTTACGCTTCGGAGCCTATACGCTGTAAGTCATGCTCCTAGATTTGGCGGAACTGATTATTACAATGGAGCGACTGCCGTCTGACCCTTTCCCCTTAACCTAACCCTTTTTACAGGGAAACCAGACAAACGGGAACATGACTTGATGTGTGTTAGTGGTCAACACTGTCAGAATTTTTCAGGCTGCCCCAAGGTATCTGACACAGCCTAACGACTGTTATCTATCGACAACAACCGGGACCCACGGCTTAACGTGCCTTCCAATGCACGGAGGAGACAGAAAATGCCACTAAATGCTCGACTAACGAGCTCCTCCTGAGCCAACTGCTGCAGACCTACTTTCGTTTAGCACAATACACCAATTAACTACTTACAAACACGAAAACATCTGGCAGTGACAAGGGAAAGTGTGCTGGTAACTAATCCTTATTCGCATAGTTCACGCTTCACGCAATCTAGCGTGATGTTCAATGGAAAATTATTCATGAATTCCCTGAAACCAATTCGATTGTTGATTTTGAATCTTTTTATATCAAAAACATTGCCCCATATCGGAATCGGATTTTTCTTATTAAAATTCAGATGACAATCTATGACTTTTTTTTGACCAAGCGCAAGAAAGCAACATTCTTGTGTAGCAGTGCGTAACATTCCGACTCGGGAGCATAAATTGTAGTAGTATTGTCATCCAATAATATATAGTGTAACAGTGACTTGAATATTTTTTGATATTGATTTCACGACTGGAGCGAGGCTTCCCGCTGGCATTCCGATGGTGGACATTGCCCTTAAATAAAAAAATTGTCTGACTTTCGAAATCTAGATCGTATGGCATCCATAGTAACATTGATCAACATGCTAGCTTGCTACTTTGCAGGTCTTGGGTTTGATTACACACCATGAGCGAAATATTATTTGAATTTTGTCAGCGAGTTTAGGTATTCAAAGCTTTGTTTGTGTCATAAGTGACATAGAGTCATTTAGATTTCTAGATTGGTTCTCCTTTTTAGCCGTTTCGACTATTTATTTTTCATAGCTATAGGTGTCCCACTGGTGCTGGGAAAAAGCCTCCGCTCTCTACCTCCACGAAATTAAAATTACACTAAAAATATCCACTTTTAGAAAGATAAGAGATATATAATTAAATCTACAATTGTGGGACCTTGACTATTTTTATTACTTATTATTTCAGTCTAACGGTTTTCTTAGAAATTGTAATTTACCCAATTCATATCGTAAGGGCCTGTCAAATTTGTCCTTGATAATTATATTTAAATAAACTATCGTTCAAACCAGCATCCGCTGGGAGTCAAGGCTGAACAAGCGGATAGATAAGAATGGTTTTATTATTAGTTTACTTATTGCATAGATAAGCCTTGTTGGACAAACACCGCCGAAGTGGGTTAAGCCCTTCGGCTGTGTTATGCCAATGTTTGATAACAGGTATTTGATTCGACAGCGGTTCTTATTTGTTCTGGCCAAGTAACGGGGTCTTTAATTGAACAGCAGTTTGGTTTGTTACTGTTTCATTCGGAAAATGTTAGTTTAATATATTTGTCTTCCGAATTTATGGAAATATAGCAAGTTTTATGTAAGAGTACATGGTGGCAATTAAATTTGTATGTTGTATTCTCATGACTCTTTAATTTTCTAATGGATCTAGAATGCCATTCTGCATGGCACAATTATAATTTTATTCGTTTTTGAGTATAAATTAGAGATGGGAGTCTTCCCGGATAATTTCCCATTTACTTCCGAAATTTTTAAAAATTCCCGGCAATGAATGGGAACTAATTATTTTTCCCTTACATTTCCTTTTTTTTCCTCTTGAATTTCATCCCGCTGTCCATCTTTAGTTGAGATACTTGTGGTAGTTGTGGTTTCGGCTATCGTTGACAATTATAAGTAACTGACCACATCTAGTTGAGTACAATAGACAGATCAGTCATAAAAACAACCTCCCTTTCTGAATTGACAGCCATGCTTACTGTATTTGATTTTGCTGCAATACCTACACTATTCGCAAATAATAATTAATAGTCCCACAAATTATCTCACTTATCTGTTCATTTCTAGCCTTTGTATAGTTGAAATTTCATCTCTGAATATTGATATGAGCATAAGCTATATCAGTTTTGTTTGAAACTTCATTCTTATGTACTATCTCGTCATAAAAAAATCCCGCAGTACACGAGGTCTCAATTCCGTCATATCAGTCATCAAATTAAGACTTAAGACAGAGCCCGCTCGTGGCGCCGTCTTCATTTGTCTCAATTGGCGGCAGCTGGTGACCATCGCCCTGGATTTATTACTCATCTAATGTGCTTTGAACGCTTATTTCCTAATTCTGCAGCGTCAAATAGGGACTGAACAGGGAAGATGTTTCAAACAATCTAAACTTTAGCTTGATCTTAGTAATAAATGTTGCTCACCTCACGTACATCTGATTTATGACTTCCGAAATGTACACGAAACTCCCACATGTTGAAAACTGGCAAATACGGGAGCATTGTGTGCCTTTAATCTTTATGAGGTACTTACACCTAAATAATGCTACTCTTTACTTGGTAATTATATTACCAAAAGTCCGTGATAAGATTTATGTACTTTCTAGACACATTTTTGCAAACTATATTCATAATGATATGATAAACACTTTTGGACGAAGGCTTCTTTCTTCGTGTTAAATAAATTAATGATGGAAATACGATAAAATTTTGGCAGAATTAATGTAAATTAGGGTAGACGAAAAGTAGACACTTCTAACTTTTTATTATTTTGTAATATAACGACTGCCGAGTTGTTACGATGGTAGTACCTTTCATCCTGTTTGGTTTAGCTAACTATAGCGAGGTATGAGCCATTGTTCTTGTGGTATGTGAATATTTTCCTGAATTTTTTTTTTAAATTTCTTGTTGTTTATGTATTCCTTATTCTAAATTAGTTTCTAGGCTCTTAGTAGGCATTTCTGATACTTTAGGAAAACTAAACCGTAGAAATTGCAAGCACTGAATTTAGCAATGCTTTTGATATTAACTGCGTGACACTGTAATGCCATTTTTGCTATGCCATAAATATTAAGTCGATTAACTGCCTATTTGCTCGATTGTTGAGTAGGTGATCGATTCCGCTAATGAACTTTGAAAGGCCACGCAACTGATATTCTATCGCGACTCAATTGTGTTGCAATTTTTTAGATATACTCAATAGTGGTATTCTGCTTAAACAGTTTTGAATCTCTATTCATTTGCGACTGGAGCGTATTTTAATGATATTAGTAGGGAAATGTAAATAAAATGAGTAACGGAATATCAGAAGCGTTAAAGTCAAGTCATTGCGATCCAATTGCGATTCAATTGTGCACTAGGTACCTATTTAAAATAAGAGAATTGACTCCTCCGTGAGATATATCGATTGCGTTCGTGGAAGCAACATTCTGTATTTTTGAAATGTACGCGGGTGGTAATTTTTGATTTCGACTAGTATGGTCTGGCCGTGCGAATAACTCCACGAGCCGGTAAACGATAATCGAATCATTCCTTACTTGTTCCGTGTTTCTTTAATCGCTCATTGAATCCGTGCGAGTTGGTTTAATTGTCGAATGATTCGCCGGCGGATTTCGAAAATCGATACTAAATGCCTGTTGTTTTCACACGGTTCGGCACGAAGTCGATAGATAGTTCATCGAGTCGATTCGAGCAAATGTCGACTCCCGATGTCCCCATCACTACGACTGAACTGACAGCTAGCACACTTGCCGCCACCGGGAGACGAAATCAGAGGATTTTTGGGGCGGGTCGATATTTACTCGCTATTTTTATAATTTAAAGATTTAAATCGCATTTAATACTGTTATTTTGGAGTATAATAGTGCAACCGTCGTAACAAATATTTTCGCCGACGTGGTTGTCGTACGGCGTTATTAAGACAAAAGTGTTTTCTTGGATATACATAAAGAACCCTGAAAAGGGTTAAAAAGAACACTTGAAGTTTCCCTCCGCTGAACACTGGGAGTTCTACCAGCTTCCCGAGGTGTCAGGAGTGCATGCCACATTTCTTTTATTGAAACAAGAGGACACTGCTTATACTACCGTTTTAATCTGCGATAGACATTTTTGCTTTAACTGAGGTAACCACACAGCCGAAGCCAGCATTATCGGTCAGCCAGTGCCTGCGCTTTCTACATTTTTTATTTTTTTAACCTTTTATTTTATTCTTTTAATTTAAAACTTTAAAGAAGGGATCTAAATATTGGCCATTCGATCTCCTGCGCCTCTAATTCTCTTTTCTCAATTTAATTTCATTTATTCATTTTTTTTTTCAACAGAAATTCATTTTTTTTTAATTGAGTTTTTTTTTGTTAACTTATTTTTTGTGTTAGCTTTCAACTTCTGTTTCCAAATAAATATTGTAAAAGTTATTTGTTCTTTTATTTTAATTTTGGTACTTATTTTCTTTCAAATTTCATAGAAGACAGGAATTAGATAGCGAACCCAGGTAGTAAACATTTCAACACTTTGAATCGCTATATTTAAGTTGGTGTCCTGGAGTCAAGGTTAATAAAATGTGGAGCCAGGATAAAATAATTTAAACAAACAGTAAATGCTCATTCATTGTATGGTATTGTGTGGCTATTAAATTAGAATTGCCAAGTGGTCAGTGGCCACCAACAGAAGCGGGATGCCAACAAGGCCAGCTTCATTAATTGTTAGTTAATTGAACGGAATTAACTCGACTGGATTCTGGTAGCTGATCTGATCAAAGGTTTAGTCAAGAATGTTCAGGGATCTTAAGATAAAAGCTGATTGTGTCGTTACTTAATAGATGACCTACAGCTACAGTGTATTGAGAGAATAATCATAGGATATCTTTTAAATTAATTTGTTCAAGTTAATTGCAATTTTGATAGTTTTGAATAATCTGCATTTGAACAATAGAATAAAATTTCTACATAAACAATAAACTCATGTTTGCAATTAAAACAGCTATTTCATTGTTTATTTTAAAGAAACGAGTGCTCACGAAGTCGCGTGATAATTTCGAAAAAAATACGAGATGAGCACAATTATAGGTTACCTCACAGACAATGCTCATAGAAAGTTAATCGTTGAAATTATCCCGTTTTGGAAATCATAGCTGTGTCCGAGATGTCATGATTACAATTTACAATTCTAGATTATCATAATAATGTATTACATTCTTTTATTTTGATAAAGCTAGTGTACACGTGTTTGATCGTGAAAATTGTATTATAATAATAAACGTTATTTTAATAATTCGTTTATAAAATGCTATGATCATTCATTTCGATTTTTGTGTAGAAATCATACTGGTAATCATTTATATTATGCTGGGTGACTTGCGTGAAGTTAATACCTATACATTTTATATGTACAAATGTTTTTTACATTAAATTGACTCACGGGATAAAAAATCATTACATAGTTCAAGTTAGCTGATCAAAAGTATATATTTTTTATTTATAAAACACATTATTTATTTAATTGATAGTAATGCTTCGCAGTGATCCTTACGAGGCGTTAGATTTGGTGAGCCACCTGTGGATCAGGAACTGTCAATGTTTTCTATATTGGAAAGGTATTCGTAACCGATCCACGTCGAGTGAACAGCGTCGGTATAATTGTTGGATGGTGGACGGAACGCATCACGCATAAACAATAGGTTTTATCGGAGTTTCTCAGAGAGCTATGTTAGGCCCGCTTTCCTATTATTATTTTTATAACTTTTTTATAGCCTTTTTAAATAGTTTTTATTATATAGAGAGTTGCATGCTTCAAGCAATTTTAAATAACCATAGCTTACATTAAATTCCTAATTTATAACAAGTAAGATTTAAGACATATGTCTTAAATAATCTGTCTGTCTGTCTGTTACGCTTTTACGGCCAAAGCACGGATTTTGATGAAATTTGGTATGAATATAGTTGAAGACCCGGGGTCAAACATAGGCTACTTTTTGCCGCAGGTAGAGCTGCGGGCTAAAGCTAGTTTGAAATATGTGTAGAATTAATAAAAATGCATGATTTGTCAAAAAATATACAGCTTATAGATAAAAATAGCATCTATTTCTTGCTAGACACAAATCAAACAATAGTAAAATATGCAAAAATGACGGCATCAAGCAGTGGTAACAAATCGTTCACAAAAAACCAAAGACAATCAGGTAATCAGGTATGCTGGTCCCGTTTGTCGAGATTTGTACGATCATTTCCAACTTTTTTTGCAGACAACTTCCGCTGAGAGTGGCCCGAATTATCATACACTTCAAATTTAAAACTAATTTAGTACGATACGCACGTTGTTCTTGAAAAATAAAACACTTATTTTTATCATTCCACCTGATTTGTGATAGTTTTCTGTTAAAATCGTTTTGGGATTTCCTGTCGATTATGATTGTTATGAATGATTTTGATTTTACTTACTTATAGAAAACCAAATAAAAATTTTCTATATTTTGAATGAATGAATGAATGAATGAAAAATTATTTATTCAAGTGACCAGGACTCATTTGTTAGTAAAACTTATTCTATGTTAGTAATATTTTAATGAGTTTACGGTAATTTAACTTATTGCGGAGGCCATTCCCGCACTAACCCCCCGGCTATAGTGCAGCAATGGTTAACATAAGCACTTATATTTCTGATACACTTAAGTACCTGCCATACATTTTACCACCATCTCATTCCTTTTTAAAACGCAGTTCGATTTTCGAGGTGGCGTTTCGGCTTACGTTTCCGAATACATTATATTTATTGACCAATAATTAATGATTTAAGGTTTCTATATCCTTGAAACCACACGCCAAACTACATACACTTTAAACATATAATTCAGTACTTACAAGCGAAGTTAAAGGGTTTCAATCAACAATTTCCATAGTATCAAGTAATACTGTAATTACAGGTGTTCTTATATCTGGGGTGTGTATACGGCTTTATGGATCGGATTACACGAAACAAAGTACCCAAGTAGAAAAACTAAAACCGCGGCTATGTTAATTTTTGGAAATAAGTAGAATGCACTAGGAATCAAATTAGTTTTATTTTTAGTTTTATTTTGATTTAAAAAATGTGTTAGCCTCAATAAAATGTCCGTTGCTATGCCTGTGTCATTTAAGGTGTCTTCTAAAAGTAAAAGTACCAAATGGCGTCAACATATTTATTATATTAATGTAGTCTTCATCAAACATTTGTATATTATTAATATTTTATCAATGCAAATCAATTCAAATGAGTTATAATCTGTAATCAAACACGCTTATCACATATGAATCATATGCGTTCCATCTCATCTAATTTAATCTCTTACAAGATCGGTGATAATAATGACATTGGTAACTTACAAAACAATTTTAACCCCGATGATATTTTATCAGTAGTTTAAATTTAACAAGCTCTTTAAATTCTCGGAATTCCACAAGACCTACAGATCTCACCATAACTTCTTAATTGCAAGATTTTAAAACCCAAACATTTCCGTTCCAAAAGATTTTTATAACTACATTCGAACCGGAAACCGAATTATCTGCTATCACTGGAACGTACGCGACCAGCGCATACGCAATGAGTTGGGAGCTAGGTGCTATCGACCCCGCCTCAAGGCTGCTCGGAGCCATTTAGACCCTGGTAAAACCTGAATTTATTTGAATAAACTAATTGTTAGGCACGTGCTTACATACTTAAGATGCAAAACCTGTTGCGCTTACAGAAATCGTCTTCATACCAGATTTTTATAGTTTTATAACTTGTACACTTTTAGATACAACTTTACTAACTGTTACTAATTACTCTAACTAAAGCTACGTTATATTGCTCTAAAACAGTCTACGTTTTTCTACTCTAATTACATATCGTAAAGGTAATATGCGAAAACTTTATAGTGATTCCATGTTTAGAAGGAGGATCAGATCTAAATATTTCGTCAGATTTCGCGCACTAATTTCAACATGCGCAATGAAATGCTAGTTTTCAAATACCTTTGATTACTGCAGACTATAGATTAAAGTGGTCAACTTCTTCTTGTCGATTCGAAATGGCTTACTCTTTAGATTCGATCAGACCAATAAGTAAGTAATAAGGCTTTGTAGCCATTTCGTGGTGAAAGGATCAACCAATCTGCCTTACCGACTAGACTGTTCACGCATATTGTTACACGTATCGAAACGTCCGGCGCACCCTACCGGACGATTCGATACGTCACACGGAGAGGCTCCTATCGTGCACCCCCTACAACACCTTACGACGCTAGAATAAAAACTAATTTAAAACGGCAAAGATTTAACGACTTTGCAGTCGACCGCATTAATATGTAAATTCGTCCACATACTGCAGGTTAAACTGTAGAAATACGCCTTGGTGATGAAACTTCACATCCCATACCATTTACGGCTTCCTACGTACAGAAACATGTACTTCGATGCGTGCGCGCACAGGATGCGGTCGCATACTTACTAAAATCTGAGGTTTTCATATTTTTAGCTTCAATGTAAATAAGATGATGATAAAATTCCTATGAACAGTCAAAGCATGTACTAAAATATTTACTAGAGTCTTGCTTAGATCTAAACGTTTGTATCGTTATACATTTGCGGCCTGTCTTTCTCCAAGATATTATACTTTCTGATCGACGAATCAATATACTTTTGAGGGTGATGTTCTAGTTAGCCTTACTTCATATCTTCATACCTAACAACAAAAAAAATGTTAAAGCTATTTGTTCCACAACAGTGGCTTGAACTCATGCTACTTAAATATGTTTTATCTTAAATTGATTGTGCAAGGGTTGTAGTCTTATAGAAGCAGTTCAGTATATCATAACATCCATATTGCATAACGATGTAGTCGCAATAATCAAGGCATGATCAAGATTAATGTTACCGGCACCTTATGCAGACTTCTCATCAATCAGTCTTAGTTTTTTTTGGTCTGTGGTCATTAGACCACGAAGTGTCACCGCCAATTAACTTTAACAGTACACGAAAACGCAAAAAGTGCATTTGACTTTTATTATTAACTCTGTGGTCCAGTTGTTAAATTTTAGCTAGGAGGGGATTGAACCCACGACCGCCTTAGTTAGGAGGTCGTGGGTTCAATCCCCACGGGAAGCAACTTTGTTTAGTTGTTTCCAGTTTGATTAGGACATTGCAGGCTTGAATCACCTGATAATGATGATTCCGTGATTCGAAAGGCACGTCAAGCCATTGGTCCATTCTACCATTTGGTGGTTGTTAACGTCAGAGGCTGTAAAGCGTTTTAAAAAAAATCTCATACCAGGTTGTGCAAGTTCCCATTGACCATGTAACCCACTGAATGTTTTTTTTTTAAATTTTTTTCCAAGATGGCCCTCTCATTTGCACCCGAGTTCACCTTGGAAGGCCACTAATTTATGGATGCTATCTGATTGTTTTTGCAGTAACATAGTTTATTATTATATTATATCTCTAGATTCGATCTTGATTTTATTTATGCAATATTAAAATGCAACCTTTGTTAAGTAAAAAACAAGGATGTATCTTACTGTTGATAGGCTGTGGATATATTTATCTAACTTTAATTGTAAGAAATGTTAGAAATAAAACTATTTAAGCGATAAAGCAAACGAAAAGTAACATGTTAAAGTAATTTTCTTTTTTTATAGTTATTTCTTTAGTTTACAAGTTATCATAAATTTCATACTTAATAAGTAAATCTTTGAAAATAAGCAGACGTAGACTAATTACCAAATACCAGAAAATTATGACCAGTTATCAATATGGCTCATGTAACAAAATGGCTGATTTTTACAGCAATGTCATATCATAAGCATGTTATTCGTATTAGTTAACATTACAATGTAAACCTGTTAGCAGGCTTTTGGCACACTCACTACACTGACTTACGTAACACAACAATGGATGATCAAACATTGGCCCACTTCGGTCATCGCTCTGTAGTGCCATTGAAAATGAATTCTGCATAGTCTATGGAACAACGATGAAAAAAAATATTAAAATGTTTATGACATAAAAATATACCGTAATTAAAGAGTTTTTGCTGACTTAATTAATTATAAAACGAATCTACGACTTTCAGGGCTATTTTTAAGAACGCAAAACCGATTTTATTTCGACATAATCTTTGTGAGAGGGAGAGAGAGACGCACCACACCATAGAGATTTTACATACTCAAAAATAGGTGGTTGTTTTTCTTTGGTAATAACGATAATATTGCACCTGAACTAATAATAGAGCTTTTTCTTATTATTAAATCTGTTATGCAAAGGAATAAAGAAAAATAACACCGAGGCAGTTAAGACTTAAACTGACCTGACAGATGACGTTCAAATTAAGATTGGGATCAATAGACAACGTAAGTTATTACGACAGGTACAAAAACGTTTATTTTTACAATGTACAAAACATTTTTAGGTCCACACAACACGGGATGTTAAATAATATACAACTATTACTTTACAAGACTTATGACATATCGGAAAAAGTTAGTAAATAAGATATTCGCGTGTCTAATCAAATGATTAAAATTATGAAATAGTAGTGACTTGTGATCTGATTCTGAATGCAATCAAAGTTTCAAAATAGATATGTAAACAAACAGGAAATTGATATAATTCCAATAAATAAAATAAAAGAATACTACTACTACTTATTTTATCGCCTTGTCGGTTTTATCCTTTTATCCAAGGCTTTCCTACATTTTCTCCACCATTGCACCCGGTCTTCGGCATCCTTGATTGTGACAATTAGCACGCATATCCTCCACTACGACGTCGAGCCAGCATTTTTTGGGCGCGCATCTTCTGCCATGGTCCTGTTCCCCGTGTAATTAGCTGGATTTCAAAAGACGTGGTCGTACCATTGTAATAAATAACAAAATAAATCAAATTCTCAAAGCTACTTTAACCCAAACCAAAAGCAATTGACTTATTGAAAATGGTAGAGAGGAAATCGAGGAGAATCTGTAAGGATCATAAGATAGAAAACCTATCTCGATGGGAAACAAAATAAGTACCAATGTTTAAGCCAGCTTCCGTTTCTCTGATCAAATCTTCCTAATTAACAACATCAATAGGGATGAAAAGACAACCAATCAAAGAACAATTCATAATGCTAACAAGAGTTAATGCTTTCCAAGGACGAAGTTTCTGGCTTTCTTGGTAAACACAAATTTAGAATATGACATGTAAAACAAACATATCGATTATTTTAAACCATTAGTGGAAAATGCGAGGGAATATTGATGCAGTAAAAGCAAACAGCTATTAAGCCAGTATATTTGGGTGGCGCATACGCACGTCATACTTTGCAGTACGAATGAAAATATGAAACGACATGCTTTTGTTAGGACCTTTTTTGGGAACTTACATCCTTTTTTCTTTTATGTTTCTGTTTTCTTTTTGTGTGTCTCTAAAATAAATTATTCTCTTTCTTTCTTTTTAAAATAATTGGATAATAAGATATTAATAGGTTTATAATTTAGGTACTTCCTTTATCCCCGAGTATAGCTTCGGAGAAAAGGGAAATTTAAGGATGCGTTTTCTATTCAATTTTAGCTTTTCTCAGTTTATTAAAAACTACGTTAATATTATTATATATTTTAAGATTTTTTTTTAATGGATGTTTTGAATGTTTCGAATGGACGCAGATTGAACAACCGATCAATTGTAAGAGTATTTTGTGTCAACAGCCAATGTTTTATTACGATGATGTGTTTATTTATCAAAGTGCAAAATTCGATGGGCAGAGTATCGAATTCATCATGCTTGCAACCAGAATTGAGTGTTAACATATCAAATAAAAACTTATACATTTTCAAGTCGATTTTTGACATATGGTGTTCACATACAACTAGTTTCGAAAGATTAGTTTGTAATTTCAGCGGAAGTAATTTACAGATGCATACGATAATTTTGTTAAAGGTTGACTTAAAATTTATATCTTTCTTTTAATTAAATCACATTTTTAGTTATTTTATTACCAAGCCTACGATTTAAGGCCGGTTCCCAACATGGGAGAACACCAATTATATATGAAATGTATTAAATATGAAATGTTTCATTAATGGTACATCCGTCCCTGTTTCTCAAGCTGAAGTGAAATCACGACGAAACTTTATGGCGATTATAACACGCGAGGTCGATTCTATGTAAACTATGTGTGTAAGTACCAAGGCTACTAATTATTCATTCGTAAGAAATATCAAACAAATCATCTATTTAGATATTATTATGATCAAAAGTATTCTTCCATTGCTTGTTTGATAAAGCTCTAGAACATTATGAAAAATTTACTTAAACTTTGTTTCTCCAAAAAAAATTTGGAGCGTCATTTCTTTTTATTTTTGTACTAGTCCTGCAATTACAACACTACTCGCTAAGTAAGATACTGTAACTTATCGATTAAAGATAGAGATATACCTAACGCTATCATTGTAATAGAGCCATAGGTTTCTCAACAAAAAACCAGGCCGATAACCATAGTAATCGATACGCAACTAGCACCTCATTTGTTAGTTGCAAATAAACATTGACTACATAACTAAATAGACTATGTAAATGCTGTATATTTTTTACTTACTTAAGAAGAGCATCCATATCCATACGTACTAATATTATAAATGCGAAAGTCTGTCTGTCTGTTACACTTTCACGGCCAAACCGCTGAACGGATTTTGATGAAATTTGGTAGGAATATAGTTGAAGACACGGAGTCAAACATAGGCTATTCTAACGCAGGCGGAGCTGCGGGTAACAGCTAGTATCTAATAAGTCCAGATTTTTGAGACATTCGAACATACCTACATACTAATCTTGACAATACTAATAATGATTAATAATAATAATAATTTATTATTATTTTTATTGATTTATTATTATTATTATTAATCATTATTACTACATGTATTAAGCTAATTGGTTTTGCTGGGATTCAAACCATTGGTATCTTTATTTTTCTATGTAATTTTTCCGATTTGAGTGTGAAGAGGTCAGACAGAGTATTTTTGTACCATCATTTTATAAATTTTAAGAAAATATTGATAAGGTGCAAGATTTAAGGAATAAGCTTATTAAGCACAGATTTTTACATAAATAAAAAAGAAACGCCGATTTAATTATTTAATTAAATCGGCGTTTCTTTTTTATTTATGAATTGAACAATTTTTTGTTTGATTCCTCATCTATTTCTACTTTTATGACTGCTCTATGTCCACTATGATTTTACAGCTATGCTACGGATGTTATGCGTCTAATGTTGATTGATTATACGCATAATTACTATTGTCAAAACAAATAAAATGGCGGCCATGATCTTTATGTATGATCTACGGTACATTTGAAGTCATTATGTTTAATTGCTCAGATCGATTTATCATACATTTCGTAAATTGAGATAATCTTTGTCCGAATCTTATATTTTGGAGAATTACCTAAACTAATACATACAAATATTTTATTTAGCTATTTAGGTTGAAAATGCAACTGGAAAACACGCCTGGGCGAAGAAAATATACAAGGTGTATGCACATTTAATTTACTCTATATTTAAATACTGTTACATTGACGGACATTATCAAGTATATTATATACGCGTAACAGTAGGCGGATACTCACGAGTACCGTGACATTTTATAGTATTATCCAACTATTACCTATTTTATAAATACTTCTGTGACGTCATCTACGTTATGAATACTTGACGACTTTCTTATGATTTCCTTGTAATAAATAGTATAAGTACCTAGCACCTATTCTTTACACATAAGTAGGTAACATACTACCTTTTACCATTCATTGAAGTAAATATTGACTTGGTATTGACGGAACTTCGTCGTTTTGAGTTTGTGTTTCGGATTATGATTAGATTATCCCTTCTTTTCCAATGGGTGTGTTTGTAAAATTAAAAAAAAAAGTAATGATGCAGTATAAGTAGAGTCAGGGAGACAGAAGAGAAAGACAGTTTCTAACTTGATGGAAATCAGTCAAGATTTGGTCTAAGAAATAGTATTTATTTAGATCGAGGAATGTAGAGACATGCTCTTCTCGTCACAAAAACGGCCATAATGTAGTTTGTGGAGAACATCCGATGTTTTATTGTTTAAAAAAAAATTAAACGTCAGTTTGCGTAGAACAATATTGCGGCAGATGCAACGGATGCGTCCCGCCCCTTGCGCAGGCGCATCGCACATGTGGTGGCTATTATCTCGGCTGCCACTTGATTACATGTTACTTTGTATTGTCCTATGCACGCTATGGGATTCGTCATATTTATTTTCTGTCACGGCAGAGGCCAAACCCGACCCGTAGTTGAGATCTAACGCCAGGTTGTGCAGGGTCATCGTCCCTGTGATTCCTTCGTTTTGGAAAGAATCTATGACCAAACGTCACTTAGCTAGTTGTCAAATTTGATCTATACATTTTTTGGAACATATGTGGACTTTAAATAAATATATTAATGCGAAGTTATAGTGGAAGATTCATCATAACAATCTCACTTTTGGGCCATATTAATATCAATTATAGAAATAACCATAATAATAAATAATAAAAAAATTGTATGTCTAATTACATACGTACAGACAGACAGACACACAGTACAGTATACGTACAGATAAACATTGAAAAATAATACATATCCATACTTATCCATACTAATATTATAAATGCGTCAAAAAGTCTGTCTATCTGTCTGTTACGCTTTTACGGCCAAACCGCTGAACGGATTTTGATTAAATTTGTTATGAATATAGTTGAAGACCCGGGGTCAAACAAAGGCTACTTTTTGACGCAGGCGGAGCTGCGGGAAAAAACTAGTTTTAAATAAATATCCGATCTTACGTATTTATTTTGGAAGTCGTTAATATGGCAATGAATAAATTTACTTATTTATTTCTTTAACTAACAAATAACTTATTTAAAAGATCTTTTGCACAAATTTAGTGAAACAACAATTTAAAAGTAGATAATACAAAGAGTCTGCAGTTTGAAAATATCTTGAGATTTGAAATGGACCCGATTTAGCTGTAGATTCTATTCCTGTCCATTTCCTTTGTCTCCGAAGCAGAGCTCATCTCCGCTTAAAGCAGGTACCGTTTTCTTAGAACCCGGGACGCCGGACAAACATGGGGCTCACCACATGTCTCATTGCGAACAATAATACAATCATTGTTCGACTTAAGTTTAATTTTGTTTTTATCACAGGTTTTTAAATAGAAAATTTCTATCCAGGCGCCTCTGATGACAATTTTGGGATGAAATATGTTAGGTATTTGTTGGGTCTTATTAGGTACGTTTATAGGATAGGATGAGTCAAATAATGTCAATATGCCCCGAATAATGTCAATATGTAGTGAATTTTAAATTAGTAATTAATAAAGACTTTATAAAATGCACAATTTATGTCTTATTACAGAATTGTGACTTACGTATATTTTTGCGGAAAACAATGTAACAATATGATTCATGTAACTACCGCATGCATTTTTTGCTCACTTCATACAATATCATTATGCAGTTCCTCCTTTGATTTTTATTTATTTTTGTAGTTTGTTTTTTAAACAATTAATGGCAACATACAGGAGTGTTAGGACAATATAAATGACTTACGTAATATTATGGACGCTCCCAACTTAATATGTAATCTATATGTATACATATCACGTTGGGTGCGTTAATATAATAAGCTAAGTATCTAATTTACAAATCTCACAAATGACTAAAATTATTTTCTCTTGTCCTAGGTGTAGGCATGCTGAAGCACGTTGCGGTGTCACCTCACCGCGCGCGCGCAGACTCAGTCAGCCTCGCCTCCTCAGCCTCCTGCTGCAGCCTCGGCAGCCTCGACCAGCGTCACGACTCTGTTGGTGACCTCTCTCAGCGAACGGTAAGTGTCGAATTAGAGCTCTACTTAACTGCTTATGTTGTCACCCATGAGATATTTCAGATTCAGGCGCTATCGACTGCGTTAGCAATTTCGTAAAATTCAATCACTAGCGACTAAGTTCTTAAATCTGATTTTAGATGCACAGAACTTGTCACAGGCTATCCCAAAAATGCTGGTTTGACATCGCAGTGCAGAATATGTGTGGTTTTAAAATAACAACCAAAATGCCAAAGACCAAAGGGAAGGAGCAAATTTGAAACCATTTGAATATAGCAGTCGTATCGAAAAAATATATATTTGTATTTTGTATTTGAAAACATAACTTAAAATATCTATCACTATATGAAAAATGCTAAATTTGAATGTTTTATAGCCGAGAATACGGGGTCGTCCTTGGGACAGCTTTAGTATTTTACGCACAGACATAATAATGCGTTTTACATAAATCAAATTTCATCACCTATAAAATCTTTTATCACCCTCCCGCCAGAGTTATGGATTTCTAGTTAAGCTATATCAAAAACAATTTTATGTGTTTCTATCATAAAGAAACGAATATCTACGTACACTTGTTGAAGTCTTTAATTTTCTTTCCTCTATAATTATAGTTACTTTATACAATCTACGTTTCACCTTAATCTGCATTGCACTTTTTATGCGGTTTTCAAGACCTATTGGTAATTTAAGGTCATAAACGACCCCGTTGACTTTTATACTTTGCTCTCTCATATCATTACTATTATCAATCAAAATATATCCGTAGCGGAACATCACATATTTTTTCCCCTTCCATCTAATGCAGTAGTAACGAGAAAATGCAATGCACCATAGATTTCACTTTCTTCGAGTTAATAGCGGAATTTCCTTCTCATCAGCGCTGGGAACCAACAAATTGACCACAAGACGTACCTGACGAATGGCTTGTCGACAGGAAACGACTGATTTGAACTGCGTGATATCTTATCTTATGTTTATTTAACGGTACAAGAAATTGTAATAAATAGTATATGTAGTTTTGTTATCTGATTCTAGTTGTAGTAGTGACGGGATAATTTGGGTTTTAAGCAAATCTTTGCTTAGATACTGAACCGCAAATTTGCTAATAAAGTATTCGGTAGGAAATTGATAAAAAATGCGATGTGGTTTTATCTCAAATTAAAATTAAATAGTTTATCTTAAAATCCATACTCTATACTAATATTATAAATGTGAAAGTCTGTCTGTCTGTTACGCTCTCACGGCCAAACCCCTGAACGGTTTTTTTTTAAATTTGGTGACCAACTTCGATGATGAATTTTACTTAAAGAAAGTTTTTAAACTCAGTTAAATTAAAGTAAGTTCATTTCAATATTGAAGAAATAATCTAAAGAGTTTTGCCCAACATACCTACTAACTAACAGCCATTTAAAATGCTCTGTTCGGATTATCTCATATACTCTTCGGATTATCTCATATACATACAAAAAGTCATAAACTGGCACTTGAACAATGAAACCGTAGGTACTGAAAGCTTTATTATCTCCAAAGTTACAAAGTTGCAATGAATTAAGAATTTTAACAAACATACAATAGCTAAATGCAACTCTTAATGAAATATCCAGGCTTATGAGAATAGCGAACGACAATGAGACAGTTTCGAAACCGTATTGTATGTGCTACCTTCAGTGGCATATTAATTAGACGACACTGACATTAGATGGCCGCTAAAGATACCAGAAGATTTCTCGATTGTTCCCCACAAAGATGTGAACTACTGTACTGTTTAGATAAGACAGTATTGTTTGTAAGCGCAAAGGAAAGTGAGTAGGAGAATGTTGAAATGGACCTAATGGGCGCTATGATTAAGCATGTATTAAAAACTTTCAGTTTCCGTTTTAACAAAACTTGCGATATAATAACCCTTCAAGTGTGCACATGGATTTGGTTAATAACAATGGTTCCAAAGGGTTCCAAAGTTTATTTTCTAGTTAAAATAATCTGTTAAAAGTACATATATATAAGTGTATATCTATATTGATATGGGAAAATCTATAAGTGAACATATATTTTAAATAGACGTCATGTTAGACGCTCGGAGTCGTAAATATAAATCAGAAAATTAATATTAAAATTCGTAATCTTCATAATGCAATGAACGTTCATATTTACCTACTATTAATACACATATTCCGCTAGCAGATAACTATAAAGTTTGTGGTCGTTTGAAAGAATTACAGCCATATTTATAATCAAGCAGGTCACCCACATGTTTACGTGATACATGTCGACGTAAACACAATTTATTTATAACACGTGCAAGTAAATCATTTTAAGCACACGAAATCATTGCTTCATCAATTCTGTTCACATGAACTTTAAGTACCTAGGGCTATAAAAACAAAATGAAAGAATGTAGTATAAATCATTAATTAGGAACTTTACTGTCGTGGTCGTGGTCTAATAGACCTGTTTCTTGCACTATGGAAGATCAGGGCAATAGAATATGACATAGTATTTGTAAAATTGACTTTTAACTGTTAGACAATTCTAACAGTTAACATTTAGGTATTGCAGAGAACAGTTTATGTGTGTATTATATTGTCAATCGCTCCGTGCTTCGGAAGGCACGTTAAGCCGTTGGTCCCGGTAGTTATCGATGGATAGCAGTCGTTAGGCTGTGTCAGATGCCTTTTGGCAGATTGAAACATTCTGTCAGTGTTGGCCATTAACACACCTCGGGTCATGTTCATGTTGGTCTGGTTTCCATTACCGTTGTTACCGTGATCAGTCGGCAGTCGCTCCATTGTAATAACCAGTGCCGCCAAATATACGACCATGACTTACAGCGTACCCTAGGCTCCGAAGCGTAAGCTGATGACGCAACTAGGAATGCACGCTAGGATGATAATTATATTGTTAATCGCCAGTTTGACTCAACAAAAAGATTATTTTTAAGCATTGATATGCATTGATTATAATTAATATCACAAAAGATAATATCAAGGATGCCTGCAAAGTTGTTTTTGTGTTTACAGCTTTTGCTAACACACAAAAAACAATAAATCTCAGTAGATAAAGAAAAACTAACGAATAATACAATTTACATACAGTTATTTTAATTATGAATTACTTCAACACACTGAAGCAAAAGATGATCAAAATCTTCAAATTAACGTAAAAGAAGTAACCTCGATCCGAAAATAGCTGATAATTGATTCCCAATGCAGTCCGGATAACGGATACGAGAGAATGAGAGCTAAATGCTTACAAAAACCTCACTATCGAAGGAACAATGCATGCAGAATGCAGTGTAACTGAAGCACATGTCGAGAACGTGGGAAACTGCCTGATCACACATATTGTTCAGATGAACACAAAACAAATCCACGCAAAATTGAACTTAATCACCAAAGCATAGAACTTGTAGATGGTGTTGAAGAACATGTTATGACAAATACAAAACTTAGCAAAGCTGAACTTAATATACAAGATGTAAGAGTAGATAAATGCGAGCAATTAATGTCTAAATATACTGGAATGATGATAAATATTAAAATGTCTCGAGAGAGTTAAATTGATATATTAAGTGTAGATTAATTGGCTCTTCACGTTCAGCTATTTGTAGTACGAATCGAGAATTTATTATTTCAGTTTATGTTTGAGATATAAGAAGTATTGATGATGGTAAAAATGATCTCTTTTATTTGTTCGCGTTTATAAAATTAAAATGCAATGCTGAATTTCAGTGTGTGATAAATATCCCTGTAATATTTTGAATGCTACTGAATTATATTTTTTTCCAAATCTTTGTATGTTACTTACAAAAATACAGGGATTTTATATTTAGTTTAGAACTTACTATATACTATTCCATAACACTTAACACATATGAAGTTAACCCAATATGTGTTAAGTGTTATGGAATACTAACTCAACGATACTATATTTTATAACACATACATGTATAGATACACATCCAAGACTCAAGCCAATCAGAAAATTATCATTTTAGTAATACTAAAAAAAAATATTTCAAGGAATACTTTATACAAAAACGCCTTTTCAGACACTCCCATGATTAAAAAGTAAAAATGCCGTTATAAGTTGAGCATTATTTATCATTTCTCAAACAATATGAGAGTAGAATCGAGGGCGTGGGCGCCATTGTTTTCTGTCATGAAGAAAGCGCCACCTAGCGGCAATTAACTGTGCAGTCACGTAGAAAATCGATAATACGCGGTTACGAGATGTTCCTTGTTCCCATGGGATTAATTTCTCATAATATATTCTTTATTACTACTAATTATAAGACTAATAATGATATGTGTGGCGTTAATGACATATTGTTCTTTGACATAAGAAAACAAATTCCCATTCATAAATAAATAAATAAATAAATAACTCTTTATTGCACCAAATTGTAGAAAGTACATGAATATTATTATTATCTATGGTACAAAGGCGGCCTTATCGCTAGAGCAATTTCTTCCAGGCAACCAACAGGTAGGACTTCATGATATGAAACAGGAAGGTAGGCGCAAATTAACAATTGGGAAAAAGTGAAACATAAAAGCATAACGTACCTATGCAGCACATACAAAAAAAATATACCTATGTAAATATATGTGGTGCACATATACGCATGCATTACACAATGTAAATAAATATACATACTTATTTTAAGCGTATCAATAAATGTTAAAATTACAACTATGGCGGGTTATATACGAACAGCAGACGAAAAGATTTTCTCGGGAAGAGGTTTAGGTGATAGAAAGATAATGGTCTTTCACTTGTGTCTTGAAGCTGGAGAGTGTTTGGGCATGTCTAATAGATACCGGCAAGGAGTTCCACAGACGTACAGCTTGGACAGTAAACGACTTGGTGTAAAATTCGGAAGAATGTACGGGTGTATCCAATCGGAGTACGGGTGTATTCATATTGTACGTTAACCCAATATTTTATAATGAATAAAATAATATTTGTATATTTTTTAATTATTGTATTATTTATAAAATTGTTAGGAATTTATTTGACATATTTAAAAAAAAAGTCTGCAGTTTCAATCATTTCTCATAAGTGCGTTTATACTCGTATATCAAAACCCCCATCATTATTTGTTTTGTTTATATTACAATCATTAGTACTCAAGACAGTAATAACATGTTAGATCCCATGACCTTCTGCCACTGTTCATCATCAGTACTTCATTAAGAGAAAATTGGAAGATATCACAATTTGATATTAACAAGAGTCATTTTCGAACTTAAAACTATAGAAACAAAGGTTGGTATAGTTGTGAGGTGTTGGCATTCAGTAATACACGTTAGGAATTAATCGAATGGTCACGGATGTGGTGGCGTTAAGGCAAGTCTGCATTCACGCAAAATTTTCTCATGGATGTAGAATTAATCTTGACCGTAACATACTTTGAAAGAAAGATATAGGTGTCGAAATGTTGTTGAAGTTGATGAAAGTTTTAAATTTTTTAAGGTTATGGAGAGAATTGTCGGATATTATTACTGGACTGGATACTAGATATAACTTTTTCAGGCTAAGTAAGGTTCCCTTTTGTAGTAAGCAAACTGCAAAGCAAAAGCAAAAAGTGATTTATCACAGCTTCGCAGTATAAAACTTATATTATTTAATCTCAAAACTTATACAACAACACACTTATAATTTTGTAACTTTTACTTGAATTTATTTGAGTACATATATTTGCTTGTAATTTTTTAAAATCTCAAAAATATCTTAATTACATTTTTCATAAAATTTTATATTACAATTTTGTAACTAATTAGTCCTTTGAAATACTTGGTTGACTGGAAGAAATCCCATTTTGGGATAAGCCCGCCTTTGTGCACAAACTTTTCCTTTTCTATAATTTCAATATTTTATTTTTGTACAATAAAGAGTTTCTAACTAACTAATAGACATACTATAAGCATAGTTCTCGGGATCTTGTGTACTTATATGAAATCTTTGCATTAGGACTACGACATTCCTAAGGTTACCGTTTATATGTAAGACGACATGCATTCCGGATACTCATGCTATTGCATATTATCCATACTAATATTATAAATGCGAAATTCTGTCTGTCTGTCTGAAGCGTAACAACGCTTTCACGGCCAAACGGCTGAACGGATTTTGATGACATTTCTTATGAATGTAGTTGAAGATCCGGGGTCAAACATAGGTTACTTTTTGACGCAGGCGGAGCTGCGGGAAAAGCTAGTTGCCTATAAATCTACTATATACTATAACTTTATTATACAAAACCTTTTATTTATTACGCTTTACGTAATAATAGAATAGTTACAAAGATTTATAAAGAAAAAAAGCAGCCTTATCTGTAATTTAAAAAAAAAATATTAGAAAACAAAATTCATTTCTACATTTTCAAGTAATCTATCTATGTTAGAAAATTATTCATTAGCATTTATTTGACATGGTTCGATTGGTGTGATTTTTTATTTCAATCTATAAATTTGGTTTACTTACTGTTGAATAATTGTAACATATAATGGATATTGCAAATTTTTCAACACTGACTTTTGTGACTTTGTTTTAAAATAAAAAAAATTATTTGGCAACATTTTTTTTACAGATAATGTACCTAACTGTGACTTACAGCTTGATGTAATTCTTCTGTGCTAAATTTAAATATTATTGGTTAAATTACAACTTTTATGATACATCGTAAACAATGGATTATACAATGCAATATATTACACATCTCTTTATTAGGCAACAAGGAAAAATTAATCTGTCCCGTTCTCACACAAATATGTCAAAAATAAGCAATTAAAAAAATATGTGGATTTGATTTTTGTTTTTGTGAAGTATTAGTATTTTAAATTCTTTTATTTTCTAGGCACTGGACGCCGATTTACCGTTACGCGTTATTTTTCGTATTATGAGAACGTAAACAATAGAATGTTAAATAGATGTCTCCTGTTGCCTCCACGAGACTTGAGAGCTGGCAGCTTTTTTGCTCAGCGTATAAGTCTCGCAATACAGCGAGGGAACGCTGCCAGTATTCTGGGCTCGTTGCCTCCCTATGGCGCGTTGGAAGATTATTATTATTTATAATTCTTTTTTTTTTAATTTAATTTTGGAAATATGTATTAATTTAGAAATAAAGACTACCATCGCTGAAAAATAAATAAATAAGTAGATGTATTTTAAAGTCACAAAATGTTTGATAGGAAAATGATGAATTTAGCAATCAATTTGTTTTTAATATTTGCACGTTATTAGCTTCTTAGCATGTTTACTCTCGGGACATAATAGATGATAGTCGTGTTGAATTACAAGTGATATCTTCACAACTGGTCCAACGGTAGCATAACAATCTTGGAAATGGTGATAAATAATAGAAAGTGCGCAGAATCGATCGGGTTACCTTACGTAAGGGGTCGGATTACCATCATTACTGGTAATGGTGATCATTTGAAATGTGACCTTTTTGGTTGTATATATTGTACGTAATTTTATGTAATTTTGGAAAATAATAGGTATACGTACGAGTGTCGTCTTGTAATATTTTTTCACATAAATTATTAAATGCAAATTGTGATTTTTGACTGTGACATTCATATTCTCTTGAGTTTTATCTTGTTCTCTTGTGTTACAATTTCAATTTCAATTTCTTTATTTCAGATAACAAGGATCCAATTTGTTAGTATAACAGTAACTTAAAACTAGTGTTAGAACCTAAAACTATACAATAATTGGTTGCACACAGTATGAAACCTCTGTGTACAGATGGCCCGTCCGCTATGCCTTAGATTTGACCAAATAAGGCCACCGGCATGGTCACCTGAACAGGGTGTCTCACTATTGGCGAATCTAGTCTGTTCGCCACAGTTTTTAGGATGCTGTTGTGACTCGACCTCACTCTTCTTAACAATGATGCCATTTTTTTCCAGATAACGGCATGGAATCCGTCCGTCCTAGCCTGCGCAAACATTTCAGAGGCACTACAGAACCGAGGGAGTCTCAGCAACATTCTAAAAACATCATTGTATTGGACGCGTATAGCATTTAGCGATCTTTTGGTGCGACGGACCCACAGACCACCCGTGTAGAAACCCTGCAAAATGCCTTGTATAAAGTTATCTTGACTTACTTAGAGCATAATTTTTTTATCGATCTATCGTCTTCGTTGATACGAGTATGAATGTAATTTCTGCACATTTAATCTTGTAAATTTTTAGTAGGTGAAGCCTCGATATGTGTTTCCTGCGGCTTCGCTTGCGCCCTAAAGTAGCCTTTGACCCCTGGAGTGCTATTTTTGAAAAGTGTGACTCACGCAATATCGGCGAGTCGAATATTTGAATATTTTC
Organism: Euzophera pinguis; assembly: GCA_947363495.1. Lineage (NCBI taxonomy): Eukaryota > Metazoa > Arthropoda > Insecta > Lepidoptera > Pyralidae > Euzophera > Euzophera pinguis. The sequence continues at coordinate 19,102,828 of OX376156.1, read as the reverse complement.
CATCGTATTCGAATGATTTTCGTTCGTTAACGAAGGATTTTTGATAGAAAACGAAGGATTATTGTTCGATATATATGTTAAAAATATACTACGAGTATATACATTTCAAAAATTGAGCTCCTGGTCTTCAAGTATCCATACATAAAGACAGACAGACTTTCGCATTATCGAAATTCAAGATCGGACTGGCTCTTTTATTGTTCTGTTTGCACACAACATGCACTGTGATCATGTGTAGAAAGCCGTCATAAGTCCGCTGTAATGGACGGATGTGACGTCACGACGTGATGCGACAATGGCCGAGCAATCATGGAGCTGAGGAATCTTAATGCTTGGGAAATGTTGTTTAGAGGAAGTTCTGGAGTACATGGAGCCTCTTAGATACAGAAAAAGGTTGGGGAATTTCCGTGAAGCATATCAAAAATGCTATCTTATCGCAGCTTGAGTCATTTGATAGTTTGTATGTAAAAACTTTATTGTACAGAAAGAGCATTGTTACAACAAAATAGAACACAACAAGAGGCGGACTTATCCCTGATAGGGATCTCTTCCAGTCAACCCGAAAACCAAAGGAAAAAAGAGTACATGCATGGGCATCAAAGAGTGTAAAGTACAATAGACACCATAAATATAAATGTAAAACAAACTAACTTAACCTAAACCTAAGTCAACTCAAGTCCCAACGCTCAAAGTATTTCATAACTAACAGAATTAGAATTTGAGTTTGATGAGGAAGACGATCTCGTACTTCGGAAGACACCCCCACACCCCAGGCCATTCGGTAGGTAGCGATCAAATAAACCACTCCTTCTGAGGGTCTCTCCCCCCTTCAAGGGTTACAGATTAGCCTGATGTAGATGTCTGTAGCCCTGGAAAACTGCTCAGGTGAATTGCCGTAGCTCTTCATTTCATCCCAATGCTAGTAAGTAAGAGAGATGTCTTCTAAGTATTGCGCCGTCTAGCTAACTCACTCACACTTGGATAGAATAAGGAGACATACTAACCCCAGCCGTACTTGCTATCTCGTTTTATACCTTTATATCTGTAGGCTTGATTTATTTCTTCCTTCTCTTTCTTTATCCATAGCGTTGCTAGAGCAAACATCAATGATGTTGACGACAAGTACCACGTCATAGGCTGGTAAGCGCTTGAAGGGTCGATTAACCTATTATTAAAGATATTGATAAACTACTTAGTAATTTCATTGCTTGTCATTTGAACTATAAAGATAATCTTAGTGTCTGCTATATAGCCAAGCACTTAATAAATTATTTTGCGTGCTTCCGCCACCAGTTAGTTCATGCAAACTATTGCCGGCCGGCACCCACCCACTACTATTAGTCCCAACATGCCCGCCAGCACTAGCTTGCACATGCAACACGTGTTTCGCCTCTACGCGAGGCATCTTCAGGCACTAGACCAAGCTGTTAATAGTCCGACGTATAAACGACGATTATACTCGTCGTTATTATATTCGTCGTTTATACTCGTCGTTATTATATTCGTCGTTTATACGTCGGACTATTAACAGCTTGGTCTAGTGCCTGAAGATGCCTCGCGTAGAGGCGAAACACGTGTTGCATGTGCAAGCTAGTGCTGGCGGGCATGTTGGGACTAATAGTAGTGGGTGGGTGCCGGCCGGCAATAGTTTGCATGAACTAACTGGTGGCGGAAGCACGCAAAATAATTTATTAAGTGCTTGTAACTTTAACTTCCGCAAAGTAACGCCTGAATCGGTTAAATATGCTATATAGCCCTTAAGGCTGAGTCAGACCTAAGTAATATCGATGACGTTGGTAACATGTGCGTGCAATGCGAATATACCTACTAGTAAAACGCAAGGCATGAGATCACTGGTATCTTTGAATCAATACAGGACCGTTTCAGATTTATTAACTTCTTTATTGCACGCTACGGTAAAGGACAATTATAAAGTACTGACTTAAATGTGGCCTTAGTACTAAACGTTTCTATTTCACTCTACCAAAGTAACTTAGAGAGAGATGATTTAAAACGTTCAAACACTCTTTTGCCTCCTGACGTGGTTTACAATTAACGTACAAATGGTATAAGCCCGTTCTGCTGGTACCTAAGTAAGTATTCTCACTTGCGCTTTGTCGATTTTCATAATATTTCCGTATATTTCATTTGAGTAATTTCGGTATTTTCCTGCCACGGGTAAATCGAAATTCTCCGGGGACCTATTTGGCGGGTGTTGCTACTGGTGGGTTGGGTAAAGGGTCGCGGTTCCTAAAACTATTGATTTATAAATCTTTATTGTAGCCACAAGTAAAAAAAAAAATACTTTTTACAATTGGCGGACTTAATGCTAAAAGCATTCTCTCCCTGTCAACCATCAGGAAAAACAGAAAAGATTATGTGCGGCTCGAATTATCTTAAAAATACAATAAGAGAAACAAAAAAAAAACACTTACTGCTAAATAAACATACATAGATTTACATACAGTACTCATAACTTAACATACTTATAAGAAGAGAACTATCTTCACAATACAGATTTCTATAGACCTAGTAAACCTTCCTTCTCCATTAGCTTCCAAAGCCCAGAACCTCTCACCAATGTGTTAACCAGTTGGTCTAATACATAAACAAAATTCTTCAAATAATCGTATGATGGTCGAATCACGCTGCATCGTGTTGCCCTTAGTATTGCATCATTGTCGTACTGATAATGTGTTATCAAGTTACGAAATTTCTCCCGACACTAGTTGTGAAGCGATAGATCGTGATTTACTGGCTTTTTACTTTCTTTTATCGATTATTTTTCAATTTATCGATTCATTAATGATTTATAGGCGAGTTTACAACACAGTTACAAGTAAAATGAGATTACTAACATAATATCAGACGTTTTATTTAAAATGAGAACACTTTGTTTAATTTAAACAAATGCTTAATATCGATCCCAAAGTAATTAATGTAACTTTCTTAAAGTTATGGAAGAAATTCAAACTGCTTAAAGTGATGTATCCTATAATTGTCGATAAATGCTAAATCAAATTGCATGAACCGAGATAACCTCTGTCGGTCCTTTTGCATGAAGTACAAATTGTTGTAACTTTGAACAATGCATTATTAGCTTTTGTCGACAACTTTGCTTGTGTGAATATTTTTATGCCACAAAACTTAGTATGTATCTATATCCTTCTTTATAAATCAAGCTATTTATACGTGATTTATTGCGGGCATTATACAACTACTTATAATTTAACTTCTAAGTAACTATTTTCCTTTTACGCCAATTTTTATGTTTTATTAAAAACATTCGTAGTATTTAAGTATTCGAAGTGGTAGTATTAATAATAGCAAGTGTAAAACCACTATATGCATAGTTTATTAAAAATGTAAGACCAATGTTTATGTAAGGATTTTGTTATTTGGGTTTAAATCTTTGTTCCGGAACTCCTCAGAAGGTGGTGGCTGAAAATCAGTGCTAGGCATGCCTGCATGTCTAGCGTATCACTGAGCCGTCACCTATTGAGACGTCTGTCACGTACATTATAAACATGTAGCTTATGCTTAAGTCCTTTGCTGTACCTACGTGATAGCTTTCTCAATAAAGATATATTCTATTCTATTCTGTTCTATTCTATTCTGTTCTATTCTATTCTATTCTATTTAATGTATATATTTCTTTATTATGAACGCATTAGAATACACAAATAAAATGAATGTGCTAATAGTCCAACTATTAACAGGGAAGTGGCAATTCGTCTTAATTATATCGATACTTTAAAAGTGATCCGCTTCGCCGAAATCGCCGTCGTCCATGAGCCAGTTCGCGTTAGAACGATAAACCCTTGACCGCGGCGCTTTTGTGCATTTTGTTGCATCTCCGGTCATTGTAATTTGTTACAGCGAGGGCTGTGCAGACATGCCATTAATTAGTCTGTATGTCGATAAAAGAAGAAATATAATTTTGTATAATAATCTAATGTCTTTGCTTCATATTGGAAACGATGTTGTAATTTAAATTTTGTGATTTGCGAGATATGGGCAATAAAGACATAAGTTACTTACTTAATGTATCTTATATCTTATAACAAATCAACATCATAACCTAGTTACAATTTAATAATATCCACAAAAAACGCAGAATTTTGGACATGAAAAAAAGCTAGAATTATTGCAATTTCTTTAGACTAAGGATTGAGTCGAGTGGTCTGTAACTACAGAGTATGAAAGGTAAGGGATTAAACCACATATTTACTATTAACATAACCCGTTCGGCAATGGGATAGAAACACACTTACTTCCGTCTTTTTCAACTAGAAAATTAAATCGATGTTTGACACCGCAGTTCCTCTTCCCAGCCCTAGCCCGGACGAAGGGCCCGCTAGGGGCACTAGGGCCAATTGATACCAATCACTATACCGGAAGCTGTACTACCGGAAATACATTCACACGACCGTGACTTTGCTGCAATTATTATATGCTCATTGCACTACAATAGTTCCGGAGTTGATGCATTGTCTACGTTTAGTATAATGGATGGATAAAAGTCAGATTTAGTAGCTGTTGTTTGCTCCGGTGGCTTTCGATTCGATAACGCTGTATTCTCCCACTTTTCCATATCTGGGAACTAATAATCTAATAAGCATTTACCGTCCACTTGTCAAAAATTGTAACATTAAAGCCTCTGCGAAAGACTCAAAGAGACAGGGAGTGGGCCTTGAGAAATCGTTGAAGTTAGACTTTCGAGAATCACTGTCCGATGGTCTTTCCTTGATATGGCTTATTGTAACTAGTTGAGTTAAGATCACGGGTATTGTCACAGATACTTACGGAGGGGCATTAGGTTGATAAACATTTCAATAACAAAGAAGCAAACACGTTCTATTTGGACGAAATTCCGCCACTAGACAATCGACTTTGATGGAAATCTCCGTAGGGTTATAAAATTTTCAGGTGAATTTGCAGTTTGATATTCATTTTGCGTTAAGATAAAAGTGTTGAAATTTTGGATCAAGTAATGATGGCACATTGAAAATGTTACAAGGATTTCTAGATCTTATTGCATTTCTCAGAATTCGAACCCGCTAGCCGTATGGAAAGCCGGAATACCAATTGCGCAACGACTGTCATTCCCCGCGAGGTCGATCGGCACGAGCTGTAAGGCAAAAAACAGAATGAATTGATTAAGATGTATTGAAATAATTAATTTGATAAACGCTCGTGCGTAATTTAGAGTAAGTTCCGTGTGGAACGATAATACAAACGCACAAAAAACAATGAAATAGTTTTACTCCTTGAAACTCTTCCTCATACCACAGATAACAGAATGCTATAATGGCACTAATAATACCTTAGAGGCTACTTTTTAATTTTCTATTTTCTCCCGTAAAAACTAGTAAGGAAATGATCGTAAATGTTGTGCCTAGTATATTTTGAATTATAGAAAAAAAAACAATATCGCACAAAATAGGAATCATTTGTAGCCCAAATCGTCGATGGTCATGTGTTTTTTTACTGTAGTTGTTACTTTACTGTACTGTAGTTTGTACTTCGTTTAACTCATAGTAAAGACACTTTACATTGTCACTAAGAAAGAGTAAGCAAAAATTACGTAGAACAAAATAAAAAAATAATTTCGTTTTTTTTTATCAGTTGTTAGAAAAACTGTGTTTGTTATTTCATTGAGAACAGCGGCGATTGTTTGAGATCGCTCTGTAAAGTACTATCTTAGCAGTAAAGTACACACATTTTATTTCTTTGTCTGTCACAGCAAACAACCTTAACTAAAGCGGTAGGCAGTAGCAAGTTACGTAAATGCAAACACGTGCGCGTGCGCAGCTGAATAGTGTAAAACCGCGGCCTTGCCTCCGTCCGTTTCGGTGTCCGCATGTCCGACTATACTTCATGCAAATTACGGGACTTTTGTTGAAAAACGTGACGAATAATGATTGTTGTTTGGGTAACCAACCAATCATAAGACCAGTCGTAAGACTGTGATTTGCGTTTTGTTGTTGTGTTTTTTTATACAACTAAGTAGGTAAACAGGCGTACGGCCCACCTGATGGTAAGTGGTTACCGTAGCCTATGAACGCCTGCAACACCGGAGATGTCACGAGTGCGTTGCCGACCTGTCCGCTATCAGCACAGCGACCCCTCTGGAGCCTGGCGACCCTACTCATCAGCAGGAACACAACACTGCATCACCGTGTTATTTGGCTGCGGTCTTCTGTAGGGTGGAGGTACTTCCCCAGAAGAACTACTCCTTACAAAATGTCCTACCCACGGAGCATTTACTAAGAGATGCTGTTTGAAATGGCGGAGTGATGTGATCATTGGCGCCTCGCCGACACAAAAGTGGGCGGAGCTTGTCACTACTCGTTCAAAAGCGTACCGAGAAACAGATCGCGAGCTCTTAAGTGCATCACGACTTTCTACGGCTTTTTTTTTACAAATTTAGCATTGAATAGTTGGTTTCTGGTTAATAAGATATATTTACGGCTCTAAAAGTTATACGTAATATTTAAAACGTTTATAATTTATGAAATATTGCAATGTTTTTGAGATCGGAACTTCGACATACTAGTGACATCTATTGACAAGTACTTGATAAATTGTAAATAACGTAGTACTGCTACTTTCCGTAAGATGGATATCATTATGGTTGGAGCCACGGCCGAAACCAAGCACCCCGCACGTCTGCCTTCCGCCCCGTGTAGCCTCACAAACACTTTCTTACAAAACGCATATTACGGCATCTCCTCTTTGTAATTGCTCCGTGGTCTTACCTCTCTTGTGTGAGGTACATTTTAGAGTTCTTCACCCTAACGTCCTTTTAAAAATTAAAAATATCAAGAAGATTTACATCTTTCTTGATCATTTCAAAAACAATGCATGTTAACTTGGAAAGTATGTTTGTTTTTAGGTCTAAATGTGTATGTATAATAATGCACTGTAAGTTTTCCCAGTAGAATAGAATAAAATAAAATAATACCTAAATAAAACGTTTCGCGATTATCATCATCATTTCGTGTAGGTTACATTGTCTATCGACCATGTACACCCTGGTGTCAGAGTTGTTGGGTATCGCTTCTCGGCCTCTGACGTCAAATTGCAACCGGGACCAACGACTTAACGTGCCTTCCGAAGCACGGAATCGTCTTTATTATCAGACAATTAGGTTATTTAAGCCTGCGAAGTCCTAACCAAACTGGAAACAACTAAACAAAGTATGCCCACCCCTGGGTCGAAGGCGAATGCCTTAACCACTGGACCACGGAGGCAGTTAACGACGTCAGACGTTTCGCCATGACTGACTACTCTTCTTAAATCGTAGGCTATTTAAATTGATGACTTTGTTAATTTATATCATGACGTTAAAGAGTAATATTTACTCTGTCATTCACATTCCAAATTGAGTAACGTTGTAAACTATATCCTTATTAAAATATAATGATTTCCTTAAATAAACAACGCTAAGATAACTGTCATACTAAGCGGTATGACGTTAACTCATTACTGTCGTATAAGGAAACTTTAATAGTAATGAGTCATTGGACAAGACGGTTCTCAGAAGCTACGGTCACCTTTACTTTCAAGTGGACATCGACCATTTGGATGACCTTACCAGGTACATTCTCTCGTATATGTAACCTCGAGGTAATTAATATTCTTACTTTAGATAAGTAAAGAAATTTTATTTTTGAGAGTGTAGTGTATCTACTCAGTAGATACTGTCCGCTGTCTCATTCACACAAGTTGATAACAAAGTGACAATGGTGGTCACAGTGCAACGGTGGGCAGTCGCGTGCGAGACTTCATCGAGTGCATCGAGACGTGTATCATACTTGGCTGTGATAGTGAGCCAGTGTAATCAGTGACTGTATGGCATACGCAACAGCGTAGTGTAGGTAAAACTTAACAGCGTATAAGCTCTTGTTAGAAAAAGTAAGAGTAGTAACCCTAGGTATAGGGGCTGCAGTTCCTCATCTATTTACGATGGCTGTTGGTTGACTCTTATAGAAGAGTCCGAGAAATTTGAATGACAGTTTGTATACGAAAACGTCTAAATATTCCAAGTTCATGATGACTTAAGATGGTGATGCGAGATAGATTGCGGGATCCACTTTCAGGCTTTAACCCGTTTAAGTACTCAATGATCTAAACATAAGTGAGAAACCGGAAAATAGATCCAGTTTCAGTTTCAGCGTCTCAAAGTTGGATAAGGATGTATTAAGAAAAATATGTAACTCCTACTGCACCAATAAATAAAACTGTAAACAATGGCGGCTTTATCGCTCACGACGTATGCGGGAAGAAGAGAAAGTGCATTTTAATGGATTTGTTTTCGTTTTTTTTCGATTAATAAAAAATGTTGGTTACTTAGGTCTCGAAAAGACTGGTTTCTCTGTAAAAAGAGTGACAGAGGTCAGCCAACAGGCTTCATTGTAATAATCAGTGCCGTTAAATCTAGGACCATGAATAAAATTGTACTCTTGGTTTTGATCTGAAGCGTAACCTTGTAATGTAATGTAATGCAAACAACGATAGCATGAAAAATAACCTATTAGATGAGTAAGCGAGAGGGAAAGAATTAACAAAAATCATTGACCATAGTTCCTGTGAGTAAATAATAGTTTAAAATGCCAACGGGTCCCAGTCTAAATACTTGTCTCATTATAATTAGCGATTTATCATCAAAATACGACGACCAAACCCGTCGCCTTGTATTAGTCTGATCCATTTCCGCGTATTGACCTTTAGTTTAACGCCAATTCTTAGTACCTGACGCAATGAACTTTGTTTGAATATTAATGACTTATTTTGGAAAATGAGAGCTGATCAGTTGGTGCGGATGTTGCTAAATATTGCAATGATTTTGGGAAAATATGGTGTCAAATGATTTCAAAATAACGGTAGTATCTAACCTTCATCTAAAAGTGGCACATTTTACAAAATCTTCTCAATAGTTGTTCTCTTATTCTAGGGAGTTCTAAGCTCACGATGTGAACTTCTAAGTTAGCTTACCATCTAACCTTAGAAAAACGCCTTCGGCTAAAAATAGTCCTAGGATCCTGTGACTTACAAGAAAGAGTCTTTCACGAGTTCCTCTAGCTTAGCGTCTGTGCATCGCTACGTTGGACCTTCCAAAATTCAGCTGTAGAATTCAGGCCTACAAAGATACATATGAATCATCAATAGAAACCATCGCACATAAACCATTGTAGATGGTACCAGGCACTTTCGCTGGGTTATCAGTACTAATAATAATGTGCATGAAGACATTACTAGTTTACACAGGAAATAACTTCTAATTGCACTCTGGAAGGAAGCCAAGAGTGATTTTTACAAGGTTTCTCAAGGCGACCTACATAAGGGTATTGGCGTGAAAGTGGCCTTCGACAACGTAGTTTTTATTTAATGTCTCTTAAAATAAACATTTATTGAGAGCAACCTTGGTAATACCAGTTTTTTAATGTTTTAAACAATTTCTGTATGCTTTGAGAAATTAATCCGGAAAAAAATACCATTTAGGTTGAATGTTTCCTCAATGATGTTCTTACCGATTTCATAAGTATTAAATTAATGTTATTTATTAGTAGACGAAACTGTTACAACGTAGACAAATTTGTAGGACTTGTTCAATACATTAAAAAAAAAATTTGGACGTTGTAGAGAGATACTTAATAGCAGGTAAATCCGGAGAGACTAAAAACAAATGTTAACTTTTCATGCACATTTGCAACATTGTAATAATGAAGCTATTTTGATGATATTGAGTACAGTGAGAGATAGTTTTTATCATGTCAAAGTAGAATTTCACACATTAGGCTGTAATAGGATAAATTGTTTTGGGTGCAAATTCTTTTTGAAAGAGAGAATTTTAACAACATCTATCGGCTTCTGCTTATTGCAATGTCGTTAGACACCAAAGCGAGATATCAATACTGCCGCCTAGCAATTATAATCTGTACGAATACCTGATCATGACCATTAAGAAAAGTCACCGGTATGTAGCAGTAAATTACCAGTGGCACTAGTAGCAATTACGTTGAATGTTATGCGCAACCTTCAGAACCGGTTTTGACGTTATGTGGGACGTCTGCGATCGCTTTTTGTATTTTGAATTGCCCGTTTACTGTATAAAGGGAGAGGGCATTGTCTTCAGCTTTAATTTCATCACCGTAATCGTGAAACGCGTCAATGGCGTCAGCTAGATGTTCGATGTTTCTAGGAATAGTGCGATTTATAATTTTTTCTTATGACGAAGAAATCTAATCTTTCATTTGCGGCTAGATATCTTTTCTGTATAACGTGATGATTATTAGACTCCTTTTAGTTTTGTCATATTTTCACGTCTTTAGCCTTTATAGTGGACAGTGTCTTAATGTTGATAAACTTTAAACCATGTTCAAAGTATGTAATAACGACAGATTGCTAATCCACAGAAGAAAACTTCAGCTCAATTCCTAAAGAATAGAATAGAATAATTTTATTTGCATAAAATATGGTTACAGGGATGTTACATATTACAGCTTAATTTGGATCTTCATATTTCACTATACATGGCATGCAAAATAATATAATTATAGATGTCAAAATTTTTGAATTATTAAAAAAATAATTGAATAATTTTAATGATTTGCATGAAATGACTATCTCAGGGTTTCGGGAAACAGACATTGAAAAAAAATGTAGACATGTTGGTGTAGAAAAGTAAAACTACAAATTTCAGAATTGTATGCCAACAGTTACAGTATTTCTCAGTACGACTAGTATTACAGTGAGACATCTCATTATAATTCAAACTGCATTTGATTTGTTGTCGGAATTTTGGCAGTGAATCGCTGACTCATGCTGATGATCTTTAATGATACGTGTTGTTCGGTTTATGTACTGATTTTTAAATGTCAGTGTTTTCTCATTACATATTGCTTTGATTTGATCCAACTCATCCTACAAATAAGCCCTTCGTATAGTTAACAATTAGATCTTGTTAAAGAGAGAGAGATAAGTTATAATGACGAACGAAACACATATATTTTATTTAAATAGACTTAGTTCTTTCATTACTAGGTAAAGGCGTCCCCTTTTGCTTGCCACGCATCCCTATCAAGTACCGTTTGGTGTTTTCCAATCTCGAATTCGTCCAGATCATTCCGTCACAGGAACTCACAATATTGCAATTAATGAAGAGGATTATGATTATCTTTTTTACATTAAAATCAAGAAATAAAACATTAATACAGCTTTTATCTTATCTTTTTATCATTATCCAAATCATTAACCATCAAATAATTCAGATTCAAATAATCTGAAGTGTTCCTTAATCCAGTTGCATTCCAGCTAAAGGGATCAATAGCAATCTACCATTTGCGCCTTTTTTTACAAAGTTTCTGGACAGTTACGGTTCGAAAGTCGTTAGGAATGTCACCTGACTCCACCTGAGTCGGGATGGGAACCCGCTGGACCGTGCGAGCGCACGGCTATCTAATGAGCTGCCAGTGTGAAATGTATCCCATTTTGTACTCATTTGAGCTTGTCTTCTGTTCTTTTTAGCATTTATTTCTTTGCTAGAAAAGTAGGTTTTGATATGGTTCTATTTGAGCTCTATATTTCAACTTTCATTATATAAAGTGGAGTCTACAGTCAATTGACCCTGTACATATAAGTGTCAGAGATTTCTGGCCTGCAATGTCCTAAGTAAATTGGAAACAAGCTCTTTGATTTAAATAATATGCAAATAAGTGAAGGTAAAAGAATTATTTAATAAAAAAAATACGCACTCTGATTTTTTGTCAACATGACCATTCAACAGTATGTTTGGTATCTAATCTAAAAAGTTGTTGGCACGTTCGAAATGAGCAGTTTACTATAACTTTTCACTAAGAGGGTTTTCCATCTAAATTCAATTTAAATTAAACAAAGGTCAAATAACTGTATTTTCCATCACCCATAAAGGTCAACATTGACGATAATGAAGACCAAGTAGAGATAGGTATGAGAAAACATATTGAGAATGTCATAACGGGGAAGACCCATTTAATATCTGTCATGCAATCGAAACGAACAAATCGGATCATTACATTACCTACCATTTCATTGTCTACAATTGTACGTACTTACGAGTATAATAACAAAATTTGAGAAATGAACGATTTCCGTATTGTTAACGTTAGTTAGATATTTTAATTCAAGAATTAAACTATATTGGCTATCTATGCCAGATTACTAATAAGTCCGCCTTGCTCATCATCAAGTATGTGGGCATTGAAGATATTTTGTATTTAATTGTATTACTTCTGATGAATAGATAGAAAACGTGAAATCTATTGGATTGGTCGCCATTTAGTGGCATTTTCTATCTTGAGCTCCTTCGTGCTTCGTAAGGCACGTTAAGCCGATGGTCCCGGTTGTTATCGATAGATAGAAGTCGTGAGGCTGTGTCAGATGCCTTTAGGCAGCCTGAAAATTCTGACAGTGTTGGCCACTAACACCTCGGATCCTGTTCCTGTTGGCCTGGTTTCCCTATAAAAAGGGTTACAGAGGTCAGACGGCAGTTGCTCCATTGTAATAACCATTGCCGTCAAATCTAGGACCATGACTTACAGCGTACCCTAGGCTCCGAAGCGTAAGCTGACGACGCAACTGATGAATAGATGGTTACTGTAGAAAATATCTGCTTAGAAGGAGAGTCTATGGGACACTTGACAGCATCAGTCATATTGTCTCGAAACGAAGAGATATGTCGATTGAATAACTTATTGTGTCGTTGCTTGTTTTTAATGTTAAATTGTCTAAAAACGTTATCTTTCTACTTTATCATCTTTGTCATGTTTCCTCTTCTGGTAACTATTAATACTTACCTATCGTTGTGTCTTGGTCTCTCAAAAAAAAAAAAAAAACAAATCAGGATCTTGCAACACTCTGCGTAGATGTAACTTAGTAAAACATAATATTTGGCCGTATAGCAGTTTAGCTCACAAACGCCAAAGAAGCAATTCAGTTCTCTCCAATAAAATTTATGAAATATAGACAGACCATAGGGTTTGAAAGTATTTGTATTAAATTTAAATCCACGTTATACATATGTTAACTTAAAATAAAACTCAGAAAACAATTATTATTTACATATAGGCGTTCATAGGCTACGGTAACCACTTACCATCAGGTGGGCTATACGCCTGTTTGCCTACATAGTTGTATAAAAAAACATAAGTTATAACACAGGAAGGGTGATACAAAAATAATAATTAATGATTCAATCATCACATAAGTTTACCGGATCCCGGGTGTGCGCTACGATGAAAGAGATATACTCGTAGTGAGTTGAGTGATATAAGCCAGTGACGACATTACCAACATAACTGTGCTTGGTCGCCCACTGCTCGTCTAAATACTGTTACAAGGTTTAAACGTTTGGCACTAGGAACTTAATAGGCTGTCTTTCTTTGCACTGCATTCATTTCGAGTGGGTTACATGGCCGACCCTGTAATATGGTGTCGAGTTTTCGTCTTAACGATCACCAAATAGCAGCCGGGACCTATTAGCGGAGCTTTCTAAAGTATAGAATCATCTTTATTATCAGACAGGTGATTCATTTCTATGCACTGATAACAGTGTTATAGCAAATGTTCTAGTAGGCGGAATAATATGTTTAAATGCTTTACTTACTAGGTACTTGATAGGTAATGGCTGGTATGGTTATAGAATACATTAAAGCACTGATTATAGTTGTCAGGTATGTAGTAATATAATAGTCATGTTATGGAAATTATAAAAATTTGTTTATATATGTAAGTATAATAGGAGGAATCGCATTTTTACGTATAGTTAATAGCAAGTTTTGGTCGCTGAGGTAATGCTATGCCTATGCAGGCTATGCCTGATATAGAATTTATGAGATTAACTGGGCCCGTAGACAAAGTCACAATTTGTAAAACGATAACGTCATTCGTGTTCGCTATCTTTCGGAATCAGTATGAAAATCGACCACGTGATTTAACGAGGGTAATGTCAATCCAATACATATTTTGTTTTCGAATGTCTCTAATATCAAATTAAAGAAATATCATTTTCAAATTGTGGCTTTGTCTACGGGTTTATAAATCGGTTTAAATACAATTTTATAGATAAACTGTAAAGGTACCGTCCCTCTTCATTTTAGATCATCCATTTCTTATAATATTACATTTGTGATAAGTACGCTTATTCGTCGTTCAAGCTTGTTTCCTAAAAAAGCATTGTTAAATAAATAAATAAATACTTTTTTCATTACTACGAAATTTTATTAACTCAAACTATACAGTCGCTAGCGTCTGTCTACTCGTGGTAAAGGCACTGATGTTTTGACTATCCAAGTTGCAGATACAACATGCATCTTCCTGACAATCAAATTCATCGCCAAAGCAAAATATTTCTTCATATGAACTTAATTCGTCCGCATCACCATTGCTACCACGTGCGGCATATGTTTCGCATTCACAAATCGGGTCATTAAGTTAAGCAGACTGCACCGCCCACTGTCTCGGAGCCGCCGACGCATCTACTGTTAAGATCTTAACTTTCCAGTTTGTTTGCGACGGTGTGCCTAAAATGTAGTTATTCTTTTATTAATTTTAAACACATTTGTATATCATAAGCAGATTTAATGCTAAAAGCATTATCCAACAGTCAACCTTTGCAGAGATCTTAATTGTGGGTATAAAATTTAAGTTAGTTTGTTCTTCAGTTTTACTTTCTTAGTTGATGTCCCTAACCTGTTTCTTTTTTTAAACTTGAGGTTGAGTTTGTCTTATTTTATCTTCTTAAAGTACATTGATGTTAAACAGTTGAGTCTAATTTGGAATATTCTTTTAGTATTTCTAGAGAACGCACTCTAGTGGGTCTGATCTTATCAGATACCGTCGATACATACGATCAAAGTCAATGTGTTGTGACTCAAAATTGAATAGCGAAATGTATTGTAAATGTCGAATCTCATACAGAAGATGGTTATACAGAAATCACGCTCGGTAATGAGTATTTCGATGCGTGGAGCAGATATAGGTAGTAGAATCTAGAACTTACATATTTGGTATCCCAAAATACACAGTGGCATTTTTGAAAGGATTGTAGAGTATCTTTAGATTCTTTTTCGTTCGTGTTGAAGATAACTTCAACACGTTCAGGTTCCCTATCTCTTCATTTTTACAAACATTTTTGTTTATCCTTTACGATTTGCGAAAATTCTTCAAAAATGTTACGAATGCCAACCGATATGTTCCTAGAAAGGCGAAGGGCCTGCTAATGAAGACACGCGTGGTTTGCATCGCTAATGTCGTTCACATTGCGACGTGCGCCAGGGTTGGCTGGTGATAGAACTTGTGATCTATGGTGGTGTTAGTGATGATGAATGATGGCTTTACATCGTCAGTTATCAGGTTTAACCTGTGCAGTCCAACAGTTACATAAATGCAAAACAGAAATAATAGAGAGGCTAAAAACTAGTTAATTTTGAAAGTTGGAAACAAAGAAAAACATGGGTGACTTTTGGCGGGAAGCTGTGAAGAGCAATATCGGCGCAGTATTTTATTTTCGTGTTTTTTGAGTGTTTGTGCACAATGGTGGAGTATTATTCGCAAAGTGTTCAATAACAAGCGTGAATGTTGGGAAGTGATACAGTGTTTGATTTATGTGATTTTCATGCTTGTTGCCAAAAGCTCCTAGTAATCGCTAAGTGCAGTTTTTCTAGCACTTCACTTATCCTGATTCTTCTGACTAGACTTCACTACCGACTATACTTATAGACTTGACGAAACCGCACTGTAGGACTGAAGAACATTGAAAATTTAAGCTGGACTATAAAGGACTTGTATCCATGGCCGTAAAACCCAGTACTAAAAAAAAACATGGGTACGGAACATCTGGGAATAAATCTGGATAACAGGCACAGCTCAGTTTTTGTGCAGAACTAAAAACAAGAAGAATTTAACAATTTATTTGTGTGCTGTTATAAGCATGGTATATAGAAGTTGGTATGTCTGGTCGCTGATGAAGACTAGATGCAATGTGTTCAATTGTGAGACTTTCCATTTTTCAAGTTCCGTTAATCTTATTAGAACCTGTCGTTTAATGAAAAGCTTGAGAGCCACACATTAAATTTTTTATTTGTTTTGTCTGGATCAACCCTACATTCAATTTCGATGCAACCTCTGATACAACGGTTCTCGGATTTCGCGGTCATAATGGCCCTTGTTGTGATATTCGATCCTAATATGTGCGTCTGCGCACTCATCCCTCACACTCTAGTTCATATGTTAAATCGAGGTTTTATACAAAGCCTGTTTATTATTTAACTTAATACGTTACTCGATAACTGAAAATAAAGGCGTACATTAAAGTAAATTGATATTAAACTACATAATAATTTCAGCGTCTATTGGCGATTTCTTTACACATATTGAGTGATATGTGAAAAGAAAGAAGTTAGAAATATTTTGCTTGAGATACTTGATACTCAATACTTTATTGATATAGAAAAGTTATGTTAAGTATGATGGCTTGATTTTTTGGACAAATAAAATTTCACGGCGTTATGATCTTACAAAGTGGTTGTCTATTTATTCTTTCTTATGTTAGGAGTTAGGACATGTCTTCATATTGGTTCTCTATTTCTTCTTTTGATGTGTTGTTTCCTATAACTCCTATGTCTGCCAACTTCGATATCTGCCAAAGAATATGTTCGTACTGTACGCGAATTAACAGATGCCAGATAACTATACAAAGACCAAACAAAAAACAATAGAATGCGGATCATGGATCCAAGGAACGTTTGATGAGGTCACTTTAGTACAGTTTTTAGTATATTTATGTAACAAAATTGAAGTTTGCATCGCTCGCTTGATCAAAGGCAAAGCCCATGGCCGAGGTTCGTCCCAACTGGGAGCCCCTTGTGCATTTGCCGAAAAGGCTGAGTGGTTAATAGCCCTCGCCTCAAACTGTCCCGCTGTAAATTTAAAAGCTCACAGGAGCTAAAGTTGTAAGTCATGTCAAAAAAAAAAAAAAAAATTACGTTAATATTCATCGATAGTAAAACGCCTACTGCACTTCTTTACATGTTTAAATGTAAAATAAAATTTAAAATACACATTTTAGCGCCCAGCAGGCGGCCTTTCGTTTGTGCCTTGATTTTGTTGACACTACTGATTTTACACGACCTTTCAAGCCTTTTTCGTGTTGTGGATTCCACCTTATATGTTTTTATGCTTTTGGCGAATTAATAACGGAGGCCGAGCAAATATAATATGCAGTAAATATCATTTTATGGCGAATTTTACGCAATTTAATTAAATTTTGACGTTAATTTATAAATTTATTATGTTTGGTGACAATAAATTTATCTTGATCATGAAAGTTAAACATTAAAATGGTGCATTAAATTATTTGTGACTTATTTGATTTAAAAGGTTGAAGCACTGATAACCAGCCTATTTTTAGAAAGACAATCATAGAGCTAAGAAAGTCTTAACGCTTTCACGGCTAAACAAGTGAGCCGATTTTGATAAAAAAAAATTAAGGATATAATTGAAAACCAGGGGTCAAACATAGGCTACTTTGACGCGGGAAACAGCTAATCATCAATATACTTCCATTAAAATTTAATAATTAGATAAATATTAATAGAGAAATAGAAAAATATCAAGCTATTTTTTTCGGTTCAGCCTATTACTTATAATATGTTGTTTAAATAGAAAAAAAACGTAATGGCGGATTATGTGAAGATCTCAGATATACAGAGTTTAGTTAAGTTTATTTATAATTTAAATATTTCTTTTTTCTCTAACAAAGACCTTGACATACGCGAAGTTTATCAAGCCGCATCCGGTTCCTTTTAACAATGCCGTTTTTTAGCTCCAAATGTAGCTGTTCTGGGTACTGCTCTACAATGACACTATAGTTGGGCGATAGCATGATAGTGTGGACATCCGTTGGTGTTGGAAGTCAAAGGCTAAAGCGATTTTGGATTGTTTAAAAATGTTGTTCGAAAATAGATTTTATTTTAAATATTTTTTTTTTTAATTTTTATCTCTTATTTATAATAACAATAAAGGATTTGAAATTTAAATTACAACTCAAGTCTTTCGCAGACTTGAGAGTAAAGCTGTCTTTCCGAATAGGTAAGAAGGCTCTCTTAAATTCTTCTGAGGATATTCATATAAAATTTTAAAATATCTAATTAAAATGGTATAAGTGGTTATTCATGAAAAAGGTTTATTACAATGTTAACATTAACTAACTTAAAAATAAAATGCAAACAAAAAAATAAGTGATCTAATTAAAATAACTCTAAATATGGATCCAACTTCCCTTTTCGGCTAAAAAGTGATAGAGCCCGTTCATGTTTTTAATAGAGCAATTTTTCTACATTACAATTAAAAACCTTTTTTTTTTGATTAATTTACTACTTGGTTATTTATAAGATAGTTAATCTCATTTACCTAGACATTTCACGACCTGGGCATCTGGACATTTTACGACCTCCTCAGGGAATCTTCCATCGGGCGCTGCTCTAAAAAAATAATTTTGTTTAACATCGCTACCTCATATAACTTATCACAAGCTCAACTTTTTGTAGTTTATCAACTTAAAAATAGTCAAGACATCAAACGTCCTAAAAACGAAGTGGAAGAGTCATTATAGGATTCTGGGTAAACAGAGAGTGGGGTGAAATGGCACGGGCCGGGGCCAGACCCTTTGTAGTCGTGTTTTATGGTTTTGCGGTCTTTTGGGCTCTACAAATGGGACATGTCGGTATAGATAGAGTGGAAAACGATTATCTTATAGTATTGTTGTTGGATTAAAAATAGATGGATAGATTTATACATCATGTTACACAAAGGTTGGCTGGAAAAGATTGCTTAGCAATAAGCCAGTCTTTGCTCCATATTGTAAACAATGTAATTTCAATGTTAGGGATTTTCCAGATGTGGTTAATAAAGATATATTGTATTGATACAAAAGCAAATGGTCTAATTAATTAGGATTTTTTTAGGAATTTTAGTCAAGAAATGGAGTGATAATCTCAATACCTATTTAAAATGCCCAGTAGTTACGCTAAACAAAGGCAAGTATAGAGGACCATTGATCAACACTATTTGTTAGCTCGTTTATTCAAATCCAGTGCGTTACATGGTCAATCGACCCTGTACAGTGTACAACCTGGTGTCAAAGTTTTGGAACCGCTCAAGTTAAAATACATAATTTGGAGCAACACTACTAAATTGCTCTGGAAAACTTTGGCTATGGATTTGGCACCATTTTTGGTATAACCATGAACATAAACTTTTACATTTCTGTCACCAATTAAATTGTAATTCCGGACACGAGAATGCAAATTCTTAATCCTGATCCCAAAACTTTGATCTATGAAACTGTAAACATAATTCTAGTTATCCTTCTATTGTTTGGTTATTCGGCTATTCAACTATTGTTTGGTTTACTAAGTGTTACGGTAAACATTGATTTTCCGACTAGATTCGATGATCGCTGTTAAATTTATAATGGTCTAGATCGACCGTGTCCGTAGAAAGCGAGGCGAAGAACAATCAGTTAATTATTATAGAATTTTATAACATTCAATTAACAAGCGATGCGTACTGTATTTTGGAATTTTCGAGTAAAATTTGTAGAGATTTATATATGAATATACATAGTTGAGCTTAAAAAGTGGGCTCATAGCATCATTTTAATTTTATTTAGAAATAATAAAATTGATCTATTTACTTTATTGTAAACTTATTGTTTTATTTATTTATTTAAAGAAAGAAAGAAAAATATACACTTTCTTTCAAATATTAGCGTTGCCCGTCTCGAAATAAATACGTAGTATTTGGTAAGTTTCTGTTTTTAATCTAATTTGTATGTAAGTTCTTTTAAGCTCAAATATGTATTTTTAATAGTATATAGTATAATATAATTATTATTTCTTCGTTTTCAGGTACGTATCTTGTAACTCCAGCTATCAAACCGAACGTACGTAAGTACTCAAATAGTTTTAATAACACATTTGTCAAGCAAAATTTCCAATTTCTAAAAACAGTTACATTTATCATAGGTAATCCGCGACCTTCAGATGCTTGTTGCCTATTGTTTAAAACACAAGATTAACTCGTAGAAACTCGGTTAACCAGGTCATTGATTCCGATTATGGTCATTGATCCCACGTCAATCTCAACTCTCCGCCTATGCACCACAACCTGAGTCAGTGTAGTCAGTAATATTATCATGTTTATTTCGTAAAAATGTTTATAATTATGTAATATTTACTTAATAGTGTGTAGGCTAAAGAAAAAAATTACAAAATCCACCGATATGCCAGGACACACAAAAAAACGGCATGTCGAACGATTTTCATTCGACTCACCGATATTCTGTTATTCTGCCTAGCTTTGTTCTGTTCTTTATGCACCATATCCGTATCTCTCCTTTCTTTTATATTTCAAACTATCCTAACTATTTCAAACTTGCCTGGAATAAATTGGTTGGGGGGAAAGGCCGCCTTTTGTATACATACTGTGTTCACATTTTATGTAACATATTTTATTTTTTATTTTACTGTGTGCAAAGAAGTATTAAAAAAAATTAATAAATATTGATGTAGTCATACTTTTTAAAAATAGGGCTCTTGAGGCCTCTCTCCCCTCGTCTAAAGATTTCTGGTTATGACTTCAATTCATTAGTTCGGAGGTCAGGGTCCGCTAATATCTTCTTTCATCTTAAAAATACTAGCTCAATGCCCTTGCCTCAACAACGTAATTTTAGGAAATGGCATTGATTATATAAATTTTACTAATGAAGTCTATTCAATTTTTACCACACACCACAAAGTATTTTCTTACAAATTTTGTATATCGCAGTCGATCGCTACTGAATTTTAAATTTAAATGGTAAAGGTACTGGTCCATCGAGCTCCGAACTCTTGTAGAAATAGCAACCTGCGCACACGCAGATGCACTGTTTGACGTATAATTTGACAGATGTCGTTAATTGGTGCACGCGGTAAACAAGCAACGCATACAATAATTGTAGACTTATGAACCAAGGGGCTCGTGACTTGAAAACATACTGGATCTCGGAGCATTAAACCAGCATTGAACTGGACACTTAGCATCCCGCCGATTAGCTATGTACAGGTTTGTGTCATTTTATATGTTACATACCAATACTTAAAGTATCTTTAGAATTCTGGTCGGGTATGACGGCACGACAGCATCAGATATAAATTCTATTTTAGCTATTCTATCATACTACCTACACGTTTGTTAACCTTACAATTAGTTGATACGAGTAGTATAAAATTGACGGCGCTATCCTTTAGCTTCTAGGTAAACGAATAATAATAATTATTGATAATTGTTGGTAATTTTGATACGGTATTTACATATTTAGAGAAATTTGTTTTTTTTTTAGCTAAAACACTTCACGAGTCCTTGGCGGTTATAAAGTTACTTGTTTTATTCTATAGAAGACATGCGCCATTGCCCAGAATTCTTTCCCCTTACAATAAAATTAATTCGAAATGTGACCTAGATATTTTCCACGACCCATTGTCTACTTTTAAATCGAAAATTCAGTCATCCCATCAAAATGCATGTTAATTTAATTTGATTTAGTATCGACTTAATTTAATCTTATAATTCAAATTCCAGTCGAATTTAATTTAATTTTTTATTTAATTTAATTCAAATTCAATTTATATCTAAATTATTTCATTTCCAAATTCAATTTACAATATTTGATTAATTTTGCTTGCTGCCAAATTGTTTCTGAATGCTGTGTTCACCTGTAATTGGCTAGTCAACTAAAAAATAAATTGTGTATTTTATATATTTTATTGATAGAATAGACTATTTCGGAGATACAATTTGAACGAAAAAAATCTTAAAATTATATTTATTTTGTTATTTAATTTTAAAGATTTTATAGTGATGACGTCACGCAGCTATAATGGCCATTTCGAATTGCAAGAAAGCAAAAATTACTAAGGTATTAAAAAATATGTATGTCAGTGTCAAATGTCAAAGTCAGGATGGACCGTTATCCGCGAGTTGGTTTCTTGTTTGTTTACAATCGCCAACTAACTAGGTACCTACCCTATTTCTCATATCTATTGCATATTGGCCTGTATAATGGACTTACTGCCGTCTCTTCATCCGTTGACATCTGATTTTTCATTAATTGGACACCGATTCTTCATTATAATGTATGAACGAATGTAATGAAGATGTAGTTAGGTTAATTATGGGTTATGTTTACTTGAACAGAGATGACATTTGACATGGGTGACAAGTACGTAAAGCGCCTAATTACGCGCTACCAAACAAAAAATATTTATTCACAACCCTGTACTGCCAACCTAAAAATTTTTATGTGAATAGTCGGAAGTTATCCGGCTACGTCATACGTTAACCTTGCTAAAAATGAAAGTCATTGGGTTTTCTGCGATTTTCTTCAAAAATACTTGCTTAACTAAAGATCTGATTAATGTAATCTGTTCCCTAAGCCTATTCCTCGAAATGGTTTACGAATTAGACATTTTTATGAAAAAGTTTACTAGCCAATTGGGTTAAATGCTAGCACATTTCTGGAAATATTTATTGTATGTTATTATTGTTATTATACATGTAACCTGTTGGTGTACCAAAAATTAAATAAATAAATAAACTTTATTAGAAGAAGAAAACCCTCGTGTTTATCCTTGTCAATTTCAATTATATGTTTGATGATTACATAGATTTAGGAACGTTAAAGACCGTCCGGTCTTTTAACAACGGGGATTTAGTAATTAATGATTCATTGAAAGAATGTTAAAATATGAAAATTCTCACGGGAGCAATGTCAGGCTAAAGGTTATAATAATTTGTTCGCAGTTTTGAGGTTAGCTATGCACACTTTGCTCTGATTTATGGCGAGTGCGAACACAAAATAACTTTACTACTGTATCTAACCAATTCGTTACGGTAACTAGCTAGTCGTCTTCAAACTTTTCGAATCCAGGTTCTTTTTATAGTTCACTAAGTTTAGCTGTGTGTGCTACTATTGCACGTAGATTTCACGTAGATTTATGTAATTTAAGTTTGATTGTTTTTCCTCAAGCCAGCGTCATACAAATATTTTGTCTAATTTAGTCATCGAAAATATATTTAAGGGAAGCTGAATTAAATGTGTGCTATGGATACTATATCCGAATTGTCCTTTTTGCACCAAAACATTTGATCTACATCGTATAAATTAATAATAAATTTTCCTTTGTTTTTTAAATTTGGCTCTTACTTTCGTATTTAGCCGGTAACAAGTAATTTTTTTTAATAAAGTTGTTTAATTAAACCTGTATAAAGTCAAGTAAGTAGTTAAGTCAAGTCATAATCAAGTCGAGTCAGAAGAGTAGGGCGAAGGCGCCAAAAATCGGCAATTTTGATTATTTACTAATTTTTGTCTACACAAGATTTGTCTTTTTTGCGGGTATTCCTAGTTGCATCGTCACATTACGCTTCAGAGCCCAGAGTATGCTTTAATCATGGTCCTAGATTTGGCAGTACTGGTTATAACATTGGAGCGACTGCCGTCTTACCTCCGCAACCCCTTTTTTAGTAGGAAAGCCAGACCAAAAGGATCATGATGTTCTTTAACGACCACTAAATGGCAGCCGGGATCAACGGGTTAACGTACCTTCCGAAGCACGGAATCATCTTTATTATCAGACAATAAGGTGATTTAAGCCTGCAATGTTAGGACAATAGGACCAAACTGGAAACAACTAAACAAAGTATGCTTGCCGTGGGAATCGAACCCGCGACCTCTGGGTCAAAGGCAGACACCTCAACCACTGGACCACAGAGGCGGTTTAATCAAATCAAATAAAAAAGACAAATCTAAACGTCGTTAAAAAGAGGGAACAAAGGGGCAGACATACAAACATCCATACAAGTCAAAAACATATACCTTATTTTTGGCTTCACCGCAGTCGGGTAAAAAACAAAACGTTTTCTGTGCGAAGTCTAATAACTTCGTAGTTACATGAATCTGACCACATTTTGTGAATTAGAAGCAATAATGTACCGTAGGCTAAATCGATTACAAGTTTACAAGTCGATAGAGACTGTCCAACTTTTCAGCAACAAGTTACAAGCTACAAGTTACTAATATATTTTTGATAAATAAAACCGGAAAAATTACTTGTAAAAACACTTGTTTTACAAGTGATTTCACTTGTAGCTTGAAATTTACACGTGTAGTTTCGATAAACACTTGTTCTAAAAAAATTACAAATATCGCTTGTAATACAATCTTGTAAGTTTCGATAAATAGGGCACGATCGTTGTGCTTCCAATATTTTATGATATTGTCAACCGATGTATGTATGACTACATCATGATATGGCCAAGAACCAAGTAGTCATATCGTAAAATTGTTACATTTTTAACCAGTAGAAGCGCTGATGTTGCTACTTTTTTGAGCATTATCATGGCGGCGACTAATCAGCTGTCATAAAATCGAAGAATATTATTGTGAAAATAAAAGTTATAGAATAAATTGATTAACGTAAAACCCTTAATAATATTAAACTAAGCTTAAAACAAAACTTGCCGAATTTTATGTTTTGAGCATAAAATATACGAAGTAGTATTGAAATGATCTAGCCAAACGTAGATATCATTAAACGCTGACGTTTTAATGTCGATTGTGTTTTGGCCATATCATGAAACGGTAGCATTCCATAATGTGGTCGAACATATCATGAAATAATCAATTCTACGATTTGACCACGACAAAAATCTATAAAAATGAATTGTAAATGTTAGGCACATTAAAACTCGGAAACGGATGGACCGATTTGGCTAATTTTGGTTTTGAAATACTTGTAGAAGCGAACAGAAGGTTTTGTGGATAGAAAATATTAAGAAATTGCAAGGAAAGAAGTAAAAACAACAATATTATTTTCCCATACAAACTGGATGTACCATAAAAAAATAAAAAATGGTCCAAAGAAGAAAGATTCCAATTCTTTTTTACAAGTTTTTACGGGCTAAGTGAAGTGGTAGAAAAACTGCACTTAGCGATTTCCAGGAGCTTTTGGCAACAAGCAAGAGAATCACATAAATCGAACACTGTATCACTTCTCAATACTCACGCTTGTTCTTGAACACTTTGCGAATCCACCATTAATATGCACAAACACTCAAAAAAAACACAAATTTTGAAAAATAAAATACAGCGCCGATACTGCTTTTCACAGCTTCCCGCCAAAAGTCTTTCCTTTGTTGTCTATGCAAAATCCGTTTATTCTTCCAATCAGAAAAGCATCATAATACAACGCTTTAGAAAAATCACTCGAGCATTTCAGAAAGTCTTAAGACTACGGCCTCTCCGAGATTGTACAAAAAATCCCCCAGTCGGTGTTTAACCCTCGTTTCCTGTGCACCTGGCTTCAGCACGTGCTGAAGGAAGCCAGTTTTTGCTTAACCCTTTAATAGCAGCTTTATTTTTACTCTTTACGAGCATATGGTTCTGACGACACGCCCGGTCCGCAGGTGTCATCTGTCCATTGTTTTTATCTGTTCTTATTCTATCAATCATAATACGAGTATATTAATTCAATAGCAGAATCGTGAATTTGAATAATGTTAGAATGTTAGAAAAAATAAAGATCTCATATTTACTTTGTTATTGAAAATTAAACAACCCAGTCAATAAAGTAATAATTGTTTATATAGAAAGGTAATCCAATATTGGCAAGAATACATTTTTCCCCCTTTAATGCGGATCTGAAATGAATCTGGATCTGATCTGAATCACAAGGAAGGAAGTTTTTTTTTAATCTAGGAAAAGAGCTATAAATCATTAGTTTGATAAACCTGTCATTTGCCATATTTTGTTTTCCATCTACAATATCAGCTACAGTTTAACAATATGAGACTCTATCTTTCCCATGATAGATAAAGACGTATTTTTTTATTTATTAATTAATCAAGATCTTGTATTTTCAGCAATAATTTAGTCTTAAAATAGAAAGCCCTTCATACTTCGAAATCTCAACAACCTACTAAGTAAAATGGAGCGTACTACTTGAGTCCTGACCTAAAATGCAACAGAATACAGACAGACAGATCTATTAATAGTGATTTAATAGGCGCTCGTCATATGCCCAACTGGATCAACATTGAGGCTGAGATGGTATGTTTGTAGTTTACTCTGGAATCAGTGGAATAGTCGTAAATTCCTTGTAATCTTAAGTGTTTCGTTATTTTGATTAATTAGGGTTGTTTGAATTGAACATTCTTGAACCGGGAGGTCTATAATATATGCTTTTATTTCATCATCATTACCCTATCGTTGTTTACTTAAAACAATAATTTGTTTATTTTTATCCATATCCATACTATTCCAAACTTCATACTAATTATAATACTAATATTATAAATGCGAAAGTCTGTCTGTCTGTTACGCTTTCACGGCCAAACCGCTGAACGGATTTTGATTAAATTTAATATGAATATAGTTAAAGACCCGGGGTCAAACATAGGCTACTTTTTGATGTAGACGGAGCTGCAGAACAACAGCTAGTTTTAAATAAAATTCAAAACAAGCCCATTGTAGCTTTAAGAAGATGTTCATTCTTTCTTCTGTGAATATTTTGACATGATATTAATCCTATCAAAGGGATCAAACCCACATTGGTATAACTGCTGTTCGAATTTGCTGAAAGACGAAACTTAAACTTCTTTATGTTCCTTAACCAAGATATCCATGGGATATTCATAATTCTGTGCCATGGAACGTGACGTGTGGTAGTGATATTCTTAGCTGGCATTTTTTGTTTTCTTTTAAGTTATATCATTGTAATAGACTTAATACACTTTTTATTGACGGAAGCTAGCTGTGTATCTAGTATGTTCTATATTATAAAAACTTTAAACCATCCTTTGTGCCAGTAACAAAGTGAACCCTTGAAATCGACAATAGGATAGGGGACACGCGCGGACAACACCGGATGTTGACACTAGTCTTTTAACGGAGTGGCACGGGCGGGACGGATTATTGCTAAACTTGAAAAGCTTGGGGTCACTAGTAACGGGGTACATAATTAAAGATCGATTTAAGGGCAATGACGAAGGAAATTATCTTTAATGTGATACTCCTGGAGTAACTGTAAAGTAACTTGGTGTTATCAAAGGACTTATCAAAGTGATGGATAAAGTAAATGAAATAAAATAAAATCGTGTGGCGCTAAAGGTGAAAATTTAGAAATTAGCCCGAGCTCTGAAGCCAATGGATTAGAATACAATGAACAAATGAGAAAAAACGAAGAGATGGTGATGATAAATAATACTGCAAATATGATGATAAATAATAATACAAAAGAGAAATATTCTGAAACACAAGTTTTTTGCTCTTGTGCCTCAGATTCTTTAAATCTATTCCTCGGCCACCAAAAAACTGGACAAGCCTTCTCTTTTTATATTCCCTTACCAGTTTTCTAATAATGATAATTTCTATTGAAATTCTCGTTATTGGTCTTCCTCGATTTATTATCAACTGAAACCAGGTAGAATTCGAGTCTATCGTCTCGCGTCCGTTCCACTTTATCACAAATTTTTGTACATTGTCAACATTCTCAACAAACATTAAATTATCGTCCCAATTGAACGGGCAGCGACAATGAGGGGTACGTAAACGGATGTTTACTGTTTGTTAAATGTATTTATTTATGGCTGGACTACTGTTACGAGGATCATGGCAAGAGCCCATTACATTGATGTCCGATACTTTACGTTTAGCATTGTTATTTGGTTTGGTACAGTTTTTGCTTGTTTCTGCCACTTAATTATCACACCTATGATGTTTCTTTTCACATTGATATTGCCAAGCAATTTTGTGAACTGAAATTTACCTCCACTACTTTATTCCACTTTACCTAATTTGTATTTTCACTATGTTATCAACATCGATGTTATTATGCAGTTTTGAATTTCAAATAAATACATTTATTGTGATATTGACAGATATTCTAGTTAGATTTTGCCAAGACAATAGTGATTCCCCATCATTATTCAGACCATTTCATTTCATCATCATAAAGTCCTTTCTCATTTCAATTGTGGTAAGCAATAATTGGCGGATAATTGAACTATTCAAATTCGTCACATTCTAAAACTAGCATATAGCCTTTTACGTCAACATTACATTAATGCGGGATAGTATATGAGAAAGTAATCAACAATCTCTACAAAAATTATGCGAACAAAATCTATAAACACAATGAGACCACCATGCGAGAGTTCCATCAATCATAATGAGTTACGAATGATCTAAATCACATTTATGACCACATGACTTTGGGTAGCATCCAACTTGCATCCAACCCGTGGACAGGACGCTTCTAAATTGGGTGAATGAGGTGTGACCAGAGCCAGGAAATTAGGAAATGGAAGCAGAAACAGTTTTTGTCGCCGCTAACTATAGACCGGGCGCCGAATTAATTTGTACATCCGCCGACGGTATCATTAGGCATTTGTACCGTGAAAATGTTGTAATTTGTACTAGGGGTAGCCTGGGTCGTCATAAAGGATTAGAGGTGAGTTTTATAGTTTTCAATTTCAATCTTGTTGGTACAAAATAAAACACTTGGTTTTACATTGAATTTCGCATTATTGCGAGAGTAGATTTTACTCTTGCGTTTGAATTATCATCTTCTCTCTTTATTTTGGAATAATTTTGTCTTATTAATTTTAGAAAAAATATTTTTTCATCTTTTGTAACAATATCATTATAAACTGTAACTTTGTTATCGGGAACGTGAGTTCTTACAATAGCAAGCTAATGTGGCTTGGAAATTTACTTCATGTTTTATTCGCTGGCAGGAACTTAATTAGAATATAGTCGAAACGGAAATGAAACTGCAACAATTAGTGCGAATCACCGGAAAATCGTGTTGGACGGAACATCAAAACAGCCACTTCTATACCTAGTTGCAGTTGCGCACGCGCCATTAATAGCCGCTTCCTATTTGGTGGAATATGATTGACTGAAGTAATTGTTAGTAATTAATCTTCATTTTCGAATGCATACCGACATCATTATTGTGCAAGATTAAAACGTAACTAAAAATTTCTCATTTTCATATGTGTTACGCTCATATGCTGAAGCCCCCCCATTTACTTCACCTACATAAGTAAATATGTATGTAATATGAAGTAAATATATAACTGGGCTCGCAAAATTTAATTATCTTGATTTCTTGGATTAGTGGCACCGAGATTACGATATTTAACAATTTATATCCTTCCTTCGCTTGTTCTTCTAAAGTTCTAATACATAGATTTTTAAATGGGTCTCCGCGGCGCTACGACTAGATACCGCGCTGTGAAGAAAAATCAGTTTCCAGAATGCGGCAACTTATTAGGAAAGTTTGTGTAAAATAATGTGCAAAGACGCACACCAGCGTCGATAATGGTGTTGCCAGCTACTTGACTGGTGCCCGACCAATGGGAAAATTATTAATTGCTGTGGTCTTGTTATGGATTATAAAATGAAGCTCAGAAAATCCTTTAAAATGAAATTAAAATAAAACTGGCCAAGTGTGAGTCGGCTCGCGTCGAGAGGGCTCCGTACGATTTTTTAGTTTTGCCCATTTGGACCTCCTAAACAAATGTAAATTGTGTAGGAGGTCCAAATGGAGAACATGTATGCAAAATGTAACAAGTAAAATTCTGGATCGATAGAAGGAGGGGAAATGGTTAAATTTGGCTACTTTATTTTATTATTCTAATATAGAATCCTAAAATTACAACAAAAACTTTCATTTGATTTATTATTACACAGTACAGTATGTTAAACGTTACGACCCCTTACTAGTTGGAACCCGGGTTTAAATACAAATATATAAAAAAATAGATATACACATACATTCATATTATCACGGCCTTTTTACATACGGTAGTGTTGCCGGAAAATTGATTACACATCGAATAATAATCGATTCTTTGATAGTTGAAAATATAATCTAAGGTATCGACAGTATCGATATTGATACTATCGATAATATATTTCTGTAAGTACAATATTTTTTCCGTATGATTTGACGATGATTTGTGTAATGCCCGCTGTTCATCCCGCCACCGAGTTCCAGTATATCTGTATAGTACCGGTACCTTAAGGCGCTACCGCGAGATGTTATGTACCTAGGATCGGGCGTAATGTCCCCCCGCAAGCAACCGCTTAGCCGCGCCCCCGCTCGCCGAGATCGCGGCGACTCGCCACTAGCGCGCACCGATAGACATTCATACTCGAGAGCGGAGCTTAGAATGCAATAGAGGCGATATCCCAATTGAAATAAAGATTTTTCTCATTTTTACTCAATATTGATAACAGCAGCAGGTAGACGCTTAAAATTTTCACAGAATATTTAGTTAAATATTCATTTGAAAATACATACTTCCATACTAATATTAAAAGTGCGAAAGTCTGTCTATTTATCTGTTACGCGTTCATGGCCAAACTGCTGAACGGATTTTAATGAAATTTGGTATGAATATAGTTGAAGACCCGGAGTCAAACAAAGGCTACTTTTCCTGATGACCTTGATTTTGGTGTTAGTTACTATGATGGAGCAACTGCTGTGCGACCTTCCGGTCGTTACTCAAAAACCAGATCAACAGAAACATGACTCGATGTATCTAAAAGTGTCAGGCTGCGTAAAGGCTTCTGACACAGCCTAATGATTGTCACCTATCGACACCAACCTGCCTTTCGAAGCACGGAGGAGGTCGAAATAGAATATGCCAATAATGGTGACTAACCTAATACGGGTCGCAAGTCGCCTCTCGCCGTCGTCGTTTGACACACGCATTAGCTACTCGCACTTCGGATACGCGCGGTGCACTCGGTTCTCGAGCTACTTGTTATATCTGCTAAAGGACATTTTGTAGGTGTGCTTTAAGTTTAATTTTTCTATTATTCATTAAATTAAACTATTTTAATACGGTTTTTATCGCGTTTATTACTTATTTATTTACACCTGACGTTTCAAACACTTTTCTATTATTGCCATTATCTTGTTTTATGTTTGTTATCGCAAAACTCAGTAATTTTTGAAACGTATTAATTTTTTTTTTTTGTTTGTTAGGATATTCTTTCAATCAAGTCCCATAATTTTTTTATTAAAATTGGTTTAGTAGTTTTGTGTAACCTCTAAGGTCCAGTGGTTAAGGCGTCAGCCTTTGACCCAGAGGTTGCGGGTTCGATTCCCACGGGAAGCACACTTTATTCAGTTGTTTCCAGTTTGGTTAGGACATTGCAGGCTTGAATCGCCTGATTGTCTGAAAATAAAGATGATTTCCTGCTTCGGAAAGCACGCTAAGCCGTTGGTCCCAGCTGACATCTGGTGGTCGTTAAAGGAACCACGTCAGACGCCGAGAGGCGGTTTCGCACAACTCTGAAAGGGTGTACATGGTCGATTGATAATGTAACCTACTCGAAATGGTGATTGTGTAACCAATACCAATATGACTGGAAAATAAAATAATGATAATGAAGTCATCCAAATAAACGAAACTCAACATGTTTTATCTTTCATTTAAAGTCCTTTGCTTGTCTTAAAATTGTTATCTAAGGCCAATCGACCTCATATACCCTGGTGTCAGTACTAAGAAACCACCTCAAGGCCATTTAAATTGTGTTTTTGGGGTCAGTCTCAGTTGGGTAAAATCCATGTAGTACGGGATTAACTTCAGTGGTCAATCGATCTTTTGCACCCTGGTATCAGATTGGTCAATTGACTCTGTTTGTCTTGGTATCTTCTTATTCCTAAGGTATTTTCCAGTTCTCCCCCTATGATATAAAATATCTATAAGAGAATGGAAGTCGGTTTTTGTTTTTAGTAAAAAAATATTGTTCCGGAATAGTACCCAATGTTCTTCTCAATGCTAATAACTATGTGTATGCAAAATTTCAAGCATTCGATCGATTGGTTAGTGAATGGACCGTGAAGGTAACAAAAAAATAAACAACAAAATATACAAACACTTTAACTTTTAGAATATTAGTAGGATTAGGATAGTTAGGATGTATATGACTTGCGATATTGGCAACGAATATATTGTTTGATGAAAATAATAAACAAATTTATATAAAATATACTTTATTATAATATAAAACTTTATATTTACTTAAATCTGCTACACGTTCCAATCAGATCTAGCAACAAATTGTA
This sequence comes from Euzophera pinguis, assembly GCA_947363495.1. Taxonomy (NCBI): domain Eukaryota; kingdom Metazoa; phylum Arthropoda; class Insecta; order Lepidoptera; family Pyralidae; genus Euzophera; species Euzophera pinguis. The sequence goes on along the minus strand of OX376156.1, from coordinate 19,070,603 downwards.
TGAAAAATCAGCCTTTCACATCACTTTAAGAAAAAAATATATTTCAAAATTATCGAGTGGAGCATGAGAAGTGTTAAAGGTTTATTTATTAAATTACAAAAATATTTAAAATTAAAATTTCATGTTTACATGTACTTCAACTTAGTCAAACGAAATCTAGATATAAGGTAGTTCGTGTATATTTTTTTTGAAATATGTATAAAAAGTAACAACATACCGTTCACTATCTTGCGATGTTTTCGGAATAATACTTTTAGTACCTCAGTCCATAGTTACTGCAATCTCCATAATAATCGCACTCCTTGGTTCGCGTTCGTTCGACAGCGATTTCTATGACGCCGACGAGTATATGGAAATTGTTTTTTTTTCCTGAAAATAAAATTTTATAAATAAAGAGGGAATACTTATTTAGTTGTTTACTTGTATTTATGTGAAATGCCTGTTTGACCTCGGGTAAGTACCACTAAACACCACAATATCCACCTTTCATCAATATCGGTTCACGGTTTAGACGTAAAGGTATAACAGACAGACAGTTTTCTCATTTATGATATTATACGTACATTACCAAAAAAAAAACAATCACCTAATCAATTACCTACTGATCAATCCATACTGGATTGATCAGTAGGTAGGTAATGTACGTTAGTTATATAGATACAGTTAGTACTTACCATATTTTTCCTATCATGCGGCGAGCAATATCTTGGTATAACAATCTTCCTTTTTTCCATAATGTACTTATTAAAAAAAATATTCTAACTATAAAAATAATCTAGGTATGTATAAAACCTAAAACCAATTTTTATAAAATTGTTTACACGTTTTATAAATTACGATACAATAAAAATGTCTATTTTCAAAAACTCGCGCGAAGTCTAAATTTACGCAGACGACTGACACAGACCCTACCTCGAACAGAGACGCGCCCGGACTGAGCAGCGGGGTTAAAAAGGGATAGCGCTCGGCGATTTTGCCTGTGTGAAAGAGACAGATATAGATGGGCCTGCTTCAACGTGGCTTCAACGTAATCACCACAATTAAAATTTACGTTTTAAATTAATTACTTTTAAATAAAAAACTCAATCAAAATTTTACTTTGGTAAAAACTTATTATTTTTAATGAGCTTTAATTTGGATATAATTTCTTTTTTATATTGTTATCTTTTGAGTTTTATAGACGAATTTACTGCATATTTTGTATAATTATTTCTATCGAGGTTTTTCATTCCAATCGTGTTTTCCTTATGATAATATGAGAGTTAAATGTATCAAAATTCATTATAAAAAAAATTTTACACATACATTAAATACTTTAGGAGTTATTACCGGTTGAAAATGGCCTATGTATCGCCTAAATGCTTGGTATTTCAATTATTGATAATCCATTTATAGATTATTTTCGATAAATTGTCAAAAATCAATACTACAGGTTCGATTACATCGATACTATAGATACATAATCGTTAATAACCATTGATATAAACGATTACCTATGTCGATTAAATCGATATAATTTATATCGACACCTCGGTTAAAAAACAAAATATTTAAATTATAAAAATCTAAACTTCGGGGAATTCGGGATTATTTAATACACGGCAACACTGAGCGGTACTTCGCGCCATATTTTAGGGTTATATTATTTTCGTGAGTAATTTATGTCCATTATTTCGAAATTATCCAATACTTACTGATGGTATGTAATACTCTTAATCTTTCTTATTTCTTCTAGTATTATTCTTACACAGTTTGACTACGCAAACTGCCATTTTGCTTCTGCTTTTACATTGAATTTTAAATTTATCTAGACGTTCAACTCGTTCATTAGTTGCAGCGTGACTGACGCGGGGGTACACCGCAAGTACGCCGAATTCGGCGTAGTTTTAGTTGCCGCATTTTTCTAGTACACCGACGGCATCTAGTCGAGCGCGCGCACCAATTATTAATCTAAGTTGTAATAATTATTTCCGTGAATCTTCAGCTCAAATTAGATATTACCGTTAATAACTGGATTTTATTTAATTACACGCTGCAACGCCGTCACTCGACATTTAACCCCATAACTTGTAACTCCTTTTGACATTTTCTGTTGTCGGAATGTGTGCTTTATCTTCTGGACAATTAAGATGATTTAACCTCGATCGAAGCGTTAAGCATTGCGCAGACGGCGTTGTCTTTACCTACGTCGTGATGTGACGTAAACAATTAGATTCGCTCTGAATTAATCTTAGGGCAAAACCTTAGCAGTCGTTAAATTTGGATAGCTCATCTTATTTATATTTTAAGAGAGGTAGGACATTTTGTAAAGAGAAGTCCGTCTGGGAAAGTACCTCCACCCTACAGAAGACCGCAGCCAATTAACACTGTGATGCAGTGTTGTGTTCCTGCTGGTGAGTAGGGTCGCCAGGCTCCAGAGGGGTGGCTGGGCTGATAGCGGGCAGGTCGGCAACGCGCTCGTGACATCTCCGGTGTTGCAGTCGTTCATAGGCTACGGTAACCACTTACCATCAGGTGGGCCGTACGCCTGTTTGCCTACTTAGTTGTATAAAAAAAAATCGTACTCCGAAAGGTTCATTCCGTTTCGAGTCTTGGATATTAATTTCAGCCCCAGGCAGTTCACTGCTGGATATAGACCTCCCCCAGCTTTAAAACAACTAAGTATTTATGGAAGTGGCCGACGACCTTGTTAAGATCGTCTGACCATCTGGTCGATGGATTTTCAAAACTGCTTGCCGGTGCTTGGTTGCTATTCGAAAACCTTTCTTCCTTATATGCCATCAGTTCTCTGCGCTATGCGCCCTGCTCACTGCCACTTTAAAGAGCTGGATTATGTCGGTTATATTTGTGCTTGTACAGATCACCTTTTGGATATAATAGAAGTCGTATTGTAAAACTGAGAGAGTGATTTTTATAGGACCATTGCGCATCAATCACTGTAAATATAGTGTTTGATGCTTGATAGTAAAAGTAAAAATCACTTATACATTTTGGTAAATCAAATTTTATTCAAATATAAAAAATTCTTCATCCAAATCATAGTACTAACATAGTATACTTGAGACTACTGGCGCCATCTTTGATTTGTTAAAGCAACTAATAAATAGCATATAGTATTCTCGGTTGAATGCTTCAATGCATAGATTAATAATTGGTCTTCGCTGCGCCGCGAGACCAATTATTAATCTATGGCTTCAATGTTTCCTCTTTGGTTGAATTTGGTTGCGGTTCGATGAAATTGCACTCGACCATGATTACTCCAGAAAGTTTTCAGTTTAGGAATTTTTGTTCCAATAAAATATGCCACAAGGACCTACCAACTTACTGTTTATGTAGGTATTAATATACTATATCTCCTTTAAGTATTTCATTCAAAGATTTAAAATCCTTAAAAATAATTGAAAAGCTTTGTAGACCCCGCTGACAGATTTTCCTTCTGATGTTACAATATTAATAGTGCATCCATGTAAACAATTTTTTCTTTAAGTTTATCCATCCAGTTAATAATAATCTCTAATAGTAAGTACTATATAAAATCTTAAAATTTGTTAAATAACTAGTAATGAGAGTTTGTCTATTTCTTACAATTTCTTGCCCATTTTTAATGCAAGGATATTTAGACTTTGAAGAAGACTTGATTATCATACTTATTATCAGATTCTGGTTCAAAGGGGGTTATAATTTGACAGAATCTAATTCGTTACTTAGCTTTTTAAAGTTGAAAAACATTCCGTCCCCCTTTAAATATATATTATTCTTTTGAACTAATAAATAATGTTTGATGTGGTTGACTATCCTGAATCTACTAATGGGTAAAGATGATATGAGTCATGGGTTATTAAGATCATAATATAAATTGTGGTAAATAAGACCAGATAAAATGTTGTAAAGATTTGTCAGACAAACCACAGAGGTTAATGGACAATATATCGATCATGTCGATGTTCTTGGAGTCGAAACACTGATCTTTGCAGTTAGGTATTTTCAGGTAATTCTGGTGCTAATCAGCAATAGCCGCAACACAGCTCTAAAAGTACTATTTTAGCCGAAAAGTATCGAAACAGAAAATGCCTTTTTCAATGATTATATTCTGTGATGAGCTACTATCGGTTCATATTTTACGCTAAGTATTTACATGCTGCTTGAGCTTGACCCTTCAGGGAATACACAAAAAATTATATAAAAAATATCATTAAATTTAAGAAGGTCTTGAGAGGAACCGTTTATTCTATGGATGTATTAATTTATTTAATCAGAATAGTGTTGATTATTTTAATATCTCTTTCATTGGCCACTTTAACACAACAAAGTAGTATATTTTTGACAACTACTAAATCTTTTATTCCATTTACATTATTTTCATGTCCAAAGTCAATTGCTACATTTTTTCCACCATTGTCGATTGCATCACCGTCACACGCCCCTGCCCCGGCCACATTCCGAAATCTTCCGGCACCTGTTTTTGCTTCCAAGCCGTCGGTCAAGTTCAGTGCAAGCCTACTTTTACCGACACTTTCTTATTGTCTTCTAAGATCTTAAGTGTCTTCCATGTATCTTTATCCTTCAAACTTCCTAAAATGTATTATTTTTGCTTTACATATTTTCTTTATTTCAACTCCACAAGTACTTATAATAAATTAGCAACTATAAAATGAAATCAACCACACAATTTGTTGGAGTCCTGGAAAGTCAAACTAATCCGAAGCCTGTATCTTGAGCCACAGTCAATTATAGTTCTAATATAATAAAAAATTGCAACAAATAATTACATTGTTGTCAATATAATAAAAAATTGCAACAAATAATTACATTGTTGTCAAGTACATTGTATAGTTTATTGTGTCACGTTGAATAGGCATGTTGCACATGCTTTATCAAAATTTAGAAGAAGAAACATATATTTTAACTAGTCTGTTTTTACAAATTTCAATAACGTAACTGTAAAGTTGCATTTTGCGAACATTGGCCATAATATTAGGCCTTTTATGCGTCCATCATAATAAATTGCGTATTCATGGAATTCATATTAAAGCTCATTGAATATATCGATCTTTAATCTTGAAAGCCTTTATTATAAACCTGTTATAAATCTCAGAGCAACGTCCTTGACAAAATTCTCACAATGTGATCGAAATTCGAATTTCCTGTTCGCTAAAAAAAAAAAAAACTATATTTCATTGCATCGGGAGTCGGGAGTCAATCCCATACAATGCATATGGACTTCCTGGCAGGCGACAGGTGGGTTCGTATCGGCTTACCCTTTGTAAGGCTGGAGCATCGGTTTCCGGAGCCCCGGAGCCCTGCTCGCATCAGTAGTGTCTGTGCAGTGGACGACATCGCGTGTCATGAATGTACCTATTCCGTTGCCGAGAATGCGCTTGGCGCTTCATCCTCATAATATCCATGTGAGTTTTTTATTTTTGGCCAGTGTTGTTATTTTTCATCTAGTTTTGTTGTTTATTGTTGAGTTTTTAATAAGGAACTCTACCTACATGTCGGATATTTTGGTAGGTAATTCGATTTCTTATTTTTTTAAACCTAAGATGTCGGACATTTTTTTTTTATTTGGTTTATGAATTGAATTAAATGGATGGATAGAAATAAAGAATTTATATTTATAATGAGCGTTGATAGTTTTGTTAAAAAAAATATTGTATATACCTGACATAAATGAATCTTGTGTTTGAATTAATTAAAATTGTGTTATTTTCATAATTGAATTACTTAGTTCCATTCATGTACTGGTTGCAAATATCCAATACAATTAACAAGACATCATATTAGTCAGAAAAAATAAAAAAATAAAATATTTTTCATATTAATTTATTTTACTTGTACTAATTTGAGTTTATCTCTCCATTAACTTAAATTATTTAAAAAAAGTAAAAATTTTAAACATTTACCTAGATACCGTTTTCCTAGTAATTTTTAACCGACTTCCAAAAAAATGAGGAGGTTCTATGTCCGATTTCTATTTTATTTTTCATAAGAATCATACTCATACATTTTTGCAAATAAATATCTTAATTTACTTCTTAAGTGTTAATTACCTATAACCGAAAGTTTAACAAAAATCAAAAACCTGTTACTCTCAGATTGAGGTTACATTTCGGTGCGCGAGTACAGGCGTACAAGTACAGCTACGAGCATTAACATATATACAATTGTATTCAATTTTAGATCTTGTTTCACTGACTTAAGAATCATGTAGGTATACATGTGTAGTGGTGGTGCACCGGTGTGTCGTGAGAACCTGCATTTCCGCAATCCTTGGGTTCTGTTAGATGATTGTGACACCACCTGTTGCAGGCTGACACTGGTTTTGGCTTATTTTTAACGTTATCGATTTGTTTCCCACGGTGAACTTTTCAAGTTTAAAAGTGTATATTTTAAACATTTGTGTTAGTAGTTAATATGGTAAAATTTCATTTTGACCTCTCTGAAGCTGCACGTAGGTCAGAATGATAAACCAAGGTCTAGCCGAAGATAACAGGCTATACCTAAGTTTAGCTATCAGAGTCCCTACCTGCAAAAATGAACGCAGTAAAATGTTTGATAAGTTAGCTGTAAAATAAATAAGTAATAAACGCTATATAACCGTATTAAAATGATGATTATATGTGTAACCATCACAAAAATTAAGAAATCATTATGAAGTAAAACTAATCAATATAGGTATCTTTTTTAGAATTTTATATACTAATTTTCCCATTCTTCTCCATTTCAGACGACAATCAAAGTATACGCGCGCTGCCTCCGCCCGGACATTGAATACAAGACTCTATCAGTCACTTGGGGCACCAGAGCTCAAGAAGTCGTCGGGACTCTTCTAGGGAAGTTCAGAATGAAGCACCGAGATCCCAGGCTGTTCTACCTGAGCATGGAGGTGCGCGTGAGGGCAGCTGGGTTGAGGACGGAGCTGGTGCTCGATGATGACGCCAGGCCTGCTGCGCTTCAGGCATGCCATCCTAAAGGATACTCGAAGTAAGTACGAGTAATAAATGTTTGTAACTAACGCATACAGTTTTGTATGCCTAACAATGCGCACAGAGAACTTTACTATACTAACACGTGTGTTACCTGTGTTTGACAAAATAAAAGATTACGATATGATTATGATTAAGTTTTCGTACTTTGATCATTTGATTTCGTGTATTAGTGACATTTAATAAGTTGTAGGTAGTGCCGAAAGGAATAATTTCTCATAAAATGTATTTCTTTTTGCCATCGCATTTTTCTAATGAAACTTAAACTTACATTTTCAATAAGGATTAGCTGCATTGGTTTTATAGTTAGTTTATTAGGCAGTCAACTTCATTTTGATCTAAGCGCCTTCTCAGTTGCGTCCGTATATGGTTCTTTCGGAGCTCAGGGTTCGCTTAACCAAAACAAAGTAAATAGTCCACAAACATTGTACCAAATGTCGCTCTAAAAATATAGATTCAAACATTTTCAAGGTTTACCACCTATTAAAAGAATGTGCTACCTTAATCCTGGGATCAACAAAGTTAGTGTAAATAAACATAGAGTGCTCTTCATAATGAAATATTAATTTTTCAACTAAACCCCCATATAAATCCTTTAAATGGTTACTAAAGCACTTACAGCCCATCATCAACAATCAAACAACGCGTTACCCCACTACATAGTAATCCTCTAAAACGTTCCATATGGCCAATAAACGGTGTCCTATCTTTTTCGGCGCGTGTTTACTCGATGGAAATAGACTACGCCGGAAGGGGACAAAAAAGACAAAGTTTCGGAGCACCCGGTGGTCCGCACTTTGGTGATTATGAGATCCGAACGACGAAAGTTAGCCGTCAAGCCTTGCGAAATAAATGCATTATGACTGAAGCGTTTTATATGTTGTTTCCTAGATATACCTAATGTGATTTCACATGTCTATTTACTTTTTTTTCTATGAAGTCAACTATTTACATGTTCTTCTTTACGTGTAGATTAGGTAAAAAAACAATTTAGTGTTTGATGCTACAGGAAATTCCAATCCCAATGCCTATGAGGTCTTGTTTTGTGCAGCTCGTTAGCTAAATAAGCCCGAGAATAAAATAAATATAGGAGTATTATTCTATTTAAACTATTTAACCCTTTACTTGACAAGGAATCCTTTGAGTACGCCGATTTAAAAAAATCTGTAACTATTTGCACTAGCTCAATCTGTGTGGTTTGTCTATTTATGCCAATAGTTAGTGACACTATTATAGCAATAGGTCCGTTTATTGCTCGGAGAGATAACTGCACTAATTGTCCGGCAGATAAGAGGGTTCCAAGAATTGATTAATTATGATTAATTACGTATACATTTGTGTCCTGTAATTTATTGTTATAAACATTGGACTTTCCGAGGAGTTCTACTTAGTGTGACCTTAACTTAGATTTATTGATATTAATGGTGGTTGGAAATCATATAGTAAGTAATTAAGTATACATATGGCAGTCGTGGTATCTAGGGTGCTTTCTTTCACCCGACAAAAGTAGAGCGGGGAGCGCCCTCCAATGAGTTTGAGTGAATGACGTCCTCAAGGTTATGTTTAAGATATGAGTGTAAGTGTTTCAAATATCTCAAAAATAGCACTCCAGGGTAATTTGACAACCAGTGTTTGGCCCTTGTACTGCCTCCATCCACATGTTTAGCTCATCACTTTTGGATTGTTTTTATATACCTTTACCTATAACTTACATCTCCCTTCCAGGTTCTCCTTACGGATGCGTCCAGGTGGCCTGGTGAAGATTTACGACTCTGCCCTGATGTCGTCTTCGCAGTACAAGTGCCTGCTGACCAGCGAGAGGACCACTGTGGACGAGCTGCTTGCTATCCTGCTGCACTGCTACGATTCCACTGAGGGTGTGGAGAGATTCTCACTCTATGAGGTTTGTTTTTTTTTCTCATTTAAGGCTAGTTTATACGGATCCAGTGCCGGCAATCCAGTAGCGAATTTCTCTATGTAGACGCGCTTGTGTGTCTGGTACACACACAAACAACTTCGTGTCCATGAAAGCTACTGGATTTCCCGCACTGGATCCGTATAAACCGGCCCTTATTCATTCATAACCAGTGGGTTACATGATAGATAGAATATCCTTTATTGAGACATGATCACAATCACACAAGTTAAAACTTAGCTACATACTACATAAGTCTCCGCGTGATCCGACCAGCTAATGCCTCATACACTTACACTAGGTATCAATCGACCATGACACCCTGCTGTCAGTTTTACGGAATCGTCTTTCGGTCTCTGACGCGGTTTCTTTTAACGATCACCCGATGGCAGCTGGGACCTAAAGCTTAATACGCCTTCTGAAGCACGGTATCATGTATAATTATTATTATCAGACAATCAGGTGATTCAAGCCGCTATGTCCTAACCAAACTGGACACAAAACAAAGTATTCTTTCCGTGGGAATCGAACCCACGACCTTCGGGAAAACGGAGGCAGTCTAAAAGTTATTTTTTCTAAAAACTAAGTATTAGTCTCGATTGCCATTGTTAAAATATCTGACGTCTTATGAAGACACTGAGTCCTATTCGCAGTGCATCCTTTCTTTCATCGTGGCGTTGTCTCAGTTGCATTTAGAGTTTCAGAAGCTGTAGGATTATTTATACAGTCAGGAACAGGAAAATGTTACCCTCCATACCATACCCACCGATGACAAATATATCTGCCCCAGACTGTAATTAATACCAACTAATTCTTGAGGTTGTTTACTTATTTTCGACGACCCTCAGTCACACAATATAATATCGGTGTTAAACATAAATCCATCTTCACAAAATTTCGTGATTATTTTACCTACGGCTTCGCACGCTTATTTTATTTTATGGAAAAGTCCATATTAATTATTAATGTCATTATTTCCAGGTATGCCCATCTCAAGAAAGCGAGAGGAAACTGCATCCGGACGACCTGCCTCTTCTGGTGCAACAGGCGTGGCCTCCAGACTCCAACTGCCACTTCCGCGTGCGAAGGAACCCTCGAGCTCCTCCACTGCCCCCTCGCCCCCTCCCCCCACCAGAAACCCCCTCCAGCGAAGACGAAGAACCCTCCCGGGCGCTCTCTGCACTTTCCCTAGAAGACGCAGAGAAGAAACGATACAGCCCAGTATACAAATTCCCAAGCATCACATACTGCAAGGAAACTAAAAATGACTATCTCTACATCTGACTAACCGACAATTTAGTCAGGTGCGCGCAAATTGTGAGAATCCTCAAAGGTTGTAAGTCACGCAAAGTCCGGACAGTCAGAAAGCGACTTATGTGTGTTGTAAATAAAGTGTAGTTCTGTGTAAAGTGTAAATAAATATGTGGATGTGATAGGACGTTAACACCTCGGGACTGATGAGTAATCTCTTACGAAGTGTGAAACCAAAGAGATATTGCAATACTTGTAACAACTTATGTTAGTGAGTAACATGGAAAATTAATACTTTTAAACGCAAAAGGTTCGATTTTGTACGGCTCAACGTTCTGTCGAGATGAAAAACACGGTAACATGCAAGTTAGTTTCATCTGTGTAAGAATTGTGTAATGCAAATATTCATACTAAATTTTAAAAAACTAGATGTAAGAAATGATATAGTCTGCACGAGAAAATAAATAGACTTGGTATGTATTTTCTAGTTACGAAGGAAATAAAAGTAAACTATTTCCGACATGACGTCTCTATTGCATTTGTGTATGAAATTGCTTGCAATATCATTTCTTTAATCTAATTAAAACTTTATTTAGTCCAGCATCTTGTAAAACATGTTCCTCATCATTAATGATAACCATACCTATTATGAGAGTTCCAAGTTGTTTAATTATTGCTTATGTTGTTAATTTCGTAAAAAGGGCTTGAAATTTAGATTTAAAGATTGTATTCTTTGAATTTGCTTCTAAGTTTTAAACTCTTTCCTCACAAATGCCTCCGCTACCCAGTTATAATTAGAGTATTCAGTTTTCTAGTCTTCTTAGAGTTTCACCTCACTTCTTATATCAGATTATAATTGTTGCATTGCAGTACTTTTATTTTGGCTATAACGAATTGTATATAAATTAATATAGGTTTATTTTAGCTAGTAGACACCAAAGAGGCAAGCGAGCGAAATTATATAAATTAGATTTATTTATCTGTTATTCATTGTAATGTTTAACTTATTTATGTGGCGGGGCGAAGACCCCCATCGCTTGGAATGTTAATTCATCGAATTTACTTCAGACTATGCCTGTAATAAACTGCGATATGTTTTCATAACATGTGTTTTCTTTTTATGATTTTCTTAAGTAATTAAAATATACAGTGGCTAATTTTAAGAGAGAAAATAATCTGCCTTTTCGATATAAAGTATTTTATTTACAAATGATTGCAACAATGAAGTACAGACGATGCAATATAATTACAGAGTATGTTCAAAAAATGGGAAACAGATAATATCTAACGGTACTAAAATTATATTTATGTAAAATTTATACAATCGACGCGAGCTCCGTACCGTCGTGTGCGAATCAGTCGCCACCTACAGCCCGCGTCTCTCTCACACGTAGCGGTCCGTCCCGCTCCTCCGCGAACACGGGAACGAGGCTCCCGGAAAGCGCGACACAAAGCTCGGCATCGGAACGCCGGTACCAAGGAATGCGCGGCAATAAAACATTAAGGATACACGAAACCGCAAAACAATCGGTCTCAAAAGCACCACGTTGAAACTAGCGGCGGGGGCGTCCCCGCGACAGCGAAGGCTCTCGACGCACGGCGAGCTCCAGCCGGGACCGGCGGCAGCGGCAGGCGGCGGCAGCGGCAGACGGCGGCAGCGGCAGGCGGCGGCAGCGGCGACGCGCGCTAGACAGCGTTGAGCGCGCGCCGCGACGGCCCGTACTCGTCCGCCGCCTCCCGCTCGCGCGCTCGCCCCGACCGCTCCTCTCGCGCGTACCCCGCGTCGCGGCTATAATCACGACCGTATTCCCTTCCGTAGTCCTCCCTCGCGTACGCGTCCCGAGTATAATCATGTCCGTACGCCTCGCGCTCGTAAGGCTCGCCTTGGCCGTGTGGCGGGTACTCGTGCGAGTAGCCCTCGTGGTAGTGGTCCCGCTGGTAGTTGTCGCGCGGATACCGCTGATAGCGATCGCGCGGATAGTACTCCTCCTCCAGCCGCTCTGGCCGCGTTGCACGCGATCTGCCGCCGCCTGTAAATTCGATTTATAGAATTAAAATTAAATAAATGATAGCATGTCTGATCGCTCTTATTTTCTCGGTTTACAAACAAGTCAAAATAAAGCAAGAGACAAAATTAGAACTAGGATTCATTCAGGGGCAAAAGTTTACTTTTTCCCCGAAAGCATTGTTCCGATTATGAGCCGGGGAAAAAGCTGGCCCAACTCAGCACACTGCAAACGGCACACAAGTAGGGTTGTAACGGTCCGACGCCGGCAGGACAGGGGGCACCCTCACTTACTGGCGGCGACTGAGTCGCTACGACACAAGACTGAGTGACATCTGCATGAGAGCCTCGCCGGACTTGCGCACGCGGCCCGGACACGGCAGGACCACCTCGGCGGAGGGCGGCGGAGACGGTGTCGCTGCAAGAAGCGTACAGTGAAGCGAGAGCCCGCGCCTGGTGCGTGGTTTGTCATGACGGCGAAGCGAAACGCTGTGAGAGGATTGGACGGACGATCTTTGATTGTAATGATGACCCGTGGATAGGAATAGGATTGCTACAATTCCGCATTTGACTTATTTGGAATTGGCCGATAAATCAAAAACAGTTAGTAAAGCGACACCCTCAATCAGCTAGTGAAGCGGGTTATAGGACGGGAGCCGCTAAAACGTGGTTGAAACCTGGGTGGGGTGCCATCGGCTGAGTTTCTGCTATGAATGTATCTGGAAAAATGTCTTCAGCTCGGCGGTTAGTAGGCTTGTCCAGAGGCGGGTACTGAAATGAACAGGCAGGGGTCAGTGGGAAAACTAAACGCGGCAGTCGGAACTTCAACGCATAGAAAGGGATACACAACATCGATTTATTACTACAACAACTAATTTTTATTGTGATATGATAGTAATTGTTAAGTGTAAACACATATTTATGTGAGATAGTATACATTTGTAGTGCAAGTGACTTACTATAATCTCTTAATTACATTCAAATGAGAGTGAGTAAGCGAGATGTCGCCCTTACATCTCGATATTTCGCCATTTCACTCACTCACTCGCATTTGAATGGAATTAAAAGACCACTGTAAGCCTTCTGTGGTTCTTAATGAAAAACTAAAATGTTGGTTCAGTCTGATAGACATTGTCTATAATACTTGCACATAAAACTGTTTTACAAGGAAAAATATAACTCATTTGTATGGCGCTTTCTAAAATGACGAGAGGAATAAATGCCGTCTTAAATGCAATGAAAACAAATAGAGGAAGTGTAGGTAATAAAATACTTAATCTAGTTTACATTGTAATGAATGAAGAATTGTTTAATGAAGTGTAACTTTAATTAGTCTTACACAACAAAGTGCCTCTTTCGCAACTGGTTACAATCCGCAGGCAGTTGTCTACGACTACAAAGTAATGAATAATGAAAAATGTTAGTTACCTCGTTCTCGCTCGTAGTTATACGAGTCTGATCTTTCGCGGTGCCCTCCAGGGTGTGCAGGGGGATCAACAGATGAAATACACGGTTACACATAAACCGACAGATACAAAAATATTTACTTAGATACCGTTAATTTATAGCTACAAATATTTTCTGTACAAAAACGTCTAAAATGATAATGAAGAAGCCATATATCTCAGTGACTTCCCCTTTTGCATCCTAAGCTAATAAAAAAAAGCAGAAGAAATATGTGAAGCTAGTGGTATCTGGGTAAGATTATTAAATTTTGTATTGCACCCCTCTATTAAATACTTACATAATGGTAAAATCTTACAATGCAATTAAATCATAAAGGGCCTATGTTTTTTAACCATTTTTTGGTGACGACAATCATCTTTGTTATTTAGGTGGGCAATACGGTAGACAGGTGGGGACAGAGGTAGAAGAAAGGCAGTTAAGAAATCTATGTGCGTTTATGAATGGTTGTTCTTATTGACAGTGATCGAAGGAAGATCGAGGAAGTCAAGTACCTACTTTAATGATAATGTGAAGTAGGTTTTATTAGAATTTTATAAGTGATGAGGATTCACTGGATCAAATTGCAGTACTTATCTGTCAAAAAGATTCTGCATGGTCGAAAATAGAAGATAAGAATTGATATAATTTTTTTATACAAAAAATAATAATATTGCCTTTTATCTTAGATCAGTAATCCGATCCGTAATTAAAATACTAAAAATTATAAATTGAAAAAAAAGTCAGTCGGATCGCTTCTCAATTTTTGATAGCAGCAGATTCACGATACGATTTTTAGGTAAAACTCTTTTATTATTACTTGAATTTTGGTACATTCAGACTAGGCTAGGGGGCAAGGCTAGGGTGATAGAAACGTCACTTTTATCATCGCCTGACTAACTGTGTACTGTACTAGGCACACTACTTTACCAGTTATTTCATGCGTGCAATTTTCTACATCACCAGTCTCTCCCTTTTTAGTATACTCTACCAACCGTTGATAACGCGCACCTACTCCTAATAATATCTTGAATATTTCTGAAAACAAGTATGGCGTACACATGAACAACAAGATGAACAGTCGCGTACTCACCAGGCTGCGTGTGGTGCGCGCTGGGCGCCGCGCTGTGCGGTGTGTGCGACAGTGGACGCGACAGCGGCGCCACGGCCGGCGGGTGCGTCGCGCGCCAGTACGTCTGCAACGACAACACGCACTGATGGACTGTGGACACGACTGCCAGTGCGAGTGGACACGCCTAGACCGGGTGTAGTGTAGTGGAACGTTTATTTTCTTTTTAAATATTTTTATTTATTTTATTTACTTTATTCATGTACACAATAAAAATGTAAAGGATTATACATAAGAGGAAAAGAAAGTACAAGGGAGCTGCTTATTTCTAAAGAAATTTCTTCCAGCAGACCCAAGAGAGGAAAAGACAAGAAAAGGGTAATTAGCGTGTACAAAAAAGAAAGGAAAAGTATACCTAATTACCTAGGTAAAACTTTTATAAAATCCTTATAATGTAAACATACATACACAAATACTATTACAAATAATACATACATAATAAACTTACATATAAAATACATTCTACTGTGCTAAGGACAGATAATACTCTTTAACTAGTTTCTTAAATATTGAGATAGTTTTAGAGTCACGTATATCAGCTGGCAATGAATTTCACAATCTTACCGCTTAGACTGAAAAGGAGTGAGTACGGAATCGGAATGATGGATGGAAATATTTTTATTTTTATATTTTTGTTTTAAGATTTTGTATATGTAGAAGTAGGTTTACTATAATTTCATCACGATTCTTATAACACTTACCATAAATTAATCACACTTTCTGCATCACCAATTGGTTGATTGGTAGAAAAAGCCTATGGCTTTAAGTCCGACATTTACATGTCATGTAATAAAGTTAAATAAATAAATAAAAGCTAAAATAAAAGCGTGGTTCGTATCATGTTGCCTAGTGCCGCGATATATTCAAATTTAAATTATTTTTATTAAGATATCAAAGATCCATTTTGTTTTAGTAGAGAGCTATTCTGTGTTAGTATATATATATATAGATATTGCCCTGGCTAAAATTTTTCTCCTTTACGTGTCGATGTCCTTTCAACGATATAAATTAAATTCTTCCCGAGAAGTGTTCTGCCACATTTACGGCCCCATCGGTAGCCGCCATCAGGTCATCCCGAGTACAGGTGTTAGGGTACAGAGGGCAACAAGTGCTTCATTGTTTGTAGAGAGACGCCACACTCGCACACATTTTGTGAGAAATTTATTTATTCATTTATATAAATGTATGAATCTCCACCTGGCCAGGTTATTCTTAACTCTTGATCCGTTGCTGTATCGCCAAATAACGCCCAAAGTCTTAGTTTCTAACCAGTAGTATTAACCCATTAAGCAACTGAGAAAAATTTTGTTCTCAATGCTTCTTTAGCCTTCAACTACTTAATGGATGAAATAGTTCAGAAAATATTAACGTTATACAGAATAATACACACCAATACTTACACCAATTTTGTTTGTCTAAAGGGAATTAGCAAAAGCATATAATGAGCTCTGAAACTCTGAATTGAAAAAACAAGTAATATCATAACTAAATCACTATTTCTTACCTCAAGGTACTCAGCAATGTGTTCGCAAGCGTCTTCAAGCTGATTCTCGTCTAGCGTCACGTCAAACATGTTGCCTAGTGCCGCGATATATTCAAATTTAAATTATTTTTATTAAGATACCAAAGATCCATTTTGTTTTAGTAGAGAGCGATTCTGCGTTAGTATATATATATAGATATTGCCATGGCTAAAATTCTTCTTCTTTACGTGTCGATGTCCTTTCAACGATATAAATTAAATTCTTCCCGAGAAGTGTTCTGCCACATTTACGGCCCCATCGGTAGCCGCCATCAGGTCATCCCGAGTACAGGTGTTAGGGTACAGAGAGAGGACAACAAGTGGTTCATCGTTTGTAGAAAGACGCCACACTCGCACATATTTTGTGAGAAATTTATTTATTCATTTATATAAACGTATGAATCCCCACCTGGCCAGGTTATTCTTAACTCTTGATCCGTTTGCTGTATCGCCAAATAACGCCCAAAGTCTAAGTTGCTAACCAGTAGTATTAACCCATTAAGCAACTGAGAAAATTTTTGTTCTCAATGCTTCTTTATCCTTCAACTACTTAATGGATGTAATAGTTCAGAAAATATTAACGTTATACAGAATAATACACACCAATACTTACACCAATTTTGTTTGTCTAAAGGGAATTAGCAAAAGCATATAATGAGCTCTGAAACTCTGAATTGAAAAAACAAGTAATATCATAACTAAATCACTATTTCTTACCTCAAGGTACTCAGCAATGTGTTCGCAAGCGTCTTCAAGCTGATTCTCGTCTAGCGTCACGTCAAACATTTCTGGTGGACATTGGGACAGCTTCTCCGCAGCCACCATCTGCACCGAGAGGTTCTTGCTCTGCCCCTTCCCTCTGGACTTTATTAGCCGCTGGAGCACCTGGAAATTATCACCATCACTATTAGAAATTGGCAGAATTATAGGCCTCTGGGAAGACTAGTACCTTGACAAGTCTAATTAGTTTAAACCTAAAAACTGCGAACACCGAAATTACTTCAGGGTCGGCAACGCGTTGACAGATTTATCCTAAGAACGAATCTTGTAGTAATTCAGTGAATGTACCTTTGGGCTGGAGATCTTGAGATACACGATGGTGGGGGCAAGAGAAGTCTTAGCGAGCTGCGAAGGGTGGTTAATGGTGTCGCAGTCCAAGACGACTAGTTGAAGAGTGCGGGCCAGGTCAAATATCCTTTCTATTTCCGCCTGTACAAAGAAAAGACATTAAATGACAATTAGTTGTGTACATTGTTCGGGCATATACCAGGCCTAGAATAGATTTGCTTGGAAGAAATTAATTGCCATGGTAAATTATGGTAGTCACGACGAAAATATGTTTGGTCTCGTCATTTCAGATCAAATATTGGGTAAGACAGAAAAGGACTGAACATAATCTGGTTAATTTAGGCTTAACGCACATTTGTAAATTTTTAAGAACAAAGGGTTTGAAATTTAAGATATATTGTTAGTATGAAACATTAGTAAAACAACACATCACAAGATGACAAATATTACTATTTTTTGATTGTATTTATCTACAACAATAACAACGTAATTAGTAAGTTATTCTCGAAGGGATTGTCACTCATGTTATGCACTATGATCAATACAAGAAGACATGTTAAAGGCCAATTTTCATGTAAAAAAAATACAATAGTTTAATGGGCAAGGTTTTTGAAATGATATTACTTTTGGACCTGAATTGGTAGTTTTCGAAACTATAAATACATAATTGCTACTTTCCATCGAAAATTTCGTATTTTAAACATTTTGTCATCAACAATCAAACAACAGATTAATTCAAATAGTCACAAAGACAATGAAACTGCAAAATGGATCAACGCCAATCATCTACGAAGTCAAGCAGTAAGTCGTGTGAACAGGCGGCGATACCAAAATTGCGAAATGAATCAAAGTGAGAGTAAGAGTTGTATACGAGTTATCTAACAAATATTTCTCTAAAATATTAATATTTTCTGGGAACGTAAAATAAACGGAGAAGTCTCATGTTTCATAAAATATATAGGAACTTAAAGGTTTGTTGTTTATGTAAAGGTGGCAAAATTATTATTTATATAACTTATTTATTTTTTATTTTTTTAAACTATGAAATTGCTCAGGTATACGAGAAAGGTAGACAGAACACACTTGACAGTTTGAGTTTCAAGTCATTTTCGAATTTGTATGAATTTTGACAATAAAAGAAGATCACTCAATGTGTAGAAATGGCGTTATCCGAATGATTAGTAGCTGTTATAGAATTTGAAATAAACACTTTGATGACACAAAACAACTCTTCTAACATCACTTTGATACAATCATTCAATGGCATGTTAACACAATCATCATCACATGAAGCACTATCTGCTAACCGACCTGCACTTCTGCTATACAATTGGACCTGGAATTCGATCTGTCCATGATAGGTTTCTTAGGGTTATTGAGCAACGACCGCTTGGCCAACGAAATGTCTGCGGAGACCCTTGTAATGATGATCCTGGAAAATTAAAAAGTATTATTTACCTGGACTTCAGCAAGGCAGGTGGAACGGGAGTTGGAGCGTTCCATTATGGCTCGCTTCGATGGGTTGTTGAGAAGCGACCGCTTCGCTAAAGATATGTCCGCCATCACGCGGGTTATAATTATCCTGCAATAGGGGTTTTAGTGAATTTTCTAGGTTAGGAATGTTAGTGGGGAGTATGTTAGGAATCGTTTTATCGATGTTAGTAATGTTTAGTGTTTTAGTAGTTAAATTTTTTTCTAGGTTCTCGTTTTTTTGCGTCCAGACGTACCATTAAATGATAACGTCACTTAGATTGTTTGTTCTATACCTATATCCCGTATTATATTAAGTAATGTTTGATACATCAATTGTTTGTTCATATTAAGATATTTATATAATAATTATTCATTATGAGATCACTTTTTCAATGCGTGATACATATTGTATGAACACTTAATAACATTAAATTTTTTAACCTTGTCTGCTATAGCTTTCTGTTACACACTTCACAAAGTCCACTAACCTGCCCTCAAACCGCCTCTTCAGGAAGTCAAACAGCGCTTTCTGCATCATGTCGGTGACCTCGTACCCCTTCAGCGAAGGCCCGACCAGCACCACAGGCCTCATCGACGGCACAACATCGTAGGGCGTGCATGCTTCCTGCTTTTTGAAGAAGGGTTTACGTTTCTCCTTGTTGGCGGGCAGGGCGCCTGCGCCCCGGCCGCGTCCGGAATCTGAGTCTTCACCTGGTGGATTAAAATGATTTGCGTAAATATTTTTATCATTCATGTAATCTTCATAATCAAATCCTTCCCTTAAAATAGTCCTACGTCCAATCATATTCTCAAAGTTAAATTAAAACTAAATCTAACACATCCACGTGTGCTTCATACCATCTTCTTCTTACCAGTTCTATATATGTGGTTTGTTTATACATTTCTTAGATTGTGTGTGGTTAGTCGTGAAGATCTCGTTTAGCTAGGCTTGACCCACGTTAGGCCCCCACTATGATATTTTACTACTCGTAGAAGAGATTAATAGATCCACTTTCCATCAGGTATTAAAAATCAGAAAAAGAAGGTAGTCAATTTGATAAACTACAAAAAAAGTACACATACCAGATATTTGGGTAGACGGACTTATAATTTGAGGGGTAAATATCTCGGATAGAGTCAAATAAATTATCGATCTGCCTTAAAATACCTATAGAACAGAATTAGATGCAGGGCCAGCACCGGAAGCACAAGTTTCTCAAGAGACAACACTGTAAGCGGGGTTGGTTCACATTTTACTCTTTGAATTTGCCATGCAAATGACAGCATTTTCACTTTTGGAGGAAGGCTTTCACTGACAACATCCAAATATTCTTAGACCAATTTTTAAATTAATTATAATTAATATATCATTTTGTTATATTGGTTAAGCGACAGCACAATGTTTTTAACACATTTTGAACCCTAATTAATAATAAGTTCTTGGAATAAAAAAATGGTCTAAGATGGGGATACATTTTGATTTCCACAATATTATAGAAGTCAAGACACCGAAGATTATAATTATTTACAAAACCAAAAGAAATCTAAATAAAGAGGTCTTTTGCAAGATTTTGATTTTTCAACTTGCAACCCAAAATGTTGAAAATACAAAACCTTTTCTTTTACGATAATAAAAAAGCACTTTATAGGTCGATATCAATAAATTAATAACATAAAAATAGATCATATAAGTAAATACACAGATACGTCTAAAGAAGATGCAATGGAAATGGAAAGCGGAGCAGCGAGCATTAAATTTTGCAAATTGCCAAATTAAAATTTGAAAAAAAGGCAAAGAAAGGTTCGGTGAAAATTGGCAACATTTCCTGGTAAAATGGGTGATCTGATGGGCTTACCTCGGTCGAAGGAGGGGGCATCTGCAAATATGTCAGAAATGAGTGCTAGTCATAAAGTCAGGAAAAAGATTGTCATTTTTTTCTAACTTTATGATGCTAGTCGAATTAATACGAACAAATCCAGGAAATCCTAACAAATTCCACCAATCGCAATGCGATGCGTGAAGATGTATGAATGCACAAAGCAGTTATGCATTCCAAAGATAAGTTGCTGATAGATCGAAAGATTAATATAGTTGATCCAATTAATGTTAGGAAAAATAGTAGTAGACCAAGAAGGCGCAACATAACATTTAAAATACAGTTTGTTAATTTTGAAGAATTGTCAACAACACTTTAATTTTGAGATTAAGGTTTCAAATACACAGTAAATATTATTTTAATCGTCTTACTCTCGTGTGTGCTAAAATTGGAAAAGTGATCCCAGGGACGAGATCAAGGGTGGGACGAGATTCCCCCTAACTCTGGTAAACTAGCGTCGCTCACAATTTAGATTGGTTCGTACATGGTAATGTAAAATTTTAAAATATCGAGAAACGTGAATACAACATACAATAATGACACCAAAGGTACTTGACATGATCGGCGTCAAAAGGTTCACCAAAAAAGAAAAATAATATTTGTCATAGTTGACGAATTTTCCGTGTTCATTTCATCAATTGTAAACTTAAAAAAGTAGTAAATAGTATGATTTTTTTGAAATTAAAATCAACGTGGAGATAGTATATTATCTGATGCATTGAAGGAATTTGTAATATGTTCATCTATATCAGTATCCCCATAAATGTAAGCGAGAGCAAGACGATCAAATAGAGAGAACAGACAACTGCATTGTACTTTGAGTACCTAGTCAAATGACGCGTAATATTTTTAATGACATTTATTTATTTATTCACATGAATCAAGTTTAGCAGATATAACGAGTCATTTGACCAGAAAAGCTTGTAGAGGCGGCCGAATCGGAAATTAGGATCTCAACTGAAAGCCTAGCAGCTAGACAAACATCCGAAAGCCACTTATTAAGATAGCAGGTAAATGTTACAGAGAGCAACCAACTAGAAGCAAATAGTTTTTGACGTGTCAAATCCAGCCCAATTCAAGACAACCCAAAAACTTTTTTATATTGAAACGGTTCTAAATGCAATGCTATGTATAGATATCCTATGTATGTATATGCTTGTCATTACGCAAGACAGAACCTGCACTGTGGAAGGAATTTTCGACTCTTATACTTGTTGATGGACCATTGGGCGTATAAAATAGACACCTGATATCAGAGAACGAATTTCTTTCAGTTGAGATTCTACAGAATGCACAAATTATTAGAAACTACAGATCAACTAATAGTAGATAGTAAACGACAAGTCAAGTGAAAAATTGTGCTCCGTGTATCATGAATATCAATTCGACCGCCAAGCAAAATACGTTTTTGAGAGGTCACACGAGTGAATTGTTTTGAGAAGTTAAAAAGCTTAATATAAATATATATATATATATTTTATAGTGTAAATCTATAGCTAATTTGGTTTTTTACAATTTCATTTAATTTCTGTGCACCTGGTTTCAGTTTTCAGTTTAAGTACTCGTGAGTTGATCACTGCCTTCCCTTCATTTCCGAGTTTTACGTCAAAGTAGTAAAATGCCCAGGTGCTCAGATCGCGGAAAGACTAGGTAGTCAATGTCAAGATCTTTAAATAAGATATTGAAGCATAAGCACATCGCCATTAACTTCTCAATACAGCCTCTCTTCCCCAAAAAAATGAGGTGACGTGAAGTGGATGACGTACCGGGTGTGGGTGGGGTGCTACCTCGGCTGGGGAGCGGCTGCGTGCCGGCGGTGGCGGCGAGGTTGGCGGCGGAGGCGGGACGCGGGTAGCGTCCGCGCGATGCCTGGCCTGCGCGGACTGTCTCCAGCTTCACCGGCGACGGGATGAAGCCGATGTCGCCGTCCTCCTTCACGAGACGCCCGATCCACCAGTTGTTGTCGTACTTCTCCTGAGATTCAGTTTTTGGGGGGTTAAAGGCAGATAGATGCTTTATATAATTTTAAAGAATTTTAGTAACGTTACTTTACTATCCACCAGGGGCGATATACAGATGTGCCATACAAAATTGTTAACGTATCTCACGGTAGAGGCACAGGCTCGGATACTGTAGTAGTATCTGATAAAACTGTTGGCCAATAATACACTTGATAAGAAAGCAACATTACTCTTTTTCGCTACCCTTATGGGTCATTTCAGTCTCAACAAGTCCACTGGAGATATACCTCTCTCAAAATGGCCTGCGTCGAGTGTTACTTGCGGCTAACAATCAAGACTATCTGGTAGGATAGGATCGCGTTTGCATAATTGCCATAATGCTCTGATGGCCTTCAACTAACGGACCTGTTGGGTATGTGAGTTTTGTTCTACATAATCCGTCCGATTTTCTCCTTTTTTCCCCATTGTCCGGCCTTCAGCATCCTTAGCGGTGAGTCAATTTCCTCACTTATCCTGCGCTGCGCCATCAAGCTCTTTTTGTGTTTGCCCTTCTACCGAAACAAACATTCAAACATTACCGGTTTCCGTAAATAGTGATCATACCGGAGTTTCGTAGGCGACTTTGTTGCGTCGTTCTAGAGATCTTATAATTCCCATAGGTTAGGCTTATAAACCCAAACTCACCTTGATGTGGAGGAACTCCCTCGCCGCGAAGGATATCGCGCTGCCGTGCACGGGCGAATCATCGTCCACATTGGCGTCGTAGGCCACATTTGTGCGCACTGCGAACGCCACCGGCTTCGACTGAAATGAGGGTATTTTGTCAATTGAGTATACATTAAAGCCATTGCAAGGAGATGAAAAGAGGTATAAACGTAGCATTAATAATGGAAAAGTTAAGGTTATGGGGAGCGCTAGTTTACTCAGTCATAAAACTCATCGATTTGGAGTACTTTTGTCATGATTGTGGATGAAAGCTGTTGTTAGTGAACTATTGCGAATGAAAATTAATAGATATCTATATATATAAAAATCAATTGCTGTTCGTTAGTCTCGCTAAAACTCGAGAACGGCTGGACCGATTTGGCTATTTTTGGTTTTGAATTATTTGTGGAAGTCCAGGGAAGGTTTAAAAGGTGAATATATTCGGAGGGGGTACGAAGTTTGCCGGGTTAGCTTGTTATAATAAATAATTACAGTTGACTCAACAACAAACAAACTCAACGGTTGAGTTTATAATGATAGGGCATGTATTTGTAGTGGGTTACATAGCTAGTTCTTCCTACACTACATCCTTCTTCTTCGTCAGAACATCGTCACCCAATTAGGCATTGGTCGTCATTCTCCTCGACTTAGTGCTTTTCGCATCACATCTTTTTACACCCTTTTAGCGGAATTATTTAAAACCGAAAATCTTACCTATATGCAGGTAGAATATCTCCTTGAATCCGTTATGTTCTGATAAAGAAATACAGAGCACTTACCGACGTTTGCCCCTTTTTCCCTTCATGGGCCGAATGTAAGATCCACAAAGCGGACGAAGTCTTTCTGAAGGTCTGCCTAGCCTAGCGTTGATTGTATGTATTGTTACGAAATCAAAAATAAATAAAGATAAAATGCGGTCCGCGGAAGTTTGAGTAGCGCTGTCCGCGGAAAATTCTCGTACAATCGTCGCGTGTTTCCATACGGGAATAATATCGCGAACGATCTAGTACATCGATTATCTCGCTCTGACATATTGCTTTGTCTCGCTCTCGCACTTCTAGTATGTACTAAGGGAACGAGACAGAGGGTATCCCTCGCTCTCTATTCCGGAGTAGTTGTGATCTTTCTAGAAACTTATGGAGCGGATTTCCCGGGCCATATAAATATCAGAAGGTACCTCAGGAGAGCAGTTCTAATTTAACTGAGCTACAAGTGCGATCAAGAAGCGATATCCGGAGCGAATAACAAAGTGATACAAGCGACCTCGGCAAGTTATAGTGACTGTGATTAGCAAGTGTTTGGGACATTGTTAGTGATAAGTGAAGTGAAGTGACGTCGGCGACCATCCTTGTGGAAATAAACGTTTTTAAGAGTCATCATGTGTTTTTCTCCAAATTGCGAACCCCGAGCTCGTAACAGTATGTTTGTTTGGGACTCACCCGTGCCTTGTCGAGCTGTAAGAGTGCCTGCGCTTCTTTCTCGCGGCGCAGCGCCTCCTTGTCTTCGTCCAGTGACAGCTCCGAAGATGGCTGGGAATAGTTTGAATCTGCTGAGCCCTGGAAAGGTAACAATTTTGATGTTAACAGCAGAAGGTAGCAAGGCATCTGTTATATCTAGCATCTACATTTGAGCAACATTGTTTCCCACATAACCTGTGGGAGTTAGTTTCAGCCGCATCAGCCATCGTTTCTATAGACAAATCTCCTGCCACTATGAGATTTTAAACGCAGACGCTAGCGACTGTGTAAGATTTTACGACACCAGGAGCGCTTGCATGCTAAATTGTTAACGTCTGCATTGATCTAATCTCATGGTAGATACACAAAGTAAGGAAGGAGATTATCTAGTAGTAGTAGATGTACTGGACGTATAGTAATAGGCCTGGGTAGATCATCTAATGTCGACCTCCTCATGAGGCATATCACGATTCCCTCAATTCCACTCCAGCACCAGAAATACTCGTAAAAGATTTAACTACGATAAATGTAATAACAGTGAGTCAAACTTTTTCCCTAACTGCCTTAATAAAAGCAAAAAAAAACTGCTCATAAAAACTTCATAGAGAACAATATGTTAAAAATTTTGTCAAGGAGTACCTCAAGCGTAGCGTAGTTTGGCGGGACAACCGTCCTGATTACTGTGCACTAACACATACTAGACGTGATACAAAATTGGTTAGGGGACGCTGCCTGACACGTTCGGGGCAAATTAGGTCCAAATTACTTTGGATCACCGACATGAGACAGAACTTGCAGGACAAATACAGAGGTAACCAAAATCGCACTGGTTTTGTGACTTCATCCTGGCGTTTCTTTTCCCGGTTGCGTCTTCAACTGTTTCTTTGGAGCTATATTCCCCACTCAGTTATCTCTCCGTCGACCAACTTGGGTTTGCAACCAAACTACTAAATAATATAAAAAAAATATGAAGTTTTTGGCTATATTTTGTTTGTGTGTTTCAACATTTTATTTTTTTGCTCCAAGGAAACGATATGTTAATTTATTACGTGTACGGAGCCGTTGCCACGTGTCGTTCTGCGCGCGCACTTCCGCAGTGCACCAATTATGCAGCCGATTTCACAAATTTGTTATCGACATATATTTTATACACCCATAAATAAAAAAAATAAGGAACGTTTGTTAAGCCCATTTTAATTAAAACACGTATAATGATTTTTAATGTTTTCGCGATTGTTAGACTTGAAACTAAACTAGTGTATGAAACAACCATGATCGCTGCATTGTTGCAAATGTTTAAAACGTTAAACGGTGTAAATAAATCCATACTTATAATATTATACATGCTAAATTCTGTCTATCTGTCTGTCTTTCTGTCTGTCTGTTACACTTTCACGGCCAAACCGCTGAACGGATTTTGATGAAATTTGGTACGAATATAGTTGAAGACCCGGTGTCAAACATAGGCTACTTTTTGACGCAGGCGCAGGCAGGAACTGCGGGGAACTGCTAGTAATTAATAAACGCTATAAAATCCGTATGTGAAAATAGTTAAATTTAATGTTCATGTTTTGTCTCGTACATTCACATCAAATATCGGTAAGAGAGAAAATGACTAAACACATATAGTTAAAATAGGCTTACTTTACGACAGTAATTAAATAAGCCGGATAGTCTCCTTCTCAGTAACAAATATTTCGATGACCCTTATGGAAAAGAAAAATGTTATTGGAATGCATGCTGGATTATCTAATTGAAACTTTGAATACATTATTCGGAAATAATAAGTCCGTACATAATTGATACATTTGCGCTATTGTTCGAATCAAGCCCTTTAATTTGATACCCAATACGACTACTTTCAAAAACCACTCCTTAACGATCGATTGCACTATATTAACTTTAATATGATAAAACCATGGAGTAATTACAAAGAGGAGATGCCGTTTGAAATGGCGCAGTGATATGATCATTGGCGCCTCGCCGACACTGCAGTGGGCGGAGCTTGTCGGAGCTCGTGCTCTATGATTGGAGCGACGGCCGAAACCAAGCACCCCGCACGTCTGCCTTCCGCCCCGTGTAGCCTCACAAACACTTTCTTACAAAACGCTTATAACGACATCTCCTCTTTGTAATTACTCCATGGATAAAACGTAGCCTTTACTATTAAAACCTTTTTCATCTGTGGTCTTCGGCTTAAAAATAAACCGTTTAATTTTGATTTCCTTCTACATATACAAATTGTCACGGCCAAACCGCTAAACGGATTTTGATGAAATTTAGTATGCATATAGTTGAAGACCCAGGGTCAAATATAGACTACTGTATGACGCAGATATACTGTATGACGCAGGCGGAGCTGTGGGAAACAGCTAGTATTTTATAATCCTAAAAATGGATAATAGGAAATGTCTTGAGAAACCATAATATTAAATCGACATTTACAGTTTAAAAATGTTTAACAAAAATCACCGATATATTAAAAGCCACTGCAACCTGAAGGCTAGGCTATTCTAGAAATAAAATAATGACCTTATACCTTGTCCTCATTTTAAGAAGGCTTTTCAATTTTATTTTAATTTCATTATATACTGGTCAGGGATAGAAAAAAAAGTGATACATTTATAGATGCGTTACGCCAAGGCTTGTTTTTAGAATAAATAACCCTAATAGGAGAAGTTTTGATTGACCTTTAATGTATTATATACTTTTTTATTAAATAATGCTTTCATTAATTTAGATGGCAATAGCTGATGTACAGAATGTTTCTAGCAATCGTTTGCCCTTCAAGTGTGCACAAACCGGATTTGGTTAAAAACAAATTAAATTTTTATTGTAAATTTTTTTATAATTACCATATTTGTGGAACAACAAATTAACATAATAGTGTGTAAAAAAAATTAAATTAAAAAAAAAATTGCTTACCAAGGGCTTGTAACTGGTCATTGGTGGCGGCGGCGTGCCGACTGCATGCAATGCAACACACACGCAATCAGACACACATGCTCGAATGCTCAATTATATAATAAACAAATCTAAACATACTTGGAGTACAAAAGAAACAGAGAAAGTATAAACGTCGGAAGTATGAAAGTATTATGTAATTTCATGTTTTAGAATATAGAGTCGATGAAAAATATTGCAGAGCATCAATTTCGTTGTATTCTTTAAAAGAGAATAATGGCGTCTGGATACGTAAAGAAACTTTAACACAAAAATATGCCACGATAATTGTACTAAAATGCAATGGAAAGTAGTTTAAGTTTAAAAGGTGTTTCCAATGAATTTTGATCGGGTTGGAAATTAAGTTTACTCTCGTACACAAATACTACTTTATTGATGTATTTTTATAGTGTTCAGTAGGTAAGTACTCAATACTGAAAGGTTTTGATAATTCTTGGTCAGAGAAAAACGTTTTAGTGGAAAATAACTATTCAAGTTGGGATAATAATGACATTGGTTTTTTAAAATCTGTTTCTTCGATAATTCAAGTATGTTTCCTAAACGACTAGTCGTTTCGTGCAAAATCATAGAAATCCAAAAATGTTCAAAATTAACAGGAAAAAAATACTGCTAATGAAATAGTTAGTTACTATTAATTAATTAATTTATTAAAAATAATAAAAAAAAATACTGTTATATTAATAATATAACAGTTACTATTAAACTGAAAAAAAACTAATATTTTTAATTGTGAAGTTGTTTTCTTTATGATACTGAATTTTATAAGCAAATAAAATTAAAGAGCAAAGTAAAAGAGACAATAGACTAAAATAAAACATAGATAATAAAATGAAAACGGAATCTACACAGCGGTCATTACAAAACTTTCTAGCTACAATCTCACCTTAGCCACAGCTTCGGAAAATAAAAAACAAAATACAAAAATTATCACTGGCAACCATGATCATAGAAAAAAAAACAACGAGCCCAGAATTCGAAATTCAGAGATAACTTTTTAATTTTTTTTAGACGAAGAATGACTCCATTCATTGAGGGTTCCGAGGAGCGATTGATCAAGTCTGTATTGGACTGGAGGCATAGGCGGCAGAGTGGCGGGCCGACGACGGGTCGAAGGCGTGACGTCATTACCACCCCGCTCGATATCACCCGGCCTGAATTGGAGAGCATAATACATTACAGAAAAATTTAAGAGACTAAGTTCATGCATTTCGTATTTCGAGTAGGCATGTAGGCATACCGTCCACGTGAAGGCGGAGTGGGTAGTTAGTCCTATGTTTTGATTCAATGAAGAGTTAAGACTTAGCTAAGTAAAATTTCAAAAAAAAAAAACAATACATTCCTGTTATTCCTATCTGATAAATTGAAAACAAAACCGAAAAATTGAAAACGGCTCAGCAATTTTTTCTGGAACCGGTCACCTTTATCGTTGGGCGGCTAGGAAAACTAATTTCGCATGCTACATGCTTTACCAATAGCCCGTTGTTTAGTTGAAAGACATTAAAAAATCAATTCGTTCAAGGTCACGGTCGTTCCGGAGTTTTGAGAGGTTTGTCATGAATTTATTTAACATTCCATGACGTTTTTAACCTGTATCAGTACTTGGTATAATAACTATAACTTCGTCTATTATATATATTTTTTGTGAAGGCCGAATAGCAAGAGATCTGGCGAACGCAAATTTCAAAAAGTATTTTTGTTCACCAGAACTTTGACTATAATTAATTGTAAGCAATAAAACATTTTTTTAAAGGTTCGATCGTTTCCTTCACAAGGCCAGCCTTATTCTTTCCCAATCAATCAATTATTTTGTATAGAAAAAATACAAGCTCCAAGATAGTTAGAGCGTTGTTCTGTTAATTATGCACCATATCCGTATCTCTCCTTTCTTTTATATTTCAAACTACCCTAAGGTTGCTTGGAAGGGATTGCTTGAGCGATAAGGCCGCCTTTTGTATACATACTGTGTTCACATTTTATGTAACATATTCAATTTTTATTTTACTGTGTGCAAAGAAGTGTTAAATAAACAAATCTGTGTACATTTTACTTCTTGCGATGATGTTTTCAAAAATTTTCTTGGTCATATAACTGTTATGCATTACTCGCTATTGAAGTAGTTAATTATTCGTAGTAGGTATGAATACAAAATCGGTATGAAGTTTGTACTAATATGTAAGCAATGACGCACACATTGAACTAATTCAAGCCGATTGATTCTGCTATTTCCGTCCAATATCTTATGTTGCTGTTTGTGTATTTTTAGCTTTTCCAGCTAATCCATTTTTTAACTACATGTTTCGCATTTGGACATATAGCACCGAAAAGTAAGAATATTTTATGTATGTATGTGTGCATGTAAAAACTTTATTGTACAGAAAGAACATTGTTACAACAAAATAGAACACAACAAGAGGCGGATTTATCACTGATAGGGATCTCTTCCAGTCAACTCGAAAACCAAAGGAAAAATAGAGTGGGGCATCAAAGAGTGTACAGTACAATAGATACGATAAATATAAATGTAAAACAAACTAACTTAACCTAAACCTAAGTCAACTTAAGTCCAAACGCTCAAAGTAATCCCTAACCCGTAATTTGAAGGTATGAAGAGAGGATGACTGTTTTATCTCCAGAGGAAGCTTGTTCCATAAACGTGCAGCAAGTATTGTTAAAGAGTTCGCGTAACACTGAGAGGAGTATTCAGGTAAACCCAGTTTTAGGTTGTGCAATGCTCGGAGGCGGGGATCAATATAACGGAAGGAAAATTTGGATTTTATATAATCAGGAGAGAAGGGATTAAAAAATAGATTATATAAAAAAACATAGGATATGGAGTTTGCGACGTATTTTTATTGTAAGCCAATTTAGGCGTGTGTGGAATTCCGAAATATCTTAGATACAAACTTTCACCTCCCATTACCTCAATCTCTTAAGGGTTGATTTTGGAAAAGCCTTTATTTGCCCTCGGGTTTTAAACTATACCTATACCAAATTTCATCAAAATCGGTTTATCCGTGAAAGCGTAACAGAAAGACCGACAGACTTTCGCATTTATAATATAAGTATAGACATATGGATAGTATGGATTAACTACATGGTGGTAGAATAAAAATAAAGACTGGAAGGACCACAGAGACAACCCAGGATCCAGACAATCTTGGCGCCGTGTTACGAGGAGAATTCGATCCCAGGTGAATAGGGAAAAGAAGATTCCAATTCAAAAACAAAGATGAATAAGGATTAATTTATTCATATTGAGTTAGTTACATGGTCTATCGGTCTATAGACCATGGCCACTAGCTGTTTCCCGCAGCTCCGCCTGCGTCAAAAAGTAGCCTATGTTTGAGCCCGCGTCTTCAACTATATTCATACCAAATTTCATCAAAAGCCGTTCAGCGGTTTTGTCGTGAAAGCGTAACAGATAGACAGAAGGACAGACTTTCGCATTTACAATATTAGTATGGAAGTATGGATTAATTAGTACGGATACCCTGAAAGGCAATCAAGGTATTTTAAATGACGCGAACGTTCAAACTAAAACCAATTTCCGAACGCGGGGGCTATTTTTGACTCACCAATTATGTCGAATAACAGTAATTCGAAATCGAACTATTTTCAATCGAAAAAACCATTTTACATACTCCAAAATAGCCTCGTAGGCTAAATAAGTCTAGTGAAAAATAGATAAACAAAGAAAAGAATAATGATTTCTTATGTTTTCGCGATT
This sequence comes from Euzophera pinguis, assembly GCA_947363495.1. Taxonomy (NCBI): domain Eukaryota; kingdom Metazoa; phylum Arthropoda; class Insecta; order Lepidoptera; family Pyralidae; genus Euzophera; species Euzophera pinguis. The sequence continues at coordinate 19,039,120 of OX376156.1, read as the reverse complement.
GTTATTCATTAAATTAAACTATTTAATACGGTTTTATCGAGTCTGTCTGCGACCATGAACGCTGTAAAGTGTTTGAAACGTCAGGTGTAAATAAATAAGTAATAAACGCGATAAAACCGTATTAAAATAGTTTAATTTAATGAAAGAAAAGAATAATTTTTCCCGGGAACTTTGTTGGCCGCATCATGTTTGGTCGAACTTTCCGTGTTGCAACGGTATCGCGCTATTTTTTGAGAAACGTTTTTGACACAAAGAACGTACGAGCCACTACCAAAATGACGTTCGGGAAAAAATTACTGTCGAGGAACTTTTTGTCATAACGTAACAGACATTCGTGAGATAGTCAGACAAATATTATTGAATTTCATTAATTTTTATTAGTTGTTTTATTTAATTTGTTTAATTTGCTAAAATTAATTTAAATTCGTTAAAATTAATTTTGATTCAGTTTAATTTCTTTAAAATTCATTTTAAGTCGTTTTTATTCGATTTTTTCGAATTTACTGCTATTGCAATATAATATTAGATTATAAGCTTTAAATTTGTAATAAGTAATCAGATTTTAAACAAACCCATCGATATTGTTTTCAAGCATTTTCAAGTAATGACAATGACGTCATGGAGGCCATATTGGTTAGCCAAGCACCATAGACTAGCTGCCACAATATAGATTGGCCCTAAATAATCTGTCACCAAGCTGTCAGGCCTTGTCTGTGACCTCCGTGGTTCAGTGGTTAAGACATTTGTCTTAGACCCGGAGTTTCGATTCCTACGAGAAGCATATTTTGTTAAGTTAATAATAATAAGTGCCCAGTCACCGCCACAAATAGTCAGTAATCATGATTATGGCAGGTGTCCGATTTCTATTGCAATAGCCCAGTTTAAATCCATCCAAACTTCATAACCATAACCCATTTTATTCTTTTCACTCATTAGCAAATAGTTCTTCCTCCTGCCCAGACCTGTTCATTGAAATGTCGTCTATTGATATAGTCGGGGACGGGTTTTGGCAGGAGCACCACATGACATCAACTTCTCCAAAGGGCTTCTACGCGTTGGATCCATATCCCCGCCCAAGCCTCTCAAAGGACCGGGGCAACCCGTGAATCCGGAGATACATAATAATAAAAACTCTTTATTGCACCAAGAACTAAAAAAAATTAAATGTCTATGTACAAAGGCGGCTATCACAAAAGTAATTTCTTGTAAGTTGTTTCCAGTTTGGTTATGACATTGTCCGATAATAATGATGATTAAGGTCTTCGGAAGGCACGCTAAGCCGTTGGTCTCGGCTGCCATCTGATGGCCGATAAAGGAACTACGTCAGACGCCGACAGGCGGTTCCGAAAAGCTCAGACACCAGAGTGTACAGGGTCGATTGACAATGTAATCCACTCGATAGTAATCAATGAATACAAAATTTAAATAATGTAAACATACAAATGATAATGAGGTATTAATTTTGAAATAATTGAATAGAACAAATTTATTATAAGAATACGAGTAATATCTACTAATTCAACCTTCAAATACTATTTAAACCGGTCTTATTGGAAATCATTAGGAGACCTAGGTCCTGCAGTGGACTGACTGCGGCTGAAATGATGATGCCCCTTTTAAATCTAGACCACTAGATTATGAGATGCAATTTAAATGTAAACAAACATATTCGTATGTCTATGTTATGCCGTATTCTTTTACAAATTTTCCTACATAGGTTTATCCACATTTCAAATATTATTTTTTAATTATGTGAAGGCGAAATTCACAACAAAAACAAAATCATAAGATCATGTCATAAAAAAGCTAACCAATATTTGGACAAAGGTTTTCACTATTGTCATTTTCGTATACTTTTCATTGCCTACGCCTAGGTACAACAAATTTACTATGGAACAGCGAAAACTACTGTCAATATTGTACTAAAATGTATCCGCCAAACTGATTCAGAAAACACTGATACAAGGGTGAGCATGACTTTGCGACTTACATGATAAATCCGGTTTGTTTACGTTCACAAATCCAGTTAAATCCATGTATTTCGCCACAACTTCATGTAAATTCCAAAATCACTCAATAACATCATAAAAACCTTATCGCATTACAATCTTTTTGTGTTAATCAAAACGCGACAACACATAGGCAACAACAAAACCATCACAACACACCTGAGTAAACAACTTGTTGTATCCTGATCCATTGTATCCAATTTTATTACGGCTTGGTGGTAGGTGGCCGCTGCGGGCCACCAGCGGTATGCCGTCGTGGTCGGCCGTGGTGACCAATCATGACACGTCCGGCTCGCTCGACTGTCTTCGGGCGAATAACCCTCGGTAGCCATTCCCCCCTCCTTTCCCAGTACCCCTCGTGGATGGGTGAATGAGTTGCGCGCGCATTGCACTGGCAATTGGGTCAGAATTGGGCGTAACGGGACTTCACGTGAAATTTGTTTGTTTATGATCTGGATATTGGACTGTTGGTGTTATCCTTTGGGACTTTGATTGATCTAGTCTAGGATATTGTTCCGATTTTCTAAGTAAACATTGCTTGTCCTAGTATTATGGTAGATACCTAGATGTTCGTAATTCAATAAGCGCCGAGAATCTCGTATCAGATAGAGTATCAAGAAAGTTAATACGTGTAATTATGGAATACTAACTCAACGACACTTTTTATAACATAAATTTTTAACGTGCCACTCAACTTCCTTATTTTTATTTCATAAGAACCTGCTTCTAACAATAATAAACACAACAAAAAACAATTAGCGAAATTGTAAAGCACACTACCTTTCCTCTAAAACCTTACCTGCAACTGCAACTGAAGAAACTTAGAGGAACATGAATTTTAGTTCTTAAAATTTACATTCTTCACTGATGACTCACGGAACTCGCTAGCATATAAACCCCGGCCTTGTCTGACACATCACCCGTTTAATGTTGGAACTGTAAATTTATTACAGCGGAACATTCGTAAAAGCGATTCGCATTTTGTGGGAAAATAGTACAGAAATAGCAGGCTTGAATCACCTGATTGTCTAGTAATGAAGATGACTCCGTGCTTCGGAAGGCACGTTAAGCTGTTGGTCCCGGCTGCCATCTGGTGGACGTTAAAGCAACCACGTCAGAGTCCGTGAGGCTGTTCCGAACAACTCTGACACCAGGGTGTACATGGTCGATTGACAACGTAATCTACACGAAACGAAATGAAAAATAGATTGAATCACTGACGACGTGACGACCTCTCTCCGATGTTCCGGGTCAACAGACCATGTAACCCACTCGATGTGAATAAATGAATTTCGGCTTCGGCTGACTTTTGAATTGAAGCGTAGACATAGTCTCTATAATCCAATCTGAATGATTTAAAGCGTTTCGGCTTCTTGTATCAACAAGTCATTTAACAATAAAATTATATTTAACTGTTCTCCTTTTACGTATAAAAATCTTTTATTGTCATTACTCTCTGATTAAGACTCACTGTAAAGGTAGATTAAGCGACCTGTATGTTGTTATTCACCTTGTATGCTTGCCGAGTTATTTTGTACTTACCCTTACACACTTTCTTTATAATTTCCTTCTAGTAATCCATACTAATATTATAAATGCGAAAGTCTTTCTGTCTGGCTGTCTTTCTGTCTGTCTGTTACGCTTTCACGGCCAAACCGCTGAACGGATTTTGTTGAAATTTAGTATGAATATAGTTGAAGACCCGGGGTCAAACATAGGCTACTTTTTGAGGTAGGCGGAGCTGCCGGAAAAAGCTTGTTCCAAATAAATAAAATAAAAATAAAAGCAATTGAAAGTTACTGTTTCGTCATAGTCAGGGTCTATGTCGCTCCTAGCTAATCAAAATTTTAGCTCTATAGATAATTTAATCAAAAGGTTTAGCAACCATATAAGTATAAAGTGAGAATAAGCCACAAATCTTGAAAAGGTTAAATATAGGCATCTGGTATCATGTGGGGCTATTGTCCTTGTGACCCTTAAGTGTCATACGACCACCATGTAATAACCGAGACCAACGTCAAACACAAATATTTATTTTAAATTACAGTGAAAAAATAACATTATAGAGAAGCTTAAGAGTTAATGTCCTACCTCATTTTGAAAGGAGTAGTTCGTCTGGGGAAGTACCTCCACCCTACAGAAGACCGCAGCCAAATAACACTGTGATGCAGTGTTGTGTTCCTGCTGGTGAGTAGGGTCGCCAGGCTCGAGAGGGGTCGCTGTGCTGATAGCGGACAGGTCGGCAACGCGCTCGTGACATCTCCGGTGTTGCAGGCGTTCATAGGCTACGGTAACCACTTACCATCAGGTGGGCCGTACGCCTATTTGCCTACTTAGTAAATAGTGCCAAGGCAGATTTGGATACAATTTTTAAACGAAAACTGTATGGGGATTTTGGGATTCAAACTCGCGACGCGATAAGGCTACGGAGGCTGTCGAACAATATAAATCATGTCACCAGATATAATACCCTCGTTTTTCATCGGTGGCAAATAAGAAGAGCTACCATAAATTAATTAGCTACGAGCGCGCTACGACGCTACAGATTCTCGTAGAGCGTAGACCTCTACGAGCCTACGATCTTATCATCGTGTAATGAGTACAAACTTTAAAAAAATTTATGAGTAGTATTTTTAACATTTACTGTGATTTTTTTGTTCCATTATCCATACTAATATAATAAATGCGAAAGTCTGTCTGTCTGTTACGCTTTCACGGCCAAACGGCTGATGAAATTTTGATTTTGATGAAATTTGGTATGAATATAGTTGAAGACAGGGGTCAAACATAGGCTACTTTCTGACGAAGCCGGAGCTGCAGGAAACAGCTAATACTGACTAAAAGTCACAGCTTACTTGTTTAAAAAAAATCTAAAGTAGTGAAAGAAAACACTTACTTACCTATGTGAATGCCTTCGAAAATAATTTTCTAGAACTTCAATATACTTCATACGGAATATATAACATCCATTCATATCGATACGTTTACAAGGTCAATTGCTCCTACTTAGAAATGGTCTCATAATCGGATGTATACCGACCGGGTGACTTTTAAAACAGGTGATAAGTAAGTGAAACTAAATAACTGTCTATAAAGCAATAAGTGAAAAATGAGAAAATATTTTCGACCGCCCATACAAATCTATCTAGTCTGATCAGAACGTTTTTCGAAAAAAGATATTCTCAAATAGCTTTAGAATTTAGGAAGTACGTATGATTTTATAAATTCTTAGTACAAATCATGTATTTACAATCTATTTCCTAGTTCCCAGGGTCTAAGACTAACATTAAAATTAGAATTTGTCAATTGAGCGATAAATTATAAAGTTATAACGAATCAAAGTTTAGGAGTAGGGGCTCGTGACGTCACATATTGAGAAAAAGTGTAGCACACTGTGACGTCACACGGAACTTTAACGCTCCATATCTTTACCATTCTTTGTTTAATTTTCAAAAGAAAAAATACCTCTTCAATATTTTTTGATTATCTAACTGACGGACTAATTATATTTTTTTAGGAAACTAGCCTATTTTGATTATAGACAGTATGTGTAAGTGAATGCCATCATCAGTATCATTACCAGACTTCGCGACTTTCTATTATTACTTTCCTCTATTAAGCAATACATAGCCCTAAATAAATAGTTCTTACGCTGGCTTCTTACAAATAATATTTTGCAGCATATAAGCTATGTATTTATCAATAGTCAGAAAACAGATGTGCATTACGTTTGTGAACTATTAAAAATATTTATTTGAAAATAAACTTTATCAATTCCATATATTACGACCTAAACCGAGAAATCTTTTAACATATAACTTTTAACATCGTGGACACATAAAAATCACCTTTAAAATAAACTTGATAAGGTTGAAATCGAGCATCAAACGATGAATGAGAAGCTAATAGCCATGCGGCATACGCAGACTTGTTGAAGTTCTAAATCTAATAACAGATTTTGATTCGTGTACGCTAAGGTTAATTTTCGTTTGAAATTTACGGGCGGAATAAAATTTGAGGAAAGTGAAAAGAGTTGTATTCCGTGCGAGTTTTGGTTTGTTTCTGTTTGTTGTGTTGGTTGTGCGCATGCGTGTGCGTTGGATCGATGGACGCCGCGCCGGCGACGACGTTGACCTACTTACGGTCAGCGGTTGGTTCAATGTACGACTGACTACGGTGCGCGCTTGGCTATTATTTTTTTTATAAAAACAATATCCATTCTAATATTATAAATGCGAAAATCTGTCTTTCTGGCTGTCTATTACACTTTCACGGCCAAACCGCTGAACGGATTTTGATGAAATTTGGTATGAATGTTGAAGACCTGGAGCCAAACTACTACTGAAAAAGCTAGTTACAAATATTTCGGAATAAAAATCATTTTAAAACATACATGCTTGGATCACCTATTAATTTATTTATAGATAATATAGATGATTCCGTGTTTCGCAAGGCACGTTTAGTCGTTAAAGGAACGTCAGGTGCCAAAGGGTATGTTGTTCCTTAAATCTCTGACACCCTATACAGGGTCGATTAACCCTATCACGTTTTATTTTTGCCTATGAAAATTAAAACCATTTTCTCTACCTCCCATACAAAAACCTATTTGCTAATTACTAGATTTGTATGGGAGTTAAAAAAAAATTGTAGGTCTTCACAATTTTTTTTTTATAAAAAGTGTTTTAGTAACGTTAAACACACTGTTTGCCTACTAAATAGTATGAAAAACTGTAGTAATATGGCTGGTGTTAAATAATTCACCATGTACATTGGTACATGTATTGCCATATTTCCCACCGGATTCCCAAACATGATTACTTAATTTAAAAAAAAAACAGTAGACTGCACCTTAATTTATCGAATGTTTCATACGAGCTTTCCGGTAGCACACGAGTTCAAGCACGTAGTTGCAATACATTACGCGGTCCATATGACTCCTTTCTATTACTACTATAACTAAATTCGCATTGGACGGGCAGCATGCGATAGAGTTGAATGAACTCCGCTTGTAACGATCTGAAGCTACGAATTTAGTAACATGGACTATATTTTTTCAGTATTTCAGTCTTTGTGTATTTTTGTTGGCATTTTTTTCATTATGATGTCTTGTGTTCTCGCGATTTTTACACTTTAACTATGAACTTTATTGTGTTTGAAACGTAAAAAAATATAAAATAATAAATAGATATAAAAAAATTAGACCTAATATAATGAACTGCATTGTTTATGTAATTGAATAAAATAATTATTGTGAGTAACGAAACGTTTTATCTATATATACTTAACAATACTATATTTTTTATTATTATTGGGTTTTACGGCCATGGATACAAGTCCTTTATAGCTCTTCTTAATTTTTCTATCTTCTTCAGTCCTACAGTGTGGTTTCGTCAAGTCCTAGTCAAGTCTAAAAGTCTAGTCGGTAGTCAAGTCTAGTCAGAAGAACAGGCTAAGTGAAGTGGTAGAAAAACTACACTTAGCGTTTACTAGGAGCTTTTGGCAACAAGCATAAAAAGACACACAAATCAAACACTGTATTACTTCCCAACACTCACGCTTGTTATCGAACACTTTGCGAATAATTATGCACAAACACTCAAAAAAACACAAATTTTGGAAAATAAAATATAACACCGATACTGTTCTTCACAGCTTCCCGCCAAAAGTCCAACGATACTATCCATTACACATCATAGCGCTTAGATTTCTTTTTATTTTTAGAAAGTTCATACCAAAAATATAAATGCCGAAATATTTTTTTAATACTATTCTTCAGGTTATTCACACTGATTAAACGTATGAAAAATAATTAAATAGGCAGCCATTTTGTAGGTTAAACTACGTAGTACCAATAAACAAGTAAAAAAAAACGAGCAGGTAATCTGATAAACTAATTATTAATAAAAAATATTTATAATATAAATAAAGATCTAAGTAAAAATGGAACCGCTGATCCAACCTTCAGAGAAGCGTCTATAATACTGTTGAGATATCGAACGCTGTTGAGATATCGGATAACTCTTCAAATGATACTCTTATGTTGTTGAAATTATTATTGTGAATATAGATAATGTTAATGTTAGGTTAACGGAGGGCAGTACTATTATATATTCTGTATGGTTTTTGCCCGGAATGTACCCTTTAAAAACTTGAAAATACATCGTCATATCAGATCAAAACAAGAAAGTGAACCCTAGGTCACAGAATGTTCTTCGCCTTACTAACTCTAGAGGGGTCGCTGTGCTGACAGCGGACTGATCGGCAACGCGCTCGTGACATCTCCGGTGTCGCAGGCGTTCATAGGCTACGGTAACTACTTACCATCAGGTGGGCCGTACGCCTGTTTGCCTACTTAGTTGAATAACTTGCCTGGGCTCCGAAACAATCAGATGAAGATGTAACGAAACGAAGGAAAAGAAAAGCGCTAAGATGAGATAGAGAGTCCCTCTGTTTTCCCAACATGTTCAAAGAAGTCCTATTATCATTATAAAACTGCCTCCGTGGTCCAGTGGTTAAGGCGTTCGCCTTCGGCCCGGGGGTCGTGGGTTCGATACCCACGGGAAGCATACTTTGTTTAGTGTTTCCTGTTTGGCTAGGACATTGCAGGCTTGAATCACCTGATTGTCTGATAATAAAGATGATTCCGTGCTTTGTAAGGCACGTCAAGCCGTTGGCCCGGCTGCCATAAGGTGGTCGTTAAAAGAAACCAAGTCAGAGGCCGAGAGGCGGTTAACCTACACGAAATGATGATCTTTATAAAAAACAAAACGTTACAGGAATGGAGTTAAAGGTATGTGAGGTCAAAACAAAACGTACTACCGATGAGTCACACACACACCATTCATACAACTTCTGACGCACGCGGGACGTAGACATACTGATATATAAATTGGCATGTATGTTACTGGGAAATACATATTTAGAGTTAGTATATAACTTCGGTTTTATCAATTTCCCTATTATCGGTAAACGTCAAATTCGGGGTCGAATGATCTTGCAAACTTATACAAAAAATGTCCATTTGTTATTGCCATATTCGTCATGTCCATTTCTTGCCCTAATCCCTCCACCGAGCCGTCATAGGAGCCGAAGAAGTTTTCTAAGGCAACCATTCCAGAGATATGGCCAACGTTACACTGCAACGATGGACGAGCAACCACCCCCAAGTGTCAACAGGGCCACTACCGACCGATAAGCTTCTATTGGGCGGTGATCTCCCCTAGACATTTTAGTAGCCTTTAAATAGACTTCGGGCTGGAGTCAAGAGATGATGTAGCTTTTCGAGTAATTCCCTGTGCGACTACGGGGCTGTCCAGTCTATGGTCCACCTATTGAAATGCCCCAATTGCCTAGTCTCCTGCATGGTTGAGGATTTCGAGAAAGCTAACGACAGAGCCACATACTTACTGATCTGAACACATAATGAATAATTAAATAACCATTTCGACTGGCAAAGAAGAAAAACGTTTTGATTGCAGTCAATATGCTAGCTATAGGCTAGATTCCAGGGTCAAAAGTCTATCTTTAAAATTAGACCGTCATTTAGGGAATCAAAATATATTAGTGACGTATTTTTTCTTTTGTCAATTGAGTGATAAATTATAAAGATACTAGCCGTTTCCCGCAGCTCCGCCTGCGTCAAAAAGTAGCCTATGTTTGACCCCGGGTTTTCAACTATATTCATACCAAATTTCATCAAAATCCGGTTAGCGGTTTGGCCGTGAAAGCGTAACAGACAGACAGACAAAAAGACAGACAGAAAGACAGACATACTTTCGCATTTATAATATTAGTATGGATTAGTATGGAAGTATGGATTAGTATGGAAGTATGGATTAGTATGGATAACGCATCAAAGTTTAGGAGTTCGTGACGACACATATTGCGAAAAAGTGTAGCACACTGTGACGTCACACGGAACTTTAACGCTCCATATTTTTACCATTCTTTGTTTAATTTTCAAAAGTAAGAATACGTCTCCAATATTTTTTGATTATCTAACTGACAGACTAATTATATTTTTTTAGAAAACTAGCCTATTGGCCACCAACCAACGCATATTCTATTGCACGTATTACATACTGTAATTATGTTTTAATTATAAAAATCGAGTCTCGTCTGTCGACACATAAATATTGATGACGCCGACGACGTCACATCTAATTTGGCGGTAATGACAGTGAGGTTGGCAAGACGACGGCTTCAGACTTTTAGAAGTATATATACGAAAGCTCTTTATTCTACCAAAATGTTACAAACAAATGTATTCAAAGGCACAAGTGGCGGCCTTATCGCCTAAGCAATATCTTCAAGGTAATCTCAACCAAAAGAAAAAAAAAAACAAAGAAAAAAAGAAAAAGAAAAAAAAGAAAAAGAAAAAACAGAAAAAAGAAAAGAAAAGGAAAAAAAGAAAAGAAATATATTCTTTACACACAGAAAAAGTACAGATTTTTTTACAATAACTACCCTTCCGAAAGAGTTGCAACAGCGCGAAGCCGATATGGTTTTGCTGTTCGGGGTTGTCTTTATTATAGTGTATAATTTATACCTGAAGTTTCGATATGTATGGTAAACATAAGCCTAACATGTAGCTATAGACAGAAAGTTATAGTACCAATGATAGTTTTGACAGCAGGACAGAAATATGTTTTATGATGAAGTGAGAAAGAGACTAATAAAAAAATCAAGCTATATTTTCTACATATAAGGTGAACAGGGTCAATTGGTCATGTAGCTCACTCCATATGAATGAATAACCTATATTTTCGTAAGTATAGTTATTAATGATTTATGTTACTTAACTAATAAGTAAATAATATGTGTCGGACATTGCGTCATAAACAACGATAAAATTTAAATAAGGTAAAGTAGAATATTTGGTAGCTGGCCTCGGAGAACATACTGCGACCAAATCGCAGACATATTAAAAAAAAGGGAGATGTCAGGAGTACCCGTAATCGACGAGCGTGTATGACGAGAGTGATGAGCGTAGAAAAAGCGAGGAAAGTCTCTAAGGATCGTAGCAAATGGAAATCAGTAGTCTCTGCCTACCCCTACGAGAAAAAGGGGTGATGGTATGCATGTATGTAGAATAGATGGTAGGTAGAGAGAAACTACTAAAGTACTATATCTTTTACTTTTTTATTTATGACCGCACATCTGTTGCTTGCTATTATAGTTTCTGCAAAATATAAGATTTTTAAGGGTACCTATATACATAACAATTTTGTTTTCGTCCGAATTAGTGACCAAACTTAAAGCATTTTTAAGATTACAGATTCAGAGATGAAGAATATCTAAATAGATATTTAATGTGATTAACGAACTAATGACACAAAACAGCTAACCTTCTATTAACACTAAAACGTTAATGCATATATTTTCTTTGTTATTACTATTTTGCGCTGCTATGTTTGACCAGGCCTTTCAGCCTATCTGTGACATTTTCACCGACAACTAACCAGTATCTCTTTAAACCATGACAATGGCAGAATCACGCGAGATATCGGTGGAAAGCATAGCTTGTCTTTTAGACAGAAAGCTAACCTCCCAACTTGATTAAAATTTATTGTCTATATCACCATCATTGTTATTAAGAAAAGCTTTTACTTCATGTCACTAAATATTCACTTCAATTAATCATTACGGATTATCAAATCATCAGAACTAACACGAGCACAAACCACCAAACCAATCTATCTATATACCCTAACCAAAACACGAGATCTGTCATCGTAACCTACATACCCTTCTCCGCTGTTTGAACCTCGGCCGCCTGAACCGATCCATGGCTGTAGCCTTCGTCATAAAACACTCATGTCACTGTTAAGTTACACTTATCACTAATTTCACTTCACTTATTGCATAGCGTTGTTGCGGGGGGCGAGACTCGCGGGCGATTGCTCGCTCGACGCTAAAAATATAACGTGTGTGAGTTGTGACGAAAGATGCGGTGAAGCTATCGTTTTGTATGATATCACGGCTCGGGTCGATCTTGGTTATAATATTGGTCTACCCGCAGATTACTAATTACATTAAGAAACGTTTTGAAGAAAACTGCAGTGGAGTTTGTGGCGTCGCTTCATCTCCAGTTGCGCTTTGGAAGTAGAGTTAAACTTAATATAAGTTAATTGATGTCAACAAGTGATTTTTATATCATGTTTGACAATAAATGATTTTATTTCTTTTCGAATCTTTGATTATAAGAGGGCGATTAGAATATAACATTTTGGAATGGCAACCTCAGAATACAGAACAAACCAGAAACCGCGAACGCGCTCTTAGCCGAAGCTAGACAAACTACTCTCAATGAGTGTAGTTTGGCATTTTAATGATTAGTCTATCTGTGGCCACCGTGTGACGTAGGTGTGAAAAATACTGTCAGTTTTTATTTAATAATGCCGTCTTGTGCTGTTCCCACCTGCAAGAGTGCAGTTGGAAGAATAAAAAAACAAGATGGGATCACATTTCATGTGTAAGTAGCGCATACACATCTCGTTTTATTTAATTAATGAATTATTTTTTCTTGTTCAAAATGTAAACAATTTGGGCGAGTCCATTTTGTCAATGTTGCCAACTTTGCTGGAAATTTCCCCTACGAAAGTACGGGTTTATTTTTTTGAAAGGTTGTTAAAAAATTTACAAACGCGTGTAAATAATATAAAGATTGATTTTATTATAAAATATATTTATTTATATATAAATATATATACATATTCATTTATTTAATGTCAAAGTATTTATGATATGAACTTCTGTTTGAATTGAGATATTGTAGTGTAAATATGGTGACTTTAATAAATAAAATTTTACATTTATTCTAATTATTAAAAGTGGAATTTCAGGTTCCCCTCTGATGAAATTATTAGAGACATGTGGACCACAATTATAAAAAGAGCTCGGTTAGAAGAGATATGGAAACCTTCTAAAAGAAGTGTTATTTGTTCTAACCATTTTGAAGAGGATTGTTTTTATGAGACAAAGTGTGGTTTCAGAAAATTGCGCAAAGGATCTGTTCCAAATAAGGTAAATATACGGACAAATCACTTTTTTCTTAAAAGTAATATTAAAAATAAATGTACACATAGTTGTTATTGTAAATAAATTTCAGCGTTCAGCGTCAGTCAGAAGTTTAGCGTTTAAGAGTTATTGAATAACAAACAAACAAATTTACAAATTTTGACATTTATGTTATAGTAGAATGCAGAATATACCTGATTATTTAATGTTTTAGCAAACGACCACAATATCAGAAGAGGACGAGATGGATACATCTATAACCGGACGTTTCCCTGATAATGACGTGCGTATGAATTATCGCAATTGTTTTGTAGCAGTTGGTTTTGACAAGATTTGTAAAAGAAAATTAAGTAAATTTTATTTATTGCGTTGAACAATAAAATTAACATTATTGTTATTAAAATTTGCTAAGATTTTAAGTAGTTTAATTATAATAATTTTTAATTCCAGGATACGGCCATGGTAACAGAACAACCGGGAGCCTACATAGGCGAACTTTCAGCTGGACCTTCCACACGGATAAATGTACGTTATGTAATTATTCTGTTATGTACGTTATGTAAATGTACGTTATGTAACTGTTACGGTGACATGCCTAAAATAGATCTACGCAACTATACTTTCGCTATACCTACGCCTACGCTAAAACTGTACACTATACTTACTGCTCAGTTCAATCTTAAGAAATCATGAGGTCTGTATATAATATGTTTGATGATGATTTTTAATTTCAGGCTAAAAAATTAACATCATCTCCTTCACAACCATATTCGCAGATTGGTGATGTACCTGTCTCTGATTTGGAGTCTATTTTTGATACGCCGAGAAAAGTAAAATTAAGAGCCCTATATCGACGTAAGCAATTATTTTGTGAGAAATATGTCCGTAAAATTAAAACATTGCAACAAAAAAACAGACGTCTAATAAAAAGAAATGAGTCTTTGCAAAATATACTAAGGAATTTAAAGAACAATCGTTACGTCAACGACGATGTTTATAACCCTTCTTTCAAAAGATGTTGTGGCAGCCGATTTTTTTAATAACTTTTACAAAAAAAGCGTTCAAAATAAGAAAAAAATTAAATACACTACCAAAATCAAAAAGTTCTGTTTAACATTAAATTTTCTTTCGCCTCGTGCCTATAAGTACGTAAGGGCAACTTTTGATACTTGCCTTCCGCATCCAAAAACTTTGTCGAAATGGTACTCTAATATAAAGAGAGAACCTGGATTCTCTGATGAATCTTTCGAGGCTTTGAAGGAAAAGGCGAAAACATCTGAACATAAAATTATCTGTGCGCTAATTGCAGATGAGATGTCGATCAGACGTCAAAGTTTATGGGATGGAAAAAAGAATTATGGATATGTCGACATGGGAACTGGTTCATCTGAATGCCAAACCTTAGCCTCGGAAGCGTACGTCTTTTTGTTAAATGCTGTTAACGACAATTTTAAATTACCTTTGGGATACTTCTTGGTCCATGGCTTAATCGCGGAGCAAAAAGTTAATTTAATAAAATTATGCCTTATTAAATGCCATGAAGCTGGCGTTAAAGTTGTGTCCCTTACATTTGATGGTCATTCAACTAATATAACTGTGATAAAGCAATTAGGATGTAAAATTGATCATAATAGTGTAATAAAGACTACCTTTAAACACCCAGTCGATGCCTCTGACGTAGCTATATTTTTAGACCCTGTTCACATGATAAAACTAGTCAGAAATCATTTCGAGTCCAAAAGAACATTTCTAGATGAGAACGAAGAAGAAATCAATTGGAACCTAATATGCGAGTTAAACAAACTTCAAGAAAATGAAGGACTTCATATTGCTAATAAACTTACACGTAGACATATAATGTTCCGTAACAATATTATGAAAGTCAAATTAGCTAGCCAAGTGCTAAGTAATAGTGTAGCTACAGCCCTAAAATTTTGTCGCGAAGATGCCAAATTGCATACATTTGAAAATTCCAAAGCCACCGAAACTTTTGTAAAAAATATGAATGACCTCTTTGACATTTTCAACTCCCGTAACATGAAACAATTTGATTTTAAGCAAGCTTTGAACAGTCGTAACAAAGATATGATATTTAATTTTTTAGATAAAATGAAAACCTATATTTCAAAATTAAAAATTAAGAATGTGGTCAAAAGAAAAATTACCAAAGACGGCAGAAAAGTGCAGGTTATAATGAAAAATTATAAACCAGTCTTAGAATGTAGTTGCCGTACGGGTTTCCTGGGTTTAATTTTTTGCATTGAGAGTTTGAAATCCCTATACCAGAGTTTAATTGTGTCCAATAATTTGCTTGTATTTATTCCAACATACAAATGTAGCCAAGACCATCTGGAGTTACTTTTTGGTGTTATACGTATGCACGGAGGCCATAACGATAACCCCAATGCTAAACAATTTAAAGGCATTTATAAGAAGGTTTTATGTCATTTAGAACTTAAAGCTTCCAACAACGGAAATTGCATACCACTTGAAAACATAGGAATATTAAATTGTTCTTCATCAACTAAAGCTATAAATTCCTCAGCATATTCGCAAAGGTTCGAAGATAATGATGAGCTCTTCAACCTAGATCAAACACTTCCTGTTGAAGATAATGGCGGCAGCATAGCAAAATTATTATGTTCTGAACTTCCTCAGCTTCTTGATTTGTCGAAGTACATTGTAGGTTATATATCAGGTTGTGTAGCTCATTATTTGTCAAAATCAATAAAATGTAAATTTTGTATAGAATCAATGTTAGCAACCAATGTTCTGTATTTTCATAAACTTATCTGTTTAAGAAACAAAGGTGGTCTTTGTTTTCCATCGCAAAGTCTATTTGATGTATGTTGCATTTGTGAATCTCATGTAAGAAAAATTTCGAATGACGATTTTGTGATTACTACGGATGCCCAATATTTTGCAATTGTTCTATCAATTTTTAAACAATTTGTAGGTTAAAACAACATTTTTGCAGTTGTTAAGGGTACATGCATGCATCGAAATAATCTCATAAGGGCCGTAATAGAAAAATATTTACATATACGACTACATCATTTATCAAAATGTAAAAATGTATTGATTACCTCAGCATCAAAACGGCAATATTATAAAAAATTAATACAACAAAAAGGCACATAAATAAAGACATATTTTTTTAGAAATTCCGTGTTTTATTTCACTACAGCGTTTTTTATGTATAACAGTATATTAATATTTATACAATACAAAAACTCTTTATTGCACAACAAGGATACATTGTTAAATACAAGCAATTACAAGAAAAATAACCTTGCGCAAAGGCGGCCTTATCGCAATAGCAATTTCTTCCAGGCAACCTTACGGAAAATCGAGTAAAGATATTAAAGATAGTGCGCGGTAGGTGTCAAAAAGAGTAAGAAGAAAAATAATAATTTTAATAAATATCAAAACATAAACTTACACATATAATGTATTACACACTTACATATACACAACTATATATACATAACCATATACATACATATATATACACATGCATACACACATATACCCATGTACATATACATACATGCATGCACATACACGCACATACACACATACATACATACATACATACATATATATATATATTTATAACTCACAGTATAACTGTAATAGTGACAAAAAACATTTAATTTTAAAACATGATTTTTAAATTTACCCTAAAAGAGGCAAACTCTCTCTAAGGTAGCAACACTGTACGGGTGGGAAGTATGAGGAATGCGGAGGGTTGCGAATTGTTTTTGGACACAGCAAGCGCCATAGATTATCGGCTGTAGGCTACTTCTGGTTTGTTCTGTATTCTGAGATGGCAACGTAAGTATACATGAAACGCTGCAGTAGACACTGTGAAACTTTGATTTGATTGAGATTACTCTTGTCTACAATTTTATTAAAATCGCTTTATCAATTTGAAGATCATCAGGTTATCCATACTTCCTCTATACCTCCATATCCATACTTCCATACTAACATTATAAATGCGAAAGTCTGTCTGTTACGCTTTCACTGCCAAACCACTGAACGGATTTTGATGAAATTTGGTATGAATATACTTGAAGACCCGAAGTCAAAGATAGGCTACTTTTTGACGCAGGCGGAGCTGCGGGAAACAGCTAGTTTGCTATATTTGTTTACAGATTTTTACCAATTTATATTCCGATTTATATATGAAATTTGGTGTATAGTAAAGTCGATTGCTATCCCAAAAATAAAGCATACTAGCAGCCCGTCCCGACTTCGCTCAGGCCTATAGCCTTTCTCGATAAATAGGCTATCCAACACTGAAATAATTTTTCAAAACGGACCAGTACTCCCTGAGATTAGCGCGTTCAAACAAACAAATAAAACAACATGTTGAAGCATCGTGTACTACATAGCATAGTCTACAGGATACTCGAAGCCTCAACAACTCACTTCTTCTTTTCGGGTCGAAAGCTCAAAAGAATAATTTATTTTGTTACCTTCTCCAGAAACGCGCCACTTCCGTCTTGAAAAGGCAGCACTTTCCGTGGCCAACATAACACAATTCGGTAAAAAGTTATAACAAGTAAAAAAGGTCTCCTGTAGTGCGTAGTTTATAGGCTCATACCACTAGTACCTCTCTCTTAGTGGTTCCAGGTTTTACTACCAAACATATTACAGGTTACACCATCACGGAGTTCGTTTGGGTTTATAGTATAAATGTTCTTATAAGTTGACTTATAGTCGTGTATAGAACGAAATTATAGGCGCAGGATAAGCTAAGATTGCCTATAAAAGTGTTGCATAGGTGTAAATACACTTGAGAAAACTTGCTCCAGTAAGTTACACCTACAAGAAGTAATTATAAACTCGCTTCAGGTGTCAGACGCCAGTAATAGTAATTTATAGAACTAAATGCACTTAGAACCATTTGCATTTGTTACTTGACCTTATATATAAGTCAACCTCGAGTATAAGTCAACTTTATATGCCAATTATAAGTGAATTAGTTCTACAGTGGTTTCTTCTAAGAGTAAGTGTACTCGGTATTATTGTGGATTTTCGAATGCTGTTTTAATCTTAACTTCTTTATGAAGGTTTCTTGAAAACCTATTAGTATCCAAAGATATCTTCGTGAAGTCCATTTATGCTTTTCATATTTAATAATAAAGTTAAGCCTATGACATTTGTCTGCTGAACTAGGACTAATATTATTTTTAAACACAACTAAGTAAATACGCCGTGTTAAAAAGGCGAACAAAAATTGAGATGTCAAACTCAATATACTTCACCGAAAATACTTACGCGTTTGTCGTGCAAACATGTGAGCACTTATAATATTACGTGCGAAATACTTGTTAATACATTAATACTTTTTATATAAAATAGATGATGAATAAACCTTTTTTTTAAATTTTTTTCACCAACCGCACGACAACAATTCACAAATTTGTTTACAGTTTGAATTAGCTAGTAATAAAAGCGCGGAGTACCTTACACGCCTGCCTGGTTCTATTAAATGCTCATAGCTGGCTTCGCGAGAGCTGATAGTTCTGCGTAGTCCAACTTTAAGTGTATTATTGGTCTAAGTGGTGCTAGCCAAGTCTATTAAGAATGTTTTATTTGCAAAAGTATGCGTATAAAATGGTCCCTTTTCCGTAGTTTTAAACTTTTACTAGTCTGTTATAGACCTGGCTTCTGAACCACTACAAGACCACATTTTGTTACCCCTTTTGTACAGCTCACAAGGTAAGCAGGGCAGAAGATGCCGAAAATTTTGTACAGGATGGCCACCATTGGCATTGAACCTCTGTCGGCTCTATGTAACCCCATCGTGCCAAGTTATCCCGGAAACCACCTAACTCAATACGGAGGTGTCAAAAACTAACAGGAGATGCCTAACCCTCATTTACACCATGCAAAATAAACTATGTTCTGATTCAAAAACTCGTAAAAAAACTAAACCAGCAATGGACGTTGTTCAACACGATGATCTCACAACTCCTACATACAGACTCCATATTACGCGACATAATTATTCAGGCACCTTAAGTCATCCTTATCACGGGCTAATTAGGGGATATTTTTGAATATTTCTTCAACGATAAGTTTGTAAACGCGAGTGTGTAGCCAACAGTTCCGCGTGTGTGGCATTGATGAGTCTGGCTGGCGAGAGATGTCATCTACAATCAGTGATGATTATTATAGTAATTCTGTGAACAGTAGTCCTCGCGAACATCCTCTAAATTCATAATTATCGCTACAAAGAACTTCCCCCTTTTAGATTTTATTTTTCGCAATAACTGTAGGGAATCCAATAATGGTTGCTTCAAATATGATTGAAATCCATTCAATAATAAGGTTAAAGCAAACTTTCCCCTTCTTCAAGCTCTTGACAAAAAATTTTAAATAAATGAACAACATACAAAAATGCCACACAAAGATCTCCACAAAAGCAAAATTAAATTGTCGAGTCCCTAAATGGAGATTCTCGCTATCTTCGCTCGCTCTGCCAATTAAATCTTTTTCTCTATGGTTCAGTCGTTAAAGCGTTTACTTGCAAGCCTAGAGATCGTGGGTTCTCTTCCCACGATAGGCGTACTTGAATTAAGTACTTACTTATATTTTCCAGTTAGGACATTGCAGGTTCGAATCACCAGATATTGTCTGATAATAGAGATAATTTCGTGCTTCGGAAACGTTTCCGTTGATCCCTGCATCTAGAGGTCTTTAAAGAACAGCATGATCCTGTTCAGGTCAGGCGGCAGTCGCTCCATGCAGTTATACTAGTACCGCCAAATTTAAAGCCGTGATTAACAACGTGTACTGGGCGCTCATCTGAAAACCAGTGAGTCGAACGATTTTCATTCAACTTAAAAATTTCGGGTGAGTCATGTACCTAAGTATGTCCAAAATAGATCTTCTGAAAATGCAACTGGTAAACACACTCGGAAAAAGAAAACAAATGAAGATTTTCCCTCTATTTTTGTATGAGCGAGCTTAGCTATTAAAACTATACATAGAGAATATATCTAATAAAAAATATTGGTACTACGACAAAACCCAGTTTGTTCGATTAAATTGTTTGTATTTCACCGAAATATAAAATGCTTGTCATTCCTATGCTTTGGTTTGTAGAATTTTGATAATAATTTCTATTAACATTTATACTTAGTAATTGAATTGGAAATAGCTTTGGGTGAATCAGTTCAGTGGCCGAAGGTGAAGTCAAGGCAAAAACACTTTCTGTTCCATACATTTTAGTATGTTTTCAGGATTTAACAACTAGCGCCATCTATCAGTTTATAGTTGTACTATGTAGGACTGTGGCATTTGATAGTTGTTTGCTCGGGTTCCAGATTCCAAAATTATATTATTAGTTTAGAGCGAAAGTCACCAGAGGACGCTCGGCTGTGTTATGTCGTTCTGACAGTTGTAAATAGATGGCGCCAGTCTCCTGGAAAATATATTGTAAAAATTTCAGCTTTACAGAGCGAACTTTTAAAATTAAATATTAAATTTAAAATCAATGAATCAGCTCGTGGTATTAATTTATCAGCATTCTCTAGGTTTCACAGACTATGAGATTTTATTCCCGAAATCCTAAAAATTTGAAGACGTTTCAAACAAATCCCTAAAATTTATAAAATTCAGCGAATACACATCTAATAAAAATGATTGATAAACACATTTACAGGTTTCGTATTGTACATTATATAATTCCTTTTAGTTTTAGTTTTGTTTTTAACCCTTGACGCAAAAAGAGGGGTGGCATAAGTACCTAAAGTTGATTTAACCGAGATGGTTCTTAGTCTTAGCTTGTTTGTATTTGATGAAGATCGGTTTTGGAATAAATATGAACATAATTAATGATTTCTTATGTTTTTGCGTTTGCTGTCACATTACATTGACACACAGAAAAATAAATAAATAAAAATAAATACACAGACAAATGTTAACTTAAGTCTTGAACGCTGTAAAGTATTTGAAACGTTACGTGTTATATATATATATATATAAATCGTATTTAAATAGATTTTAATGTGAACATAATTAGTTAATTTGAAGTCTCCAATGACTAGTCAGTCTAAAGGATTTCGCCAACTATAAGGGGTAAGTTCACATTTTTTTTGTTAATCCTAAGTTAAGTAATTAAGCATTTTCAAAATTTTGATGGTGCAGAAAGTGGAAGTCGGCGGGATACTCAATTCACCAAGTCACAGTCTTTGCAGCATCTTTGTAAATTATTATATCAAAAAATCATCATACTGATGGATTCTTATAGAAATAAAACACCTACCTATTTCAGCAAATAAAGTATATATTTATGATTCGGCCCTTATCTAAAAATAAAAAATGACATACAGTTTATTCGCAATTGTAGTTTAGAACTTTTGGCGGGAAGCTGTGAAGAGCAGTATCGGCGCTGTATTTTATTTTCCAACTAGCAGCCCGTCCCGACTTCGCTAGGCCTATAGCCTTCCTCTATTTTTTCAAATCGGACCAGTAGTTCCTAAGATTAGCGCGTTCAAACAAACAAACACACTCTTCAGCTTTATAATATTAGTATAGATATTTGTTTTTTTTTTAAGTGTTTGTGCATAATAATGGTGGATTATTATTCGCAAAGTATTCGTTAACAAGCGTGAGTGTTGGGAAGTGATACAGTGTTTGATTTATGAGATTTTCATGCTTGTTGCCAAACGCTCCTATAAATAGCTAAGTGCAGTTTTTCTACCACTTAGCCTGATTCTTCTGACTAGACTTGACTACCGACTAGACTTTTTGACTTGACTAGGACTTGACGAAACCACACTGTAGGACTGAAGAAGATAGAAAAATCAAGAAGGGCTATAAATTTGTATCCATGGCCGTAAAACCCATTACTAAAAAAAAAAATATAATTACAGGAGTTTTGGCGGGAAGCTGAGAAGAGCAGTACCTATCGGCGATTTCCAAAAATTGTGTTTTTTGAGTGTTTGTGCATAATAATGGTGGATTATTTGCGAATAATAAACCGAGTGTCCGAGAATAAGCGTGAATGTTGGAAATTATACAGTGTTCGATGTATGTAACTTTCTTGATTGTTGCCAAACGCTCCTGGAAATCGCTAAGTGCAGTTTTTCTACCACTTCACTTAGATTTGATTTTTCTGTCTTGACTTATCTACTGACTTACGTGCTTGAAAAAAAAGTATAAGTAGACTTTGACATTTAGACGATGGATTTTCCCGCTGATTTAAAAAAAGAGGTAAGTGTTTGAAACTTCAGGTGTAAATAAATAAGTAATAAACGCGATAAAACCGTATTAAAATAGTTTAATTTAATGAATAACAATCGCGAAAACATAAGAAAACAAAGAGGTAAGGGTTCGTGGTAGCAGGTAATGCCATTTGCCGCAGCTTATGTCTATCTGTTCCTAACCTTTATAAATTTTCAATGTAACTACTTGATTTTTAATTAAAGTTGGTAAGTAGCCAATAATTTCGATGATATAATTTATAATATTGCATACGTTATGTATCATCGATACTGGCGTAAACGCCATGATTGTCGCCAAAATATGCGTGACACATTTTTATAGAGACTTTAAAAGAAATACAGACGAATCGTCGTCTAATCAACAGTAAAGCTGGATAATATTTGCCTTTGTTTAAGTGTCGTCGCAATCCAGAAAAGTGATTGGTCCCGGCATTTTTGTAATATTTCCACGCAATTCCACGCAAGTTGTTATGAAATAAATGAAAATAGGTATAGTTATTAAATTTTATTGTCCTGCAAGTAAACATACTTTTACAATAGGCATAAATAACATCATACTTATGTATTTATTTTTGTGGTTGAAACCCGTATACGACAAACATAAGGGCCACAGCTTGCATGCGAACATGCTTCATTCGTGACGTATGCAAGACTACGTCTGTAATTCTTATAAGTCTGTGCGATTTTTCATGATTAAGCAATATGTTTTGACCACTTGGTTGCTGTAAAAATGTTTCAATCTCTGAGGTAATATTGAGACACTTTATCTCGTGTTTTTTATATCAGTGAGTAGTAAAGTATGCATACAGCCCGAATGGCGCAGATTAGTCCCGGCAGTCTTCAGACGAATACAACACCAATGGTGTCACGTGAGCGTTGTCGACCCTAAAGGAGTCTTGTCACGCCCATCTCAAATCGAAGTTATTTTTGTAAGTAGGCAAACTGGCGTACGGCCCACCTGATGGTAAGTGGTTACCAGAGATGTTACGAGCGCGTTGCCGACCTGTCCGCTATCAGCACAGCGACCCCTCTGGAGCCTGGCGACCCTACTCACCAGCAGGAACACACTGCATCACAGTGTAATTTGGCTGCGGTCTTCTGTAGAGTGGAGGTACTTCTCCAGACGGACTACTCCTTACAAAACTTGTCCTACCTCTCTTTACTTTAATATGAATTGACACGTAATCTATTAGCACCATTCACAGGATTTTTTTATGGAAATGATGCATTTCCATCTGTAAGAATGTCTTACAACACAGCGCCTATTGAAATGTGAATGTGAAATGAACTTACTTAAGTGTTTACATTTGCAAGTTTCAGGCGGAAAGACCGTCAAAAAGTGTTCTTGCATGAGAAAATGTGGTCTAAGAAAAAGACAATTCATCAATGCCTAAAGGCATCTGATACAGCCGCAGACTGCCATCTATCGATAACAACCGAAGGGCTTTACGAAAGGTATGCGGTAAATTATAAGCAGAAATGGGAGTAATTAGAAGAGACACGCTATCAGTGCAGAGAGCCGGCGCAAGCGATATCGTACCTGTTGGAGTACCCCATGTGTCCTGCTAAGTGTAGCAAAGGCGATCTTATACGACAACGGGTGCGATTTAGGTGACAGCGTACTGGGCACAAAATCTGACAGTCTGATTACGTCACCAAATTCCCAGGCATTTGCAAAAATGCGTTTCTCCATAAGTAAAAGGTACATAGTATTAAATTTACCACAGATAAACCAGCAAGACAGTTGCATCCACCGGACGGACGGCAAGTCGTTTCTTGCCGTAATTATTAGCAACTGAAATAGACGGTGTCGTTCACCCGGGGACATATTTGGTTTACGTCTAACTTTAACTCGAGAGGCACTTATGGTGGACACGTACGAGTGAATTCCATTTTAACTCTCAAAGATCTGTGAAGTTCATTCTCGTGGCGTTTGTTTGCCGCTAAAAATGTTTAAGGATTTCGACCAATTGGGCATCGAGTTATTTAGCGAGTGAGGCTTCTCTTTACACAGCATCATTATCATAATAATATGGTGAACGCACGCTGAATTAAAGACATCTGGTACAGGATAGATGCCCCGAAGTTTTTCTCTATGGGAATGAAAATGTTGATGACTAGTCAATATATCTTAAGGCTTAAACCATGACGCTAGGGGTGCATCCGAAAAAGCTTAAGGATATTGCGTGAAGAAGATGGAGTAGTGTTTTCTTATGTTTTCGCGATTGTTATTCATTAAATTAAACTATTTTAATACAAATAATGCAAGATGCTGGAGTTTATAAAATTGACTGTACTGTGGTTTATCATACATTGGGCAAACAAAGAGAAGCATTAATACTCGTATAAAAGAACATATTGCTGACATGAAAAATAGACGCTCAACCATCTGCAGTCTGTGAACATGCTCTAGACAAACCCAACCACTATATGCGTTTTGATAATCCTCAAGTCCTTGCAAAGGAAAACAGATTCATTCCAAGGATGTTACGTGAAACTATTGACATAAACATCCTAATTTCAATAGAGAGGATGGATGGCAGGTACCGCCAGCTTGGGACCCAGTCATTAACTTAATAAAATCGCAAACTCGGAAGCAGACTGCAAGACCCTTCGATACTGTGAGCCAATACTGCGTGAATCGGAATAGTTCCCAATAAAAATTTCAGGCGGTAGTTTTGTAATCTTATGACATCAAAGACAAATGTTAACTTAGTCTGCCTGCGACCATGAACGCTGTAAAGTGTTTGAAACGTCAGGTGTAAATAAATAAGTAATAAACGCGATAAAACCGTATTAAAATAGTTTAATTTAAAGATGGAGTAGCTTAGCATTCGTTGTCGCCTTTTGCAACAACTGTAGGTAGAGATAACCATCATGATTTCAGCTGCAGTAAATCCACTGCTAATTGACTTTCCCAAACATTACCAGAATATTTGGTTGGAATCGGTATGGCTCCTGCGCTTGAACTATATAAATAGGTTAAATATGTGAAATCTTTAAGCCTATGATCCTCAGTTGCCTTTCACAACGACCATAGGCAGACTGAAACGATTTTCATAATCACTCTTTTTTTCAAGATCATAACTAGAAAACTATCCCAAGTTTATACTAAACCCGGCAACACGGGACACATAGCTCTTGAATTTGCTCATAACTCACAATTAATTTGTTCAAACGACACATGTGGTATGTCCCCGCGTGGCCCAGAGGTTGCAATACTCATGTCTGGATTCCAGAAGGGCGAAGATGACAAATATTCAGACATTCCTCAGCCCACAACGATTACCAAAATAATAGATAACATTGTCATTGTCATGTTATATATTATTTCGGTATTCGTCGCCAAGAAATAGAGATCAGGGTCGGCAACGCGCGTGTACAACAAACATTGCAGGTGTTAAATAAACATCTGGAAAAAGGGAAGAACTTAATAGAGACGTTCCACTCCTACCGATGTCAGAGAGGCTTACTCTGAACATGATTGAGCATGGTCAAATCAAATTACAATGCTTCATTGTGAAATACCGCTGACATGGCTCTGGACCCAGTCTGCCGAAGTAGGGAAAACTTGTACTGGCTCAGAATATAATTTCAAGTGTCCTATCTCTCCCGACCATGGCACACTATTTTTCTTGCTCTCATGCCCAGACATTGATAATGTCTTGTCAGTGGCGAAGGTTCGGTCATCCCAATAATTTACCTGTGTTAGAATGTGACATACAACTTGAACATCTTCAAAGCTAGACTGAATTGACTAAAATCCAGCTGCATTTCAAATCATATCAGTCTTAGAATCTTCATGCTATAATCGAATGCATTTATCAGGGTATTCGTGATAAAATCTTACTCCCCACCATTGAAACGTACGCCGAAGATGTCACTAGGAAACATGTCAAACGTGCTAGAATTCTAAAAGTAATAACGTTCCGATCACGTCCAAAGGTTTCCTTAGTTACCTGTAGGTACCTGTTCAGATTCCCCGCGAGATGGTACCTCATCGTGTCATCCATTACCGTCGCGGCGCCACGGCCCCAACGCGTCTATTTCCGTGCCTCTCGCACGCAATAACAGTACCGATGGTATTTTTATTGCACTCCCGTTTTATTTCAGTTACAATTTGACAAAATAAAAATAAGGGCCGCCGCGTAACGTGACACCCGGTGAAAAATATACATCAACTATCCAATGCGCGTTGCACGTAACATTTTAAACTTCGCTCTTGATGTCTAAGAGCAATGGATCGGGTTTTCGGTTAAAATCGGCCTCCCTTTAATGAGAGTTCGTTCAACTCTGGTGGTATATCTTAGTCGGAACGTGTCGCATATTTCCGTAAATGTCCCCGGATAATCCGTGAACAGATGCACTCTAGGAGCAGAGGAGAAATAATTAATTTATTGTTTTTATTTGGATATGTAAGAGCTGTAATCTCCGGCTTATAAAATTTTTACTCGGGCCATTTTTCAAAGTTTTTTGAATCGAGAATGTCTAAGTAGTATAAAGCGCAAGCTGCGCTTCAGCGTCTAGGCTGTCTAGTTGCCTGCCATAAGCTAAAATTAAGGTTATTTGATCATGGTCTTAACCAGTAATTTTTTTTATTATTTAATCAGATTTTTTTGCAGAGGGATTTTTTGAAATTAAAAAGCATCGAAACTGAAAAGTTAAACATTCCTTTCTCAATATACGAAATGTACTTACTACTCGAAACAAAGACGGAATCATGACAACGAATGAAAATAATTCGACAGACAACTCAATTGGATTCAGTGCTGTATTTTTTTTTGTATGTAAATGGTGTAATAAAGTGTTAATTCATTCATTCACACTGGTTTTGATTGAGAGAGACAAAAATAGCTCCTGATAACTCTACATTTCGTAAATAATGCATAGGTGCTACCTCACATAAGCAAGCCATAAAATAAAATGTCAGAAAACCTAAACAATTTCCATCCAAATTGAAATGAGGGATCATTAACAGGAAACTTAACAGCAGTTGATACTTCAACCAAACTTTTCCTTAGACAATAAACGAGTTGTTACACGAAGATCCGGACACATTAGGCGAACATGCTAGAAATTTTCATAAAATCAACATTTATGAGCGTCGTAAAAGACTTCAGTAGGCACTACTTAGAAGGGATCGCGTGAAGAATAAACACGCACTATTCCTCAGACTGATATAAATTTAACACCTGTCTCACTGTCAAAAACTTGCCGCTTTCTGTCTGAAAATCGCGAGGAAACGGCGCTTTGTTTTGTGTACACTGCTCGTTGTTCATCTTCATTGTCGATATCACTCTTGACAAAGTGATCGTTGTTAGTGGTCATCACTTTAAGTAAGTAAGTAATCATTTTTTAATTATGTGTTTTTTTAGATGTCAGTGGCAAGCTTCATAACACGTCGCCACTCTTCTCTGATAACCGCATTGATCATCTTTCTATTACATTTAATCTCTCATAGGATCTCATGCAACAGTACCCAGTAGTATCACTGCTTCACCCTTCAATTCGGAACGTAAAAATGCAAGCACTGCTCTTTGGCGGCAGAAGTAGGTAAAAATGGTCCGAGGTACCCAATCAGACTAACATGGACTATGAGATTGTATTACTTAAGTTTAAAAGCTTTTAAAGTAAAACTTTCAAATTGTCCTTAGACATATATAAGTATAAGCTAGTTACATATTAACCTATATAAGTATGTAGGTTTATTTAATGTTTTTTCTTCATAATAATATTATATTGTACATTCTTCTACCCTTCTGATAAGCATATCCTCTCCTGTCACTCGCTGGTTGACTGTAAGAGATCCCCAAGTGGGATAAGTCCGCCATTGTACTTATTGTTTTTCCATGCTTGTGTATGTAAATGATTTGTTTTTTTTTGTACAATAAAGAACAAACCAACTTAATTAACACAAGACTACTACTACAGCGAAAACAATCGTGCTATATAATTGTATTTTGTAGAATATTTTTTTTATATGTATAAAATATCTGTAAAGGGTCCAAATAATAAGGCAAGTAAAAAATACATATAAAATATTGAATAGGCCTTTTAGGCTCAAAAGTTATTTGGTCTCTGGTTTCATTTAGCAGAAATTTTATCAACCGACTTCAAAAAGGAGTTCCTACTTTCGACAGTACATTTTTTTGTAACAGGCAATGTACATCGAACACCTATACCTCACGGAAGGGCCTGACGGTGTAACTTGTACTTCAATCACGCAATTGTAAGTTCCAGCGCCTCAGGAGTTATTTCCGTTAAATAATTGCCTCATCAGGGTTTCGTTACGATAAGGTAAGCCAAATTGCACTTCATATATATCATTTTTTTTTGGTATCAACAAAGATTTCAATATAACCTATCCATACTAATATTATAAATGCGAAAGTCTGTCTATCTGTCTGTGACGCTTTCACGGCCAAACCGTTGAACGGATTTTGATGAAATTTGATATGAATATAGTTAAAGACCCGGGGTCAAACAGCTACTTTTTGACGCATGCGGAGTTGCGGGTAAAAGCTAGTATTCTATAATCTGTAATATAACCTTAAAAACATTCTTTTTTTTTATACAACTAAGTAGGCAAACAGGCGTATGGCCCACCTGATGGACCTGACATTTGGAGAAAAGAGAAGTATTGTGAAGGTGCTTGAGTACAGAAGGGGAACATGTTTTCCTCAGGCAATTGATACGATACGATGATTTTATGAGGAACATCATTGAAGGGTATAAATTAAAAATACGTCGCAAACTCCATATCCTATGTTTTTTATATAATGTACTTTTTAATACCTTCTCTCCTGATTATTTAAAATCCAAATTTTCCTTCCGTAATATTGATCCCCGTCTTCGTGCATCGCACAACCTAAAACTGGATTTTTCTGAATATTCCTCTCAGTGCTACGCTAACTCTTTTGCAATACTTGCTGTACGTTTATGGAACAAGCTTCCTTTGGAAATCAAACAGTCATCCTCTTACATTTATATTTATCGTATCTATGGTACTGTACACTCTTTGATGTCCATGTACTCTTTTTATCCTTTGGTTTTCGGGTTGACTGGAAGAGATCCCTATCAGGGATAAGTCTGCCTCTTGTTGTGTTCTATTTTGTTGTAACAATGTTCTTTCTGTACAATAAAGTTTTTACATACACACATACAAGGTAGCATTAAGGTACATGAAGCAAATAATGTAGAAACGTATTGTTGTATCAAAACAACCACAAGAGCCCTGAAGAACTCACGCAAAATGGTGATTCGATTGTCGTACGACATACGAGTCTTGCATTTCAAAAATAGGGCTCCATCTCTTTTCATGATCCATTTTTTTTTTTAGTAACTGTTTTTACGGCTATGGATACAATTTTATGATCATGATGTAAGATCAAATAGAAGAGGCATGAGGGCGTTTCTTTATGTCAAAATTAAGCCTCGTCATATAAAGTTAAGACTCGAGAGGCTTAACTGGCCGAAACTTAGCACTTTGTCTTTGCTCATTCCCATTTCAGGCTGGGTCAATTTGCGCCAGGACAGTCTGTTCTGGGACACATGATACTTCTATGTAATTTTTTTTCTGTGATGATGACCTATTTTTTTACTTCTCATGAGACCTATTTAAATTAAAAAAGCTGTATATGACACATCACAGCTTTTAAAATTAAAAGTTTAACTTAGTCATCATGTTTATCAAATAAAACTTGATTACTATTGCCGATCAGTATTTCAGCGGGTGTCTAGATAAGGTGCGGCGATATCTGTTTCACACTGCGAAGCCTCGATTTTCATACAAATCAGCCGCTAAGTATTGGGCGCACGCACTTAGTTAAAGCCTCGTTTGAACTGTTGTTTAGTACTTGGTATCTAGTACTGAATATTGGTGTGTTTACTGCCAGGTCTGACAAAAGCAAAAAAAAGAAAAACCGTTAATGTCTTGTTGTTGTTTGTACGAGTATATGTAAGCATACCTAAGTACGTTTACAACGTGGAGAGCACTTATACCAGTGTAGGAGCTGTAATATTGCAATCTGCGACAAAAAATTGGAGAGTGTGATTTTCGTTCGTTTGTTTGTACAAACTCGATGGATAGAACGATTAATGAGTGGCTGACAACTCGTTTTACAGGAATAAAGATAATTTGTTGATAAATCAATTTTTAAAGAGTCACATTAAAAAAATTTATAGCTCCTGACATAAGTATCTGGGTGGATAAAAACAGCGCTTGTTTAAATACAAAGGACTACTCGCACTATTTTTTGAGTACTTAAAATACTCTTGTCTATTATGAATGTTTGAACACTTTATTGCACCATTTACAAAAAGAGTAATACATAATTGAATCGAATAAAACAAAATCTTAAGTCAATTATAAGGCTATTGGTACTAGAAAAAGCAAGTGAGAAAGCGAGACGTCGTCGCCTTATACCTTACGATTATCTTTTCTATCCATATTTCGATATCCATACTATAATATTATAAATGCGAAAGTCTGTCTGTCTTTCTGTCTGTTATGCTTTCACGGCGAAACCGCTGAACGGATTTTGATGAAATTTGGTATGAATATAGTTGAAGAGCCTGAGTCAAATATAGGCTACTTTTTGACGCAGGCGGAGCTGTGGGAAACAGCTAGTAGCCTATAAGTACTGGAACGCGTGAGACATCCCCTTACTTGTATTACGCCATCTATCTTACTCAATCGTTTCAGCCCTTCAACTTGTTCAAAGTAACCGAACTGGCACAAGTGACTGACATGATACAAACGCTCCTTCTGCGTAAAACACGGGTGTAGTTGAGCAATTAAGTTAGCACGCGAGGCGCCGACATCGCCACCACCCCCGAAGTGTCCAAATTACTTATTGATATTTTAATGCTTGTTTTCGAGTTATCATTGCCTTCCAAGTGTTATGCGGCGTTTGCGTTTTAAATATCGTCCTTTCTTTTTACTACAGTCAAGTTAATAAAACGCTGGACGCAGGACGCTTCCAACCGGTCATTTTGGAAATCATTCGGAGGCCTATAACCAGCAGTGGACTTACTGCGGCTGAAATGATAATGATGAAGTTGATAAAATTTAGGACGCCAGGAAACAAGCCTGGACATCGATTCTCGCACCTTTAGAGAATAGGTCCATGCGAGATTTGTCGAAAAAAAAAACATTGCGGGCGGATCTACACTATTTTGATTTTTGCAGTTAGCCGCCATATTTTATTTGAGTTTCGAATCTACTTATCTGTAAAGGTGCGATAACCCCTAACCCAGTGTTTGTGTGGGTTTTTCATGAGTGAAACTTTTGCCTCGAATGTACAATTTTGGTTATATTAAGGATCTGCTATTTTGATGATCTAATTTTTGCGAATAAGGGAAAATAACAGAACTTTATCGTAATTTTTATTACTGTTGTTTATTAGGTAGAATTCAGTAGAAAAGATTTTTATACTATTGCAGAAACAGAAACTATCATGGGCGCCCGAAATCGTAATGAACAGCTAGTAAATATATATGTAAGTTCCAATCTATAAAACAATAACGGAGTGTATTCGATACATAGTAGTATAGATACATACGATAAAATTTACTGTTTTGTACAGAAAACTACAAGGAACGATTAAATACCTCTATAAAACAACAGTTATTTAAACAATACTCCGACAGTTAATTTACTAAAGTCACGTTTTAAAAACTTCTTGATTAGCTTCGCTGAGTATTCGAATAATAAGAGAATAAAAACATCGATTTCTACTCGATAACTACACAACAATCGTTAGGAATATCAATTATCGAGTATTGAATTTGCGAATTGAACCGTTCAGTTTCGTTTGGCTATTCTGATAGACGATTTCTTTTTTATGTAATAAAAAAATAAAGTTATTCTCCTTTAACAATGTAGAAACGCGTACGTTCATTTATATTTAGGTATTTATATTTCATGATATCATGTATTACCAGATTAGTCCACTCTAACTTAACTACTTCTCTTTCACCTCGTAAGGGTTGACTGGAAGAGATTGCCTAGCAATAAGTCCGCCTTTGCTCATATTATGTTGTAGTCTTTGTAAATGTTATATTATTTGTTATTGTATGTGGGTAATGTAGATACGAGTATATTGTATTAGTAGAGTCATCGACCAAAAATGGCGTATTTTCAGTCTGCCTAATGGCATCTGACACAGCCTAATGACTGACGTCTAACGATAAACACCGGCACGTGCCTTTTTAATGCTTTAAGGAGCTCAAAATAAAAAAGCTACAAACTAGCTTTACTATATAACAATTGGATAGCTAAAAGCTGATTATTTTCCAGGCTGAACCTATCTTCCTATTATCCATCCTAATATTATAAATGCGAAAGTGTGTCTGTCTGTCTGTTACGCTTTCACGGCCAAACCGCTGAACGGATTTTGATGAAATTTGGTATGAATATAGTTGAAGACCCGGCGTCAAGCATAGGCTACTTTTTGACACAGACGGAGCTGCGGGGAAAAAAGCTAGTATACTATAGCTAAGAAATAACTATCTAAGTCAGTAGTTCCCAAACTTATTTTTCTCGTGGACCACTTTCAAAATTTTACTGGTTTCGGTGGACCCCCTGCTGCTACATTTCTACCACATTCTTAAAGTCGCCAAAAAATAAAAATTGTGTCACTTCTGAGTTCTGTCCCTATATTTCGATATGTAAAATAAAAACGAAAAATGGTACATTTTATATCACTTTATTTATTAAAAGAATAGAATTACAAGAAAAAAATATTAAGGTAATATAGGTTCAGGTCATAATTTTAATTAATGGGAAGGATGTATCTGATGGAGTGTCAGCAAACGATCAATGTTTGGCTTTATTTTTGTGAGCAATAACCGCAAATCCCCCCGCTCTGTGATGTTTAATTTGCTCCTTTTTTTTGTTAAGAGGTTTGTAACGGCACTAAAACTCCTTTCGACAAGATATGACGAGGGAAAAGCTATTAAAAATTTCCTTGCGATTTCCC
Organism: Euzophera pinguis; assembly: GCA_947363495.1. Classification (NCBI taxonomy): domain Eukaryota; kingdom Metazoa; phylum Arthropoda; class Insecta; order Lepidoptera; family Pyralidae; genus Euzophera; species Euzophera pinguis. The sequence goes on along the minus strand of OX376156.1, from coordinate 19,005,865 downwards.
ACAGTCCAGGATATTTTTCGGGTATTTCTGCTTGCAGCCAAAATGTTGGGTAGCCTTTTCTAAATTTCACCTTCAGCTCCTCATTAGTGCTTAGCTCGAGCAGCTCCTCTTGTAATACAACATTGGCCACTTCCGTTTCATCAAATGGATTTATTATCCATGGTGGTATATCCATCGTCAGTATATCTTCAAACCTGGTTTTGAAGTCATCATGCAGGGCACTTAAATGTTGACTGTAGGTATGGATATCCTCATCAATACATTCTACCTGCGACAAGTTTGGAAATTGAGAGAATTCGCGCCGACTAATGTTTTGCTTCATAAATTTCAATTTCCCAAGAAAAGCCGAAATTATCCCCTTTGTTTTTATTAAATTCAGGCTGTCCCCTTGTAACTGCAAGTTAATATCATTAAATTTTTTAAACAAATCTGTCAAATACGCAATGTCTGCTTTGAATTTGATCAAGTTTTCTTTTAAATCTGGATCTCTACTTTCTAAGAACTCTAATATGGAATCGAAAACAGAGTAAAATCTCGTTAAGCATGCACCTTTCGACAACCAGCGTACTTCAGTATGTAAGAGCAGTCGTTGGAAGTCTTCATCATTTTCGTCGCACAATTGAGCAAATAAACGTGTATTCAATGCATTGCTTCTGATTTTGTTGACAGCTTTTATTACAAAATGAAGAGATTGGTTCAACCTGTCACTTAAATGTTTTGCCACAAGATGTTGTCGGTGGATTACGCAATGAATAGCTGTAAGCCCTGGTATAATTCTTTTGAGATGACTTATAAACCCACGATATCGCCCGACCATTGCAGGAGCTCCGTCTGTTGCCACTGAAATAATGTTTGTAAATGGGATCGATTTTTCCGTAAAAAAATTACTCAGGACATTAAATATTGATTCGCCTTTAGTGTCAGTCTCCAAAGTTCTGGCAAATAGCAATTCTTCGTGAATTTCTTCCTCAACAATAAATCGGACATATGCCAATAGTAATGCTTCATTACTGGGTAACGTTGACTCGTCCAGTTGTATAGAAAAATGAGTTTTTTGCAGATGATTGCACAAAAAGCTTTCGATATCAGAGCTCATTTCATCAATGCGTCTTTGTACAGTATTGTTACTTAATGGAATTCTTTTTAGTACGTCAAATGGAGATTTGTGCAAAACAGTTTTTAAAACCTCTTCAACAGCGGGTAAAATTAATTGTTCTCCGATAGTGTGCGGTTTTCCAGATTTTGCTATAAGTAATGAGATATTGTAAGATGCCCGCAAGCCATCATCGTTACTTTGAGATGTTGAAGCGAACATACTGTGCATGGTGGGTCTCTTTCCATATTTTTCTTTCAATGTTTGAAAATATTTTAAATCTTTACCTATTTTATCAGTATGACACCTTTTTAGATGATCTTCGAGCTTTGATGGTTTCATAGAGTCATTGCTCAAAACTTTGTTGCATAATAGGCACATGGGCAATTGTTTGTCTGCCTCTGATGGAACAAAACCATATTTCAAATAATCGACACTATATTGTCGACATTTTTTCTTTGCTGTAGCCATGTTTCGTGTCAGTTACCTTACCTGTAAAAAAAATGTTTTAGTAACCAAGTTTTTTTTTGAATATAGGTATCACACCGCAGCCTTTGTCAGCACGCGGAAATAGAATTACGGCTTGTAAAGGGACCAACTAATAAACCGCTGAGACAAATACAAACGTTTTCACAAAACGGTATCAATTTTAAAGTACATAATTTACCACTAATTTTTAATAGTATAAATAAAAATTAGTGTACTCAGTATCGAATACTGATCATATTTGTGTAGGAAAAAATAAACGTCGAAATCCCAAAATTGTCCATAAAAACGATAACTAACATTTTATTAAATCAATGAGTTCACGCGCTCCGTGTATTTGCGTATTTTTTGTCTGCGGCTTCATTGTTAAAACGTGACAAACAGGCATCGAAGTTCAAGCCCCGCCCTTTTCCCGTCGCCCGCGCACCGCTCGCTCTTTCCGAAAAGGAATAGTTTTGATAAAATAGTTACTTCAAAATCAATTTAACATGATTATGAAATTACTGTTTTATAAAATTAGTAGTTATTTGCAAGAAAAATTACAAAATTAATTGCTCTGCAATATTGCTTATTCGGCCTTTTTAGAGAGGCAGTGCTTCTCTCGTGAAAAAACAATTGAATAAAACGTGCTGTGTTTGTCTTCAAATCGAAAGAGGACAATTAAAATATCTGTAAGTTACTAAGTTACCTATCTATACAGGCCGTTGTGATCAACCGACTAGTACACGTAAACAAAATACTTAAGTACTATAACAAAAAAAGGTAGGTTACTTACTTTTCTCCGGCACTAGCAAACACAGATATAAATTTTCTCACAACTTTTTTCCAAATTCCGCCTTGTTTTCGAAATTCCGGAAACAAATGAATGCGTTTGGTTGCCTTTGGCATCAAGTATTTATAGTGTTGATCAAGTTCATGTCTGAACAAGTATTAAGCATTGTCGGGCGGATAGCGCTTTGCAAGTCTGTACACGAAATTGTACGTAATATCGAATACACAAGTTTGGACAAGTAACAGTCGCTTGCCTTATTAAAATATTATCTGCTTAGATAGGTACTTAAAACAATGTAGGTAGGCCCTTATAAAAACTATGCTTACATTTTTGCTCTTTACTATCAAAAGCAGATAAATTTTCGTGGACCCCCATTAACATCTTATGGACCCCCATTTTTTGTTCACGCCTACGTAGACCCCCAGCAAGTCTCCCGTGGACCCCTGGGGGTCCACCTGGACCACTTTGGGAATCACTGATCTAAGTCGATTCAGCTCGTCCATTTTTTAAACATTACTACAATAACAAATTCCTTCAGGGTGCAGGTGTTGCAGGTGTTTTACTACGGTACCACTTACCTACAGGTGGGCCGTACGCCTGTTTGCCTATTTAATTGTATTAAAAAAAATAACATAAACAGAAACATAAACTCAATACACGGACACGTCTTATTTATAATATTAATAATTTTCGGTTCAAAGTTGAAAATGAAAAAGAGACCATACAGAATTGCAGACACTACCTACACATTGTAACTCTAGTGGTCCATAACACCAAAGGTGTAATGTAAGGGTAAGGTGATATACCATCATCTGGTTCAATGTACATCACATCACCGTTTTATAAATACTCTATTGCGCACACTTCTCGTATTAGAAATCCACATGTCACAGTTTTTACGAGTACATGTGTACTAACCGGACATACTTTTGGGTGTAGCTGGCGCCGACAATATGTAATGTATTACTATATTTATATGTTCTACAGAGGAGGTTGAGGAGCTCGTTAATCGAGTGCTACCCACGTATCCGTAGTGAATACGCGTGTCAAGCGACGGCGTGACGCGACCACTATTGGATTGATCGCCATTTTAGTGGCATTTTCTATCTTGAGTTCCTCTGTGCTTCTGAAGGCACGTTAAGCCGTTGGTCCCGGTTGTTGTCGGTATATAGCCGTCGTGAGGCTGTGTCAGATGCCTTAGGGCAGCCTGAAAAACCGACAGTGTTGGCCACTAACACACCTCAGGTCATGTTCCTGTTGGTCTGGTTTCCCTGTAAAAAGGGTTAAGGAGGTCAGACGGCAGTCGCTCCATTGTAATATTCAGTTCCGCCAAATCTAGGACCATGACCTTATAGCGCACCCTGGGCTCCGAAGCATAAGCTGATGACGCAACTAGGAATACACGCTAGGATGATGATTTATATATTCTACAGAAAACATTCTCTAATAGCAAAAAAAAAACTACTATTAGAAATTATTAGATTTTGTTATAAAATGCTTATTAAACAATGTAAAAAAACAAGACAACAAATTATTATTGATAAAAGGATCATAAAACACTGCGAAAGAAAGAAATATTTTTTACATTACTTTCATGTAAGTATTTCTATTTGTATAGATTACTAGCTGTTTCCCGCAGCTCCGCCTGCGTCAAAAAGTAGCCTATGTTTGACCCCGAGTCTTCAACTATATCCATACCAAATTTCATCAAAATTCGTTCAGCGGTTTGGCAGTGAAAGCGTAACAGACAGACAGACAGAAAGACATACAGACTTTCGCATTTATAATATTAGTATGGATTATTTTGTACGAAAGAAACACTTTATCCAAGATAATAGACATGGCGCTCTAGGATATATTTAAATAAAAATTAATGGAACTCCAACCATTTAAATGAAAAGGGAAAAGTCGGGTAAATTGTAAATATATCGTTCAACGGTGCCGTGAATCTCAAAGACGAGATAAAAGTTCTACTGAGATATAGAAATCCATGTGGATGTGCGAATCTGTACATTACATGGGTTTGGAGGCGGCAAATGTTCTCTCTAATTTGTTTGACAAGAGGCGAATAACAAGGGCTCGATTAAATTAAATATGTGACTAATTGTGGATTCTACCTACAAGATCATTACTGAGGCTGTCGTTCATCAACATAGTTCAGAAAATTTGTAAATCATGCCAAAGAAATACTAGGATGGTAATGGTGTTGGTGGTGATGATAACTCATTCCCCCTTTTCGGTTTAGCTTCATGACTAAATTCTTCAAGTTACAGGCCAAACTACTCTGGAATGCCTGCAGATCCCGAGGTCTTGGGGTCTATTCCCACGGGAAGCATACTTTGCTTAGTTGTTTCCAGTTTGGTTAGACAAGCTTGAATCAATTTTTTCTGACAATAAAGATAATTGCGTGCTTCTAAAGACATTTTAAGACGTTGGTCACTGCTGCCATCTAGTGGCCGAAGGGCGAAAAACTCTGACACCAGGCTGTACAAGGTTCAATTGACCACTCGAAATCCATACTATCCATGCTAATATAATAAACTAGCCCGTCCCGACTTCGTCCTCCTCGATATATCTATATATTGATAGGTTATCCAACACTAAAAGAATTTTACAAATCGGAATTCCTAAGATTAGCGTGTTCAAACAAACAAACAAACTCTTCAGCTTTATAATATTAGCATAGATGCGAAAGTTTGTCCGTCTGTTAGTAGGCTTTCATTGTTAAACTTCTGGACTGTTTTAAATGAAATTTGGCATGGATTGTAGTTGAAGACCCGGAGTCAAACATAGGCTACTTCATGCCGCGGGAAACAGGTAGGGAATAAATAAATATGCCTCATCCACAATTTATTGGCCCCATATCGCGAGTGCATCCCGCCTACGCTCAATAGTATTATTTTCGTTGGTTCGTTGCTTCACTGTGAAATATGCCGTCTCTTGCTTCAAGAATTTAAAAAGATTACGGATACTACAGTCCACAGTTACAACATACTAATGTATCTTATTAATTTTACCATCTCTGCATGTCGCAATGTAAGCAGGTACTTGTGTCACTTGTGTTTTGTGGGTGGATTGTACGTGTAAATTCGGATTTATTGGATCGTTGTAAATGTTTCTTGTGATAACTGTTATTGTTAGTGTTTATGACTAGCTGTTTGTCGCAACTCCGCCCGCGACATTAATAATATTTAAAGTGTTTTTCACACACTTTTGAATAAAAGAAGTCTTTGTTTACGTAGATGTTCCGATCATAGAAGTAAGAAGTTCATCTCTGGTGGTGCCAGGCGTTCATAGGCTACGGTAACCACTTATCATCAGGTGGGCCGAACGCCTGTTTGCCTACATATAAAAAAATAGAAGTATAAAAAAAATGCAGATTCAGTTCAGCTACCTTATTTTCTTATACTATTTAGTAGGCAAACAAACAGGCGTACGTAATTATGTTTTAAACTATGTTATTAACAAGACTTTTTTAAACCTTCATTGATTGCAATGCCATCTACATAATTTAAATTGAAGTCGTACAGCGAAAGAAAAAAAACCGCAACGCCACGTGTGTCCCAACGGAAGCGTATAATGGCATCCTCCCCCCTCCCCCCTTCACTCCGGTCTACTACCAGCTATTTCTAGTAGCGACAGCAGTGACACTTCACTTGTACTTTACTGATGTTTTGATATGACTGTCCGTGGCATAGATAGAATGCTTATTTAGAAGTGGCACATTTTTTTTAAATAATCAAACTGCTAAGTTTTTTTTGTTCCTACTGATGAGCAAAGATATTCTCTATCTCTCCTATTTTTCCCTATCATCTCTGGTTAAGGCCACCTTCAACAACTGCTGTTGAAAGCTTTTCAGGCCGTCGCTCCAGAAGCTCTACTTTTAAAAAGTATGACTCACGCAAGGCCGGTGAGTCGAATGATTTTCGTTGACGTAATCGATGAGTCGACTTTAATTCGACTCACCAATTTAAAGCGATTCATATTTTTGAAAAATAGGGCCCCTACTCTTCCGTGGCCTGCCTTGTTTTCTGTGATCGGGGATCCAATCGGTATGTACGAGTATATCGGCAAGTACGGCCGCATATGGAGTACTACTGTCACCTCGGGCAGGAGCTCAAGAGTTTCAGTCAAAGCCTTACGTTTCAATGCTAAGACGTGCTATGAGAATCGTCGACGATCCCAAGATCACGCGTGGCGTGGAGCTATCAAATAAATGGGATACCGTAGTGTTTATATGATACAGACCAGCAAACCCAAAAGCCGATCTCTACAATCAGTATTTTTAAAAAAAAATCACACCAGGTATCTTTTTGTTTCTTCGAATCGTTAACTGATACATAATGCTCTTAGCATGGAGTTCGCCAATTGTTAGAAGCATTTTTCTTGTGAAACAAAAAGTTACACGGCAAATCAATAAAGGACTTGAAAAAAAATATCAAAATTTTAAAATATGCCGTGTCTGATACCATCATTGGGCTACCTCCGGCATGCGCGAGTGTCTGCGCGCGCGCATCCGGCGTCCCAGTGTAAGTCGCGGCCACATCGCACGCGACAATCCAGCGCACGCACTGCTACTATTTTTACAGTATTTTTTTGATTACAGACCTACATAACCAGATTTTATTAGCTAACAATTGTCTTTCTATACAGTTCTTCTTTGTAAGAGTGAATGTAATATTTTTAAATTATTTTTGAACTTTAAATACCTTCATAAAATTCAGTTTTCATCATCATCATCATTTCAAGTAGGTTACATTGTCAATCGACTATGTAATTCGGTATTTATCCTATACCTGAAAAAAATTATTTTGTAAGTATAATTTATTACTTACTTCGTTGGCTTAGCGGCCCAAAGAGGATCTTGGCCACCGAAAGAGATGGGCAGCGGAACAAAATTCATGAAGAAATTAAAAGCGAAGGGAAGAAAGGGGAAAACAATCAATACTATCCATTTTATTTCGGAAACTTTAAAAAATTCCCTCAATGTACAACAATAAATAATAATATGCACATAATAATTTAATATATTGTAATATCAGAAGCACATTTACCAGTAAATATTTCTCGTAGACTAGACAACGCATAAAAATAAGTGCCAATATTAAGCAGTTTGTATAAAAAAAATGCTATACGCGGAAGTATGTATCTACCTACATAATTTGATTGTGCAATGATTATGGAATTAGTCATCATTGCTAAGACTGGCTAATAGGTCAAAGAGGTCAGCAATGATTCTGTATTGGCTCTTGTCACAGATTATGTAAATCTAATTGTAAGTTTTTTTTTAATTTGAAGAAGTCAACGTTTCCGAGTGTCACTGTAAGTGCACAAACTTATGTGCTGCTAAGCGAAGTACACATTTTAGGAACAGGGCTTTATCTTAAAAATCAATTTTAGGCCTTGCTTTTTAAACGTACCTTAAATAAAGGTTTTCTTTCGAAAAGCATCGCAACTTATAAAAACCAGGGGTTAGCGTGGGATTTTCGTCCGCTTTATTACTGAGATTTCGTATGGAATGTTTACTTGCTCAAGTTAACGAATCATACGGGAATATATTGTGGACGTACGCGATTGCAGACTTTATATTTATAGTGTAGTGAGAAAAAAGCAATTATTTATGAGACAGTACTAATTAAAATAGTTACTTTTAGGGATCCGTACGTCGAAAGGAAAAAACGGAACCTTTATAGGATCACTTTGTTGTCCGTCCGTCTGTCTTTTTGTCAAGATTATTTTTCTCAGGAACGCGTAGAGGTATTAAGCTGGAATTTATATCAAATACTCAAGTCTACTGTCCCTTGGAGCTGTAAAAAAATCAAACTTCTAAGCCAACGCAATCAAAAGATACAGCAGTTTATGCCGCAAATTCCCGCAAATTTTCGACACTCTCATGGGAATCAAAACCTACAGGGTACTTCCCAGAATTTTGAAATTTGGTACGAAGCAACGTCTTACAGCACAGATAAAGATTAACACACAGTTAAGGATAAAGGTTGAAAAATTGCGAAAACCGTGAATTAGAAAAAATAACGAAATGTTTTTCATTTCATGAACAGTGTGTTTTAAATGTGTCAATTTACAATTTTCGACCCGCGAGTGTTCACGCAATGAGATGACTAACAATCCGGATTCATTGTCGAATAACATTTACTTATTGCTTGATGTGAAATCAAGACTGTGTTCGTCGTATCGGTGACTAATTGTGATTGGGATTTCTCTCTAATGACGTCATATATGTGTATGATTATGAACGATTTAGGCACTCATGTTTTCCTCAATATGATATTATATTAAGGTAAGCTCTTCTTCTAGTGTTAAGTTTTAATATACATACATACCATCACGCCTTTTCCCCGTAGGGGTAGGCAGAGATTTCCATTTGCTATGTTCCTTACAGACTTCCCTCGCTTCTTCTACGCTCATCACTCTCGTCATACACGCTCGTCGATTACGTGTACTCCTGACATCTCCCTTTACGGATTATGTGTAGCGTACGTTTGAGCAATAAAATTAGAAATAGTGAGATAAGGAAAAGGTGTGGTGTGAATGAGGATGTAGTGACAAAGATAGAAAAAGGAATGTCGGTAAGGGCCGGCCGCGGAGAACATACTGCGAACAAATCGCAGACATATAAAAAAAGGGAGATGCGAGTTTTAATATTAAGATCGATAAATAATCTTTATTGAAGTTTTTGAAAATATTCTATGATTAGTTTGCGATAGTCCTTTTTTTTAAATATAGGTACAGTCAGCGTGAAAACTTTCATGCATTGCTTTTTGCAACACAACTCTTGAGTGTTATCATATCAAAATATAAAGGTTAAAATCCTTGTAGACAGATTTCTAATTCAGCTGGTAACAGTTACAAATGGCCGGTTTATTTTTATTTACCGCAGGCCGATAAAACGTGTAGTTTAGCTATTAAAAGACGCCTTAAACCATGAGGGATTTATTTATATGAAAAATGTATGTGTAACTAGCTGTAGCGGCTACACCTGCGCCAAAAAGTACTTTTTATGTGTCTTTCATACATACTTCACCGCACATTGCAAACTTTGTGGGTTAATTCATACTTCCATATCCATTCTAATATTATAAGTGCGAAAATCTGTCTGTCTGTATGTTCACGGCCAAACCGCTGAACGAATTTTGATGAAATTTGGTATGACTATAGTCGATGACCCGGGGTCAAACATAGGCTAATTTTTGGCGCGGGCGGAGCTGCGGGAAACAGCTAGTTTTTTATAAAGATATTAGACCCCGGGTAAAAATAAATTTGATCCCGGGTTATCAAATTTATCGATACCAAATTTCATCAAAATCTATTTAGCAGTGACAGCGTAACTGACAGCCAGACTTTTCCATTTTTAAGTTTTTGTAAGAAGTTTGAACAGACTGGTTGATACCCATGACTGTGGATCGTTGAGTCATCATAGTATTTTTTTTTTTAATCTTGACAGGCTTCTTTTTTGTGTCAATGGCGTAAAATACATTAATTGGGCCCAGTAAGTCGCATTCACAGGCTAAAGACGTTTAAAAACCGGAAAGTGTAAATCCACCGCGATCACTTGATCAGTACTGTTAGCTATGTCGCGTAGATCACGGATCCACAAGTTTCGCTCCAAATTTATGTAACTGGTTGCGTGCCCGGCGATGCTTTATGGCGAGCAAGGGATTGGTGGGCGTAGGTACGTCCGGACGTACATGATAACAATAAAACACGTGCCACTTAGATTTACTTAGAGATAATTTCGGTACTTATCATCATCATCATCATCATTTCAGCCGCAGTCAGTCCACTGCTGGACATAGGTCTCTCCTAATGATTTCCAAAATGATCGGTTGGCAGCAGTCTGCATCCAGCGTCTGCCTGCGACCCTTTTCAGGTCATCTGACCATCTGGTCGGTGGATGTCCAACGCTGCGCTTACCGGTACGTGGTCGCCATTCGAGAACCTTTCTGCACTTCCTTTCTTACGGTACTTATGCGTTTCGGTAATTAATTTACGAAATCGTCTATGAAATTGAAGCTACTGGTCGTGATATGCAAAGAGTTTCAGTTGCAGAAGTTCTTCTTCGTCCAAGCGTATTTACCTAGTTGCGTCGTCTTATCTTTCTGTTTATAGGAATACTAGCAGTCCGTCCCGACTTCGACCTATAGCCTTCCTCGATGAATAGGCTATCCAACAATGAAAGAATTTTGCAAATCTGCCCAGTAGTTCCTGGAATTAGCGTGTTCAAACAAACAAACTCTTCAGCTTTATAATATTATTAGTCAAAGAGTTTATTAGTCAAAGAGTCAGTTGTCCTTTATTTTGAAACGTGCACGAACTATATTATTTTTTAAGGGTACGTTTATGTTCCCCTGGGAAACATGCACGATTTGTTTTATTTTTGAAGGATATGTTTATGTTCCCCAGGGAAACGTGCACGAACTGTATTATTTTGAAGGGTAAGTGTATGTTCCTCGGGGATACGTGCACGAACTGTATTATTTTAAGGGTAAGTTTATGTTTCCCGGGGATACGTGCACGAACTGTATTATTTTCAAGCCTAAGTTAATGTTACCCGGAGGAAAGTGTACGAACTGTATTAATTTCAAGTGTAAATTTATGTTCCCCGGGGGAAAGTGCACGTACTGTATTATTTTAAAGGGTAAAGAACTCAAATAAATGATAGTAATAAATGAGTTGAACTACTTTCCAAGCCGTTCATTCAAGATGTCGGCCGCTTTTAATAGACATATAAAACACATTGGAGACATAATGAGACAGATCGGTATCAGTTTATCAGTTATTACGGCTAAAATATGGAAATTTGTCGTAAGGAATTCTAATTATTTCGACAGTGAATGAAAGTTTGAGATACGGGAAAGTAAGGCACAATTATAGATTCATGATCGGAACTTTGAGAGACAGTTTTAGCGGCATATTGCAGGGTTACTTTTTATGAAAAATCGCATTGATAAAATATAAAGAGCATAAAATTTAAAAAATATCAAACACGCGAAAACAATGTTCATTAAGTTTTCTCACTTTTTCATTTATTATTCATCTTACAAAATTTCAAGTTGTACTATAAAAAAAGTGTCTCGGATTGGTAAAAACGAATGAGTTCTTATGTTATCAGAGGGGTCGCTGTGCTGATAGCGGACAGGTCGGCCAACGCGTTCGTGACATCTCCGGTGTTGCAGGCGTTCATTGGCTACGGTAACCACTTACCATCAGGTGGGCCGTACGCCTGTTTGCCTACTTAATTGTATAAAAGAAAAAGACTTAAATACTGGACCACGGAGACGTTGGCAAAAAATATTTAAACATACTAGCGATCTGAAAAAAAAGACGCGGAAAATATTTGGACGTACATTGATTTTACAATACGCACTCACAACTAGGTACTACAGTCAAGCGGCGCAATGTAAATATACATAAAACTCTACCTAGTATTGCTACCTATACTCCTATACATCACAATTCATATTGGATGTGACGTGAAGTGAAAAGCGATTTTTATAAAAATATTCTGATTCTTGAATTCAATACGGGCGGTTGAATTCGACTGACAAAACATACATAAGTCAACATGTGATAAATATCCGTTCTACTTAATTCCACACATGCACAAATAATGTATAACACGTACAATAAGCTAATTACAAACAAAAAGTAAGTAACAATTAGCGCAGGATATTTAATATTTGTTCCGAAAAAAGCTATTGCGGATGCGATGACTAGGCTTCGCGTTCCTTTACTCACCTTTGACGATATAAGAGTCAGTGTGGGGGAGGATTCCTGTGGAACAAACACAAAATATCCTGCTTTAATTGTTTTATAAAATAAAAAAAATTAAGATTTACATTAGATTTTAGTTCTCAGTATAGGCTAATAATCAAATTATAATAGAGATTGATAGAGGAAATCTTTTACATAATATAGTTAGTATATGGAATATAGTTACAAATGTAATCCTTTGTTTCACTAAGTCAAATAAAAATAAAATTCAATAACTTTCTCGGAAGAAAGCTAAGTGAAACGAAAAGGGTAGCAGGAAAACCTTGCAGCCACGTCACCGCTTCCCAAGAACAAATACTATCTTTTTACCATCCAAAAATATAATAGGGAGTTCGTGAGAAAAATGCGCCAGAGCCGACTCAGACGCGTATTATTCACACCGACAAATAAAAACACATGATCAAAACATGACGCAAATAAAGCTAGTCTTAAATACTTCTGTTATTACTCACTCAATACCTTTTAAACGTATTAAAATAATTACCACGCGAACAAAACGACGCAAAGAAATAATCGAGTTCGCAAAAACAATAAATTTTAAATAGCATGCGCGAACGCAAGCCGCGGCGGCAAAAAATATAACAAACCAAATGTTCCTTCCTTAAATTATCCTGTCACGCTCACCTATAAAATGCAATTGGTTTTAAAAATTCAAAATTGGAACTCGTTAGAATTTTGTTGCGAACCATGGCAAAGGAAATGTAATCATAATGCCTAAGGTTAGAGTGTAAATACGAAGGGGGTTTGGTGTTGTTGGGTTTATTTTGGTGTCAGGTTGCGCGGACAATAGGCGCACGCGCATGTACCTGGGCAAGGTGACCCTATGGTGAAGGGCACGAGGCTGCCCTTGCGCACCCTATCTCCCCCCTCCCCTCGCGTGCAGGTCCCGCGGGGTCTCACATTCGCATGCATTGTCCGACACGCCATTACCGAAATGACCATCAAGGAGAGATTGCAGATAATTATAGTTGGATGGAATCTTATCGATGAAGTATCTCATCGACTAAGGTACCGGAGAATACATTTTCTTATTTTTATAGGCATTTAAATAAACAACAATGTTAAGTTTAAAAAGGAAATTAAATAAGTTTTCTTAATTTACTTACTCGTAAAATTTGAATTGTAAAAAGAAAGTGTTTAATAAAAAAAAGAGAATAAAATACGAGTAAATTGCACAAACTGGGTACTATATTGCTTTAATAATTAATGCTTTAAAAGAGTTACATTAGTTATTCGTTCATTATCTGAGGAGGACTAATAATACGCACGATAACAGTTATCGATTAAAATTATCGATAGGGTCCGCACCTAGTCATAAAAACATCGCGGATTCGTCTGCTAGAAGCGACAGGTGTATTTTACTTTCCTTTTTTTCTTTTCATGCACAAATTAGAATGGGCACTTATTACCTACAATCTGTTTGAATTTATTCTTACGAAATTCATAACCTATTATCTACATGGTAAATAGTTCTTAGAAGTTGACTGCTAAAATTCTTCTTTTCTAATTTTTCATCCCAGATAATTATATCCTTAAAGATGATTAAGGCCAATAGACAATTGCAATCTCAAATGATGTTTACAACAAGTATTACTTACTTCAAAGTTAGTTACAACTTGAAGCATACCTAAATACGTTACAAGTACGACGATGTGCTGTTTTGAGAAATTCCTTTTAGGTAACGTATCGAATCGATAATAACATGAGCCCATCTCATAAATAGTAATTATTGTAGCAAAAAACGGTCAATACGTAATGAATCTTAAACGCTTTTTTTACTTTTCCGGTAATAGTAATCGTTGTTTATCAAGGAAGCCGCTGTTGGCTTACTATAGCAGTAAAAAAAATACTGCAATAGCTGAACTATGCAAAGGGAATATTGGTGCAAAAGCTTCCAGGTCTTTTAGGAGTTCATCTCGCCAGCGGCACTCTGACGGCCGACTGTTTGTTTTCTACTTGCTCGTGTAATGTATGCTCGCTAGACCTAGTTGCCACTCGATAGTCACTTATCGATAAAATTTAGATAGTTTGAGAAAATACAATAGTATCGAATTGAAACTGTAATCGTCATCAGGGGTCGATACTATCGACAGTATTATTCTTTGTCAATAGTATTACACCAAAACAGCTATTGATAGACCTTTAAGATAATGATCTTTTTCGAGTAAAACTAACATTTCGGCAACACTAGTATGCTCTCTTGAGCTTCGCTCGATCTTTTACTACATCAAACAGTTTTTCAACTTTAGCGATTCCGGTCCACTCTCATAAGGTCCTCAGCCATTATTTTTTCCGTCCAACCAGGCTCCAACACGCCTCTTTCGTGAATATTCTGACAATCTTCTAACATAGTTTAAAAGGTAGCGCCTTGGTATGCTAGTGTCGAAAAGGGGGGTGAAATAGGGCGGTGAACAGCCAGTGACCCAGTTCAGTTCGCTTCCGGCCCGTTTCAATCAACGTTGAAAACTGTCTTTGAAAATGAATAGTTTTCTTGTTTGAGAACTCAATGGCTCGGAGTTAATTTATATTCTTTTATCATTTTAGCCTCCCAGAAACAATGGACGGTTTTGGAAAGATTTTGGATAGTTAGGCGATATTCTCAAGTCATCGTCATTTCGTGTAGGTTAGGTAGGTAATGCAATTTATTTTATTAGTGTGATTTCGTTTGCCATTTGTTTTATCATAAATCATATCATATCTATGGATCAAATGTAAATTATACACGAGATGTATTTTTTGACACTGCTCCGAGTTTAACCCACGGAGCAATCACAAAGCTTAACCCTAAAAAGTCTACTGAGGAAAAAAGTTCTAGCCACTTTTTTATGTCACATTTTCCTAAGGTGAAAAATTTGTAGTATAGCCATAGTAACTGTAGAATTTATTCATTTTATTTACCAAGGAGCAACAGGTAATGGCCAAAAGCAATTGCCCTGATCCACCATAAAAGATCCATTTCCCATGTAACCAACACGACATGAATGAATGACGGGGAGGAGCAATGGGAGGAGGAATGCGTTACAGCATAAATATTAGAAAAAATTCTCCTCGGTTACGACTTACGAGCACAGAAATAAGATAAGATAGGTGTGCCATGTGTGGGCAAGTTAAGCTTCTCGAGTCTTAACTTAGTATGGCGAGGATTAACTGTGGCACGCAGGTGACGCCTACATGGCACTTCTACGTAATCTTATTTCTGTGATTGCGAATCATCTTACCATACATTTACGATAAAAACATAATCATAACTCAAACATAGCCTTCAAACAAAGGCAGCTGTTGCATTTTTTATATTCCACATGGCACTATTAATTCAGCGCATGCCGAACAAACAGGTGCAACGGTTTAAATCACTTTTTGCACACCCATCCGATTACGCGTCGTCTGCAACGTTGCTGCACTTCGTAATTAGTGCAGAGAATTAATGTAAGAACATATACATTTCACCAATACAGTGTTTTGAAACATGAAACATGAAATTTTAGACCTCCCATAGAAATCTTCACGTTTGCAGTTTTTCTATTGTTAAGTTTCCAATGTATATTTACAGCGTGTACATGAAATAAATAAATAAATGTAGTGATGGGATTTTTTAGGGAAGTCGATTAACTTTTTAGCCTTTTACGTGTATTTTTTATAAAAAGTATTTTAGTTTACTTTTGACATATTTGTAAAAATTTGGCCAATCGTGTCAAAATTACCATGTAGAATAATGGAACAATGATTTATGGTCTAACTTATTTCATGTAAGTACTCGTACCTAGGTCCGGTTGTCGTAATGAGTTTTGCATGAAAATGAAACAATAGAAAAATTAAATTTTCTAAGTATATTGCATGGGAGCTCTTTAACTTTGAGCTTTATATATATAGCAATAGGTAGACGCTTTTGTGCGGTTTTATAATTATTTTATTATTGATATATGGAACCCTTTTTCCGCGAGTCCAACTCGCACTTGACCGGACTCGCTTCAGTTGACCGTACTCTCACTTAAATACATATAAATAAATAAGATTACGGTAATTTAAAAACCTCAAACACCCGACTGCGTTTCTGTGTAATTTGAAAATAAAAAAATACCCAAAAAAATCCACCATTTTGTTTTCTTTTTATATACCTACCCCGTGTCACTCTCACAGTAAATACGAATCTAACGACACCTCTCAAGATAAAATCCATGGAGCCGTTCAGGCTGCAGAGCGTGCCAAACAATTATACATACATACTCTCGAAAAACATAACCCTCTTTCTGTCGCAGTCGGGTAATAATAACATAAAAAATGAAATTCAAGACAATGTGCAAAAAAGGCTGGCCGTAAAGCTGAGTCACTATTTATAGGCAGATGCTGGGAAAAAAATCCCAAAATTCCCACAGGAGCAAAACCTCATCCGGTCGACAGTTACTTATGTATAATATAATATTTCTCAAATACCTAGATAAAAATGACTATATGGATCCCAAAAGAGTCATCACTCCTTTTGATAGAAGTTTTTTACTTATTTGCCTTTCAGTCAAACACGAAACGCGAGGGAGTGCGGATACCACACGACTACCTGCATACCGTATTTATTGTATCGTACTGTAATTTAAGTTATCTTTACTTACTCGTACGTCCCAATAAATCTTAATGTTAAAAAAAATCTAATTGGGCAATAAAAGCAACAATACAGCGCTCAAACGTAAAAACTACCAAATATTTTCACCCCATCGCGGGCGCTCGTAAAACTTACCCTATTAAATGTTTACAATGTTCTAAAACTTTACGCCGAGTGTCGATAAAATTGCTTTATAAAAGAGGGGGTGAAATAGTTTTGGAAGGGGGTGAAATATATAAGTATGAGGCAACGTTAAGCGAAATAATAAAAGGTTGAATGGAGAACAAGTAAAATGAAAATGTTAACAGTTCGATATATATACAGCGATAGGAAATATGTTTTTTTTCAATAGTGGGTTTTACGACCATGGATACAAGTCCTTTGTATGTACATATGTATGTATGTATGCAAAAACTTTATTGTACAGAAAGAACATTGTTACAACAAAATAGAACACAACAAGAGGCGAACTTATCCCTGATAGGGATCTCTTCCAGTCAACCCGTAAACCAAAGGAAAAAAGGAGGGTTATATCCTTTATAGCCCTTCTTAATTTTTATATCTTCTTCAGTCCTAGTTTCGTCAAGTCCTAGTCAAGTCTAAAAGTCTAGTCGGTAGTCAAGTCTAGTCAGAAGAATTAGGCTAAGTGAAGTGGTAGAAGAACTGCACTTAGCGATTAATAGGACCTTTTGGCAACAAGCATGAAAATCACATAAATCAAACACAGTATCACTTCCCAACGCATGCTTGATATTGAATACTTTGCGAATAATAATCCATCATTATTATGCACAAACATTAAAAAAAAAACACAAATATTGGAAAATTAAATACAGCGCCGATACTGCTCTTCACAGCTTCCCGCCAAAAGTCCTAGGAAATATGTCAAATCACAGTAGTATTTGTTTTTTACAAATCTTATTTTTAAGTTTAAACTTATAATTTTTAAATTTATTATTTTTAATTTGAAATTTGAATTTGAACTTTTACTACTTCTTCTTCATCGGTCCCTTACTAATGTGGATGAAAATCTAATGAGTGTCAGAATGTAAACTATACACTAGTCTATGCTACCGCTTGCATGCAACCCGTCTCACACTGTCGGATCTATCTGGGAGGAGGTTTTCCCGCGCTTTCCATTTTGCCCAAAATTATAATTTTCTCAAGACAATGCTTAGGTGACTTTGGCACTAATACTATATTTTACTAGGCTCAGTCTTAATACAGACAAAGTTCGTGTCATTTACAAACTGTTTTGTGAAGTTCTCCTGCGGTCGCGTTCAGAACATGCGAGACTATGGGCGCTTGCTTTAATATACACGAACATTAACCGACTTAAAGGAAGGATATTTAAAAACTTATATTTTCCAAAAAAAAAAAAATGTCGTTTAAGACTCTGTTTTGTTTAACATAGTTAGTATGCAAAAGTTAGAGATAAATGTGTATCAATAACTAACGAAACGTTTTGTTGACTCGGCATAGTAATTCTGAAACATACCATTTGCACAAACTGTGCGATTTGTTTCTATAAGTTTCAGTTCTAGAGTCCTGAGTGACTCTGAATAGGCTAGTTTACAAAAAAAAATATAATTAGACCGACAGTTAGATAATCAAAAAATATTGGAGACGTATTTTTACTTTGAAATTAAATAAAGAATGGTAAAGATATGGCGCGTTAAAGTTCCGTGTGACGTCACAGTGTGCTCTTTTTCGCAATATATGACGTCACATCCCACTCCTAAACTTTGATGCGTTATATATTTATAATTTATCGCCCAATTGACAAAAAAAATACGTCACTAATATATTTTGATTCCCTAAATGACGGACTAATTTTAATGTAAGTCTTTTGTTTTGTCTTATGTTAATGTTAGGTTTAATTTTTGGATTTTCAGTTTTTTGTAACACATTACGAGGAAAAACAACCTTTATTGCCTTTGGTAGTGCGAAAAGTAATACAACTTATTACAATCTGTAAATATAATTTCTAGTTCCATACAAGCACTTAATAAGTTATTTATGTGAAACCATCACATGTTAAGTATAATAGGTAAGTATAGTTCGTAAGTTATGGTCATGATGATAGACCAAAAAATACATATATCATGGGCAGTGAACCCAAATTACTGGTTATCTAGTTAGAATTCCGTAGTGTCAGTTCAAGTCAATCTAACTCTCTTATTGGAAAATTATAAAGCCTTATATGAAATATATAGTGTTAATGATTATAAACTAAACTCTCATAGTCTATTTGGTTGCCATGGACATATTAATTTTTATCGATTCATTATGTTTTTGCGATTATTACACATTAAAATAAACCATTTTATCGCATTAAATACTTATTTAGATATATTATTATATATTAATATATTATATTATAACTAGAAATTTTCTCTTAGACTTTGATTTTTCTGTCAACTGGCTTAGTTAATTTTTCCGTTGCGTATTTTTATTGTATTCAGTAACTTTGATCTTTCTTTATCCTCTCATCATACTCCTTCTTTACTTATTTCTTTATGTGGACTTCTTTCCTTAATGTATTGTGTTGTGAAGATTAAACTGTGCATCTGTATATAATTTTACCAAACAAGACTTTCTACTCTTCTTCTTTTACATTTCTCCTCCCTCTCTCTTTCACATAATTAGTATACCAACATAAGAAATTTATTGATGCCATAGCACATTGACAAAACAATACATGTAAGTACAGTAGACAAGTCTTAAATCCAGTTCATTTGTATGCTACAGTATTGCAAAAGGCTGTAGCTCAGTGTGGGAAATTGCCTTCAGGCAAACACTGATTTTCAGTTACCGCCAGTCAGAGTGTACTATGCATATGCTGCAGATGCTGAACTCAGGCCTGGGTATTGTCACAAAGTTAAAAATAAACAAACATTATGTACATGCAATACAATTTCATTTTTCAAAATTCAAGTGAGAAATCATTATCTCTCTTCAATTGAAGCTGATCTTGCTCATCGTTAGTAACCTTTTCTCTTTTATTTTTATTATTGTATGTTGTATGTAGGTATATGATATGTATATTTTCATTAAAGTTATAGTATGTATTAATTGATTGTAGGTTTATATATTGACTATCATGTAAGTATGATAGTTTTAGTATTTTATTACTGTACCGCCTTTTGTTTGTTTTCACTTTTTATCCTATCTACCCTAAGGTTGGCTGGAAGAAATTGCAATAGCGATAAGTCCGCCTCGATACTCAATTTCTAAATGTATTTCTTTTAATTTTAATGTTGTGATTGGTACAATAAAGTGTATTTATCTACATGAAAACGATTTGATAGTCATAGGAAAAAGGAAAAAAATAACAAAAATAGACAAATATAAATACAATAAACTTATAATAGAGGCCCGTTACTGTAATCTGAAGAAGGATACTCAATGATATTAATAACGATTATTCGCTTGGGCGGATTTATTTGTTTATTTATTCATTTATAAATCTTTATTGTACCACAAGTAAGAAAAAATACTTTTACAATTGGCGAACTTAAGGGCGCGTATTATGTCAGATTGCTTTACATGATCGTCTGTAATATCGATATTAATGAAAAACTGAATGTTAAATTAAGATGCAGCAAACTTCAGGACTAGCACTAGTGACTATGTTACTCAAAAACACGATTGCATAAAATTTGCTCGATAGAAAAAAATTGCGAAGTTGCCTCCAAATCACCTATAATTAACACGATAAACTGCTAGTATTCAAATAATACATTAAAATAAAGCTTGAAACTTTTTAGTATAATTACACTATAGATAAGGCAGGGATTATGTTATATATTTTTTTAAATATCCTTTAAAAAAGCTTGTATAAAGACAATACCTATAATTGCCCGCGCGCTTCAACCATCCGCCTCTGGGCCACTGCGCCGCCCGCGTCCCCTCTCAGTCTCGCTTTGGCTGTCGGACGAGGAGACTGTGTCACTTGCGCTCAACGCACGAATCAATTCAATTTTCGAATTTCGTATCGCCGCCCGCGTAAAATAAAATTATTTCAACACTTATTGCGAGTATTGAATTATGGGGAACAATAGAAACAAAAAGAGAAAAAATTCAAGTTGGCGTAAGTATACAGGTCAACACGTTGGCAATGTCATGAAGTAAGTATACCCTGCCTACATACATTTTTTATTTTATTTTATTTTATTTTCTTATGACCTATATTTTTTTGCGTATTTTTCACAGAAAACGTCGTACACAGGATATCAATGTTGATTACGATAATTCCGAAAAAGAAAATACGCCTGTAAATACGTAAGTACTTATTTACTACGATTTTTGTTGGATATTTTTAGGGTTCCCTAAACAAATGATATTTTTAAAAAACAGTGATCTATTACCTGTCTAAAGCATAGTTACTAGAGTTACTACGTCTAAAGTCTGTAGCGAAATGAAACAATTTTCACTATTAAGGTTCCTTAAATTTTTTTAGTATGTGTTATTTTGTTGAATTTTTTTTTTTGGGGTTCCTTGTCCAAATAATGTCTTTTTTTTAAAGCCGACACTACGTTTTTTGTTGGATATTTTTAGGGTTCCATAAAGTAGCGAAATTAAACAATTTTCACTATTAGGGTTACTTCAATATTTTAGTATGTGTTATGTTGTTGAATATGTTTAGGGTCCCATGTTCAAATATTGTATTATTTTTTTTTGAAAAGGCGGCTTATTAGTTTTAAAGTTCCGTAAACAAATGATGTTTTAAAACAGTGATCTGTTGCCTACCTAGTCTACATAAAGTCTGTAGCGAAATGAAGGCATTTTCACTATTAGGGTTCCTTTTATTTTGTTAGTATGTGTTATTTTGTTGAATATCAAAGTTCACTTACACGAACTTTCATTGGACCCTGTCACTTCATTATTATTTTACCACATGGCTTTCTTACAGGTTACAGTTGCCATCAAATGACGGAATAAATTCAAGCGGAATTACCATTCACGAATTACAAAACAAGGAATTGTAAGTGATGGGTCATCATCAAAAATATTTGTCAGTGTTTATTTATCTTATAAATAACGAATTTCGTGTAATCGTTGCAGGATGGAAATACCGACAAATGAAATTAAAGTGGGACTTGACTCAAATTTGGATAGAAAAAACTTTAGAATATTGCAAAATGTAGAATTGTAAGTAAAACATATGTTTGACATATGTTGTATAATAACTTTTAGGGTTATCTACCATTTTTCTTGTTAGAATTCTTATCTAAAAAATCTTTTTTTTCTTACTTACAAGTACAACTTGAGGATACAGAACCATCGGAGACAATATATCGTTAGAAAAGAGTTTTAAAATAAATTACTCGAGATTTGATGGTAAATTTTAAAATCAAAATATATATATTTTGGTTTCAGATTGTCCCCCAACGCTCTACAAATAAATACACCATGTGATAGTCACGACATGAACGAGTCAGATGATAATATCAACTGGTAACAAAAATAATCAAAACAATAAAAAAAAATCTATAATTTTATAAGAATTCCTCTAATGATTTTATTGTGATAATTTCAGGTACGAAAATAGTGGTGCTGTAGAAGTACAAAGAGATTTTTCAGTAGAAGGGCGAAGAATAGTCGACTTCGATTTTATATTTAAACGATTACAAGAAATATCGGATCATAATAAGGCATTCGGATGTACTGAAAAATGTACGAATTGTTGCAGAAAAAAGAAATGGACTACTTTCC
Source organism: Euzophera pinguis (assembly GCA_947363495.1). Classification (NCBI taxonomy): domain Eukaryota; kingdom Metazoa; phylum Arthropoda; class Insecta; order Lepidoptera; family Pyralidae; genus Euzophera; species Euzophera pinguis. The sequence continues at coordinate 18,983,410 of OX376156.1, read as the reverse complement.
AAATACACATTAGTCTGCAATATGTGTAATTTAAAGTTCTATCTTGACTCAGAGCCTGAAGCTACTCTTAACTTAAATAAAGCTGCAGTGTCCGCCGTTATATCTACTGGAATCGGTTTTTCTCAATTTAGTGAAATGTGTGCAGCAATAGATTGTCCATCGTTGTCTCAAGCCAATTACTCTAAGGTTCAAAATGAGGTATATAATGATTGGCGAAATACAGCTGTAACAGTTATGGAGGAAGCTGCTGAGCGGGAGCGGAATGCTGCTATTGCGGAAGGTCGCGTAAAGAACGGCTTTGCTTGTATAGACGTCATTGCAGATGGCGTTTGGTCAAAGCGATCTTTCAATACCAATTTTTCCGCTTTATCTGGAGCTGCTGCTATAATTGGGAAAAGGTTTGGCGAAGTTTTATTCATTGGGGTAAAGAATAAGTATTGTTGCTTATGCGCTCGAGCTGAGAACAAGGGTAGCAGTCCGCCAGAACATGTGTGCTATAAAAATTATAGCGGTTCTTCAACGGGCATGGAGTCTAATATATTATTAGAAGGATTCAAGCAGTCGATTCCAATGTATAATATTATTTATGAGCGTATGGTAGCAGATGGTGATTCAAGCACCTATAAAAAAATTTTGGAAGGTCGTCCATATCCTGATTGTACCGTCGAAAAAGTAGAGTGCAAAAATCACATTTTTAGAAACATGTGCTAAAAACGGAAAAATATTACTACAGAGACTAAATATCCCTCGAATTTAAGAAAAAAAATTACTACTCAGAGAATCCTAGCAATCCGAAAAGTTATTACCTTAGCCATAAATGAGCATTATAATAAAGACACAAGCTTCGACTCAGTAAATAAATAGCCTCCACAGCGATATCACAAATGCTTACAATCATGCATTTGGCAACCATGAACATTGCCAACCATATTATTGTTCAAGCAAAAAAAACAGCGAAGATCTTACTTTACTCCTAAAAACGAATTCTGTATGGCACAGAGTCAAGTTTATAGTGAATACTGTAGCGGCAAAAGCTCGAAGTCTTATGTACAATAGTGACAGCAATAAAGTGGAGTCGTTTAACAACATTATTGCCAAATTCGTCGGTGGTAAACGTATAAACTTTTCTTTGCGTCAGGGATATGAAGCACGATGCAATGCCGCTGTTGTATCGTTCAATACAAAGCGCCCTCTTACCACGCTACATCGGTCTGTTTCGGGAAAAAGTCCTAGACGACTAGTAAAAAGGTTAGAACAAAAGCGAATTAATCGACAAGAAACTAAATGTTGTAAGAGGACAAAGCGCAGAAAACTTTTTTCAAAACCTATAGAAGGAGATAAAGATTATGGAGAAAGTTGCCAAAAGCCTGATATGACGGATTTAGAGTATAGTCTTTGCAAAGAAGAGTTTTTGAAAAACTTGCCACGTTCAGAGAAAGATCGTAGACAAGTAGAAAGATCCACTATTCTCCAAAGAGATTCAAGTGAGTGGCTAGAATTAAGAAGAAAGCTTCTAACAGCGTCTAATTTCGCTAAAGTGGTGAATAGGCGAGAAAATACGAGTGTGAGAAATTTAGTGAAGACTATTATATACCCAAAAAAATTGAGTCATGTGCCATCTTTGAAACATGGCATAGAACATGAAGCAATTGCTACGGAACAACTAGCATTGCAATTAAACATTACGATAGAGCCTTGTGGTCTCTTCATCGATAAAGAATTCCCCTTTCTAGGTGCGACTCCAGATGGTGTTGTAGGGGAAGATACAATAATTGAAATTAAATGTCCGATAACGGCGTTTAAAACATCGTTGGAAGAAGCCATAGAGAAGAAAAAAGTAAACTTTTGGAAAAAATCTAAAGACGCACTTACAATAAATAAAAAACATCCTTGGTTCATCCAAGTGCAGGGCCAATTGCATATAACCGATAGATGTAAATGTATTTTTGGAGTATGGTCTGGATGCGATAAACAGATGAAAGTTGAGATTATACACAGAGACGATCAATATTGGAAAGAATATATGGAACAGAAACTTGTCAAATTCTATGAAATGTTTATGTTGCCTGAACTTTGTGATCCTAGACTTACGCGTAATATGCCAATTAGAGATTTAGGCGAATGTCAATAAAATGTGCTACTGTTGTCCTTGAATTTTTTTTGTAACCGTTTAGCAGCTAATTTACTACTAAGCTTATAATAATCTTCTACTGAACCCTCATGTTCATAATCGCTACTCACACTTATCTATAGTATTCCTTATATTGATAAAGCAGACAATTTACTACTAAGCTTATTATAATCTACGGAACCCTCATGTTCATAATCGCCACTCACACTATAGTATTTCTTATATTGATAAAGCAGACAATTTACTACTAAGCTTATTATAATCTTCTACAGAACCCTCATGTTCATAATCGCCACTCACACATAACTATAGAATTCTTTATCTTGATAAAGCAGACAATTTACTACTAAGCTTATTATAATCTTCTACGGAACTCTCATGTTCATAATCGCGACTCACACTTATCTATAGTACTTTATGTACTATAATATTTTTGCATTTTTTTAATCAAAAGTATACTGTTCTAGACGGTACCTACTTACGATTTCATACTGAAAAACTGTATTTAGGTAGGTACCTACTTCTATTCAAAAGTGGTTTATATTATAATAATGCGTAAGTAGATAGGTGGGTCAATGACTCATTTTGATAACTTTTTAGGTATTCTTTATAATCTTGAGAATAAGTCCATCTCTAATAAAAAATACCCCGGAAGATACTCTGTAAATAGAATACTGCTTGTATCCTTCCTTTCTAGTTTGTAGGTTGCGTGACCTTGAGTAAAATCTGCATGCAAATTATTCCGCGCCCGCGTTTATTGCGCGGGTGATGCATGCGGGCAGGGTAGCGGGGGCAAATCTTAAATTTTCGTTGGCCTAGAGCGGGCCCTTAATACTACATAGGGCGCACTGTAAGTTTCCGGAACTGGCCACTTACATAAACAATATTTAAAAATTTATTGCAACATTTGAAAATAGAACTCTTTGGCTGTAGAATGCAGTTTGTTTCATCTGACTGTCTTTTGTTTTTACCTTGTGGCGCCATTTAAAAAATTCTGTGTCTGCATCAACATGGATTTAACTCGGGAAAATTTTCGTAGTATGATTTTCTACGATTTTAAGTGTAATTTGACAGCTCAACAGAGCATCGCTCGGCTTGAAACAGCTTTTGGCAATGAAGCACCATGCAAGACAACTGTTTATAGCTGGTTTGCAGAATTCAAGCATGGTCGTATCAATCTCAGTGACGAATCTCGCGATGGTCGGCCGTCCACCGCTGTGACCAACAAAAACATCAATGCTGTGCGCCGTATGATTGAAACAGACAGGCATGTGACCTACCATGAAATTCGCGCATCCTTAGAAATAGGCATGAGTCAAATACAATTAATCCTACACAAACATTTGGGTGTGAGAAAGCTGTGCTCGCGGTGGATCCCACACAACTTGACCGAGGCTCAAAAAACGGACCGCGTCACTTGGTGCAGTGCCATGCTTACCAGATTCAACGAAGGTGCGTCAAATTTGGTGTGGGACATAGTAACAGGTGACGAAACATGGATTTATTGCTACGATCCCAAAACAAAGCAGCAATCGAGCGTATGGGTCTTTCAAGATGAGCTGAAACCAACCAAAGTGGCGCGCGTGAAAAGTGCATCTAAGCGGATGATTGCTTCTTTTTTTAATAAAACTGGACACGTGGCTACTGTTGCTTTAGAGAATCGTCGTACAGTGAATAGTGACTGGTACACGACCATTTGTTTGCCGGAAGTTATTGACGAACTCCGTAAAAATAACCGTAAACGCCGTATCATCCTGCACCACGACAATGCTAGTTCTCACACGGCCAGACAGACAAACGACTTTTTGAAGGCGAAAAATGTAGAACTCATGAGTCATCCTGCATACAGTCCCGACCTGGCACCTTGTGACTTTTTTCTGTTCCCAAAAATTAAGAACCAATTACGCGGTCAACGATTTTCATCACCAGAAGAGGCTGTCGAGGAGTATGAAAAACACGTTTCAGAGGTCACCACAGAGGAGTGGCACAAAAGTTTTCAAAACTGGTTTCATTGAATGAAAAAGTGCATAGACGCCAAGGGAGATTATTTTGAAAAACAATTAATTAATTTTGTACCTTTAATAGTATTTTTTCATATTCATTCCGGAAACTTATAGTGCGCCCCACGTAATAGCATTCTCTCCCAGTCAACCATTAGGAAACACAGAAAAGTTATGTGCGGCGCGAATTATCTTAAAAATACAATGAGAGAAAAAAATACACTTACTGCTAAATAAACATACATAGATTTACATACAGTATTCATAACTTTAAATATACATACATCAACATATATAAAAGAAGAGATGAAAACGCTGATCACGCTACCCAGGCGACGAAAATAATGTGCTATGGCATCAATAAATTTCTTATCTATCTATTTATTTACACCTTACTTTTCAAACACTAAATATAGTAATGTTTTCTTATGTTTTCGCGATTGTTAGTCTGCAGTCTGTGAACATGCTCTAGCTAGACAAACCCAACCACTATTGTGCGTTTTGATAATCCTCAAGTCCTTGCAAAGGAAAACAGATTCATTCCAAGGATGTTACGTGAAGCTATTGAAATTAAAAAACATCCTAATTTCAATAGAGAGGATGGATGGCAGGTACCGCCAGCTTGGGACCCAGTCATTAACTTAATAAAATCGCAAACTCGGAAGCAGACTGCAAGACCCTTAGATACTGTGAGCCAATACTGCGTGAATCGGAATAGTTCCCAATAAAAATTTCAGGCGGTAGTTTTGTAATCTTATGACAACAAAGACAAATGTTAACTTAGTCTGCCTGCGACCATGAACGCTGTAAAGTGTTTGAAACGTCAGGTGTAAATAAATAAGTAATAAACGCGATAAAACCGTATTAAAATAGTTTAATTTAATGACTAAATATCGTATTAATGGTTTAATTTCACACTAGTGTTTTTCAGTGGATTTTTCACACCTAAACCTCTGCACTATTTTTCTCTACTTTTGCGTAGATAAACAACTACTAAGAAATGAAAGCTAGTGTGCTAGTGTATAAACTTTGTTTTATATTAAGATGTTGGAGCTCTGAGTAAAAGCATGTTGTCGCATATAGCTGTAAATAATTGTCGCATATAAGCTGTAAATAATATAAACATAACGTCGTTCCTTTTTGTACTCCTTTATTTTGTAAGTAGGTTAAGATTGTAATTCTCCTTAAGCTCATTATCTTTCATGTCTTTTAGTTATACATCATTTGTTATCAATCTTAGCGTTATAAGTATTATTATTGTCATGTAAGATACAACTATGTAACAATAAATGCATATAGAAGGTTACCAATTCTTGTTAAACTAAAGAGAACCTTATGCATACACATTAAAGTTGTATATTGTTTGTACTTATGCATCCACGTGTCGTCCTTGTATTATACGACACGTGTAACCTAAGGTTGACCTCGTATTTTAAATGTCTGTATCACAACTGGATAAAGAGTAAATGAGGGAGAATACCTGCTCACAGGGTTGCGCATGCGTCGTATAGTTCATTTAGTGTATAAAAGGGCACTAATTCGGTCCTAAAATTCATTCTAACAACAGCAAGCAAGTAATGGACAAGACAAGTGCGCGACCCTCGGAATAGTCACTCCCAGTTTGTAACTATATAAAATCTTTAATTTCAAAGTGCCAAATACCTATAAAATCTACAGTCCATTTCCTCAAGTTATCCTCTGTCATTCACGACAGAAAGTGGTCATTCGGCAGCCGGATTCAAGTACCAAGTGACACGGTGTTAGGTGAGCTGAACTCGCTCGGCTCGACAGCTTTAGCTGTATAAACATCCACCAAAGGTGATCGGCTTTTTAGCCTGCTCCCTGCGGTACCCCAAGGTGTGTGGCTCGAAGCACAGGCTCGCCGACCCTTGGGTTTTAGTTCAGGTCACTCAGACCTCACGTTGGCAGTGTAGTTGTGCGTCGGTCGGGAGGTCACGTACCCCCTGGCTTCTCCGTGTCATCTTATCCGTCGTGCAACAAAAGGACTGTGGGGGCGAGAGCCTCGCGTCCTTTCACCAAACTCAGTGAGTGACATTTTAGCCAAACAATAAGTGCAGTGAAAGTGATAGTCGTAATTTCGCATATTTTTTATTTTATTTTTCTTGTCTTTATTTTTTTCATTATTTCGCGTATTTTGTTCGTTGTTAGGATCATTTATATAGGGATTTAAGTGTGTAAAATTAGGGTAAAAATGATGAGGTCCCCCACGCGCACCGATAGGTCATTAAGGTCTAGGGGCCCTCCGCCCACTCCCTCCTCACAAGAGGAAAGGGAAAAAACACCGCCCTCAGGTGACACCACTCCTGGTGAAACCAACACATGGAGCAAAAGCACCAGCCCGACCACTGACGCAAGTCAAAGTCAAAAAAGAGTAGAAGATGCAGTCGTGCCACCGTCTCCGCGACCGGAAGCGCGGAGCGGTGTTGTTGAGGATACGTTGCCAAATAGGAGTGCCCCGGGCACGGTAGTTCAAGCGCCGCGCTCGCCCCGGGAAAGCAGTGAGATAAGTGTATTGATGGCAGAGCTCGAAGTGCATAAGGCTAAGTTGGAACTGGCTCAACGGGTTGCGGAATCCGCCAATTGTAGGTTGGAGATCGCGCGCTTGAAAGTCGCGCAGTCTACCGACGGCGGAACGCAGCACGGGTTTAGTGAAGAGCACAGGGTGTCCGACTGGGTCGCACAACATACGAGTTCGAGGCCTGCTATTCAGGACGCTTATCAGGACCCGGGTCCTAATACGTCGCGAGACAATAATAGAGTCCGCACGTTAAACAACGTTATCACGACACCTCGGGATCGTGTCGTACCCGTTATGCAGCGGACGGTACCCGAGCTACCTACCTTTGACGGAAATATTTCCGAGTGGATCGCATTCCGGGCTGAGTTTGAAGATAGTGCTCCCATGTTTAGTGCCGTAAATAACGTAAGCCGAATCCGCCGAGCCCTCAGAGGCGAGGCCCGTACGGCCGTTAAAGCCATCATGTATACCGTTCAGGACCCATTTGAGATCATGGAGGCCCTGGAGAGGCACTTCGGAGACCCCGAAGAAATAGTCCTCACGGAAATTAATAACGTTAAACGTATGCCGCGATTGTTTGAAGATAACAGTAACATCGTAACTTTCGCCGGTCATGTCGCTAATGTTGTAGCGACCATTAGAGCTCTCAGGCAGGATAAGTATTTATATGCCCCCGAGTTAGTTAATAAAATTGTTGACAAACTTAGTTTAATTGTTCGGTAGAAGTGGAAGTAAAAACCAACCTGTAGCGTCGCTCACATCCCTAGGTTGGGTGCTGCACGGGCAGTACCTCTCCTCAAGCGTCAACACGGCATTCATAAGTCACGTTAAACCGGTCACCCCGGAAGACGAGATGCTGGATTTGATGAAACAACATTTTAGTATAGAATCGTTAGGAGTGGAACGCAAAGTACCCAAGGCAGATCCAGAGCAACGGGCAATAACCGTGCTGGAAAATACATGCAAAAAACTGCCGTCCGAAGATAGGTATCAGGCGGGCCTCCTATGGCGTAGCGATTCAGAGGCATTGCCTCACAATAAAGACATGGCTCTCCGTCGGTTGTATAGTTTGGAAAAACGGCTCGACAAAGACGCGCAACTTAAATCTCAGTACACAGCTCAGGTAGATAATTTGTTGAATAAAGGTTACGCGGAAAAAATGTCGTCTAGCCCACCGGTAGAATCGCCTCGTAATTGGTACTTACCGCACTTTCCAACCACACATCCGCAAAAAAAGAAGATGCGTCTCGTTTTCGACGCCGCGGCTAAATACTGTGGTAAGAGCCTGAACGACGCGCTCCTAGCTGGTCCGGACTTATTAGAATCCCTTTTCGGAGTACTCATAAGATTTCGGGAAGGTAAAATCGCCGTAATAGCCGACGTAGCGGAAATGTTTCTACAAGTCGAAGTTATCGAAAGCGATCGTGATAGCTTACGTTTTTTGTGGAGGGGGGAGGACCGCTCGTCCCCGCCAACGGAGTATAGAATGAGGCGATTAATTTTCGGCGCCGCCTCCTCGCCTACTACCGCGTTGTACGTAAAAAACAAAAACGCGCAGGCTTTTGCGATCGAATTTCCTAAGGCAGTCGACAAAGTAATCCGAAATACGTATATGGACGATATGCTCATCGCAATGGACGAAAGCGAAGAGGAAGCACGCGAAGTCGTCAACCAAATTTATAAGCTCAATAAGAAGGCGTCGTTTGAACTCCGTGCATTTGCCAGTAACGTACCCAGCGTGATTCGCGACGTTACCGCGGGGGGCTCCGACACCACCGTCATCGCCAAGAGCGACGTAGAACGTACATTAGGACTCAAGTGGAATCACAAATCGGATACACTGGGTTTTCAAGTTAACTTGCGCAACTTACCACAGGAAGTGTCCTGTAATGACGTATTACCAACTAAACGACAGGTAACCAGTAGCGCAATGTCGGTTTTCGACCCCACAGGCTTAGGAAGTCCTATTTCCGTCCTAGGCAAGGTCCTTATGCAAGAAGTATGGCGTAAGGGTATAGGGTGGGATGACACCATACCCCCCGAATTAAAGTCGGTTTGGATTTCGTTTGTCAGTAACATTCAATTATTAAATAACTTACAATTACCACGTTACGTGCCCGCAAACAATAAACAAGTAGAAATACACGTATTTTGCGACGCCAGTGAAAAGGTTTATGCGGCCGCGGTCTATTTCGTAGCGACCGACAAAGACGCTAAGAGGACATCAACCTTAATCTCGGCAAAGGCGCGTGTCGCACCGTTAAAAACGATTTCCATCCCGAGACTTGAATTACAAAGTTGCGTATTAGGTACACGCCTCGCTAACACCGTAATTAGGGAAACGGATTACGTCATCACGGGTAAACACTTCTGGTCGGATTCACGCACCGTATTAGCGTGGATTAAGGCAGACCCGCGAACGTTCAAAAGTTTCGTAGCCCATCGTTTAGCGGAAATAGAGGAAAGTACTACACCAGCTGACTGGCGCTGGGTACCTAGCGCACAGAACGTAGCGGATGACGCGACTAAGGGCGTCCCGAACAACTTTGATAAAAACCACCGCTGGTTTCACGGTCCCGACTTTATTAGGAGCTCAAAAGAGCACTGGCCTACTGACAAGTCCGACGCGACAGTAGCGCCAACGGGCGAAGAGCGAACTAGTAATAAGGTTACGGCCATAGTACATAGCGCTCAAAATAAGCAAGATTTTCTCCCGCCAGTAAATAGGTTCTCTAAGTACATACGGCTAATTAGGGCTGCGGCTTGCGTCTTGGTCGCGGCGGAGGCATTCAAAGCTAAATTGCTAATAAAGAAAACAGAAACGGAAATGAACACAGGGCATGTTAAGTTAGCAGAGCTTTTATTAATTAGGCGTAGTCAACATGTATCCTTTCTTGAAGAAATAAAGGACTTAGAGGCTGGACGGCGAATTCACAAGAAATCACCACTTTTCAAGATTGCAGTTGTATTGGACAAAAACGGCATTTTGGTTTTAGACTCACGAATAGATAGAGGTACGGCATACACTCCAATCTTACACGCCAAAGAGGAGTTCTCCAGACTGCTGGTACAACATTTTCATGAAAAGTTTAATCACGGGAACCATGCCACAGTAATCAACGAGTTGAAACAGCTGTATTTCATGATCGGCTTACGAAGTAGCCTGCGATACATATGTAACCGATGTCAATGGTGTCGGACCTACAAAGGAACAACTCTTCAAGTTCCAGTAGGCGACTTACCAGCTGAACGACTTCAGGCGTATCAACCACCCTTCACAGCTACCGGCGTCGACTTGTTCGGACCTATGACCATCACCATAGGCCGACGGCATGAAAAAAGATGGGGAGTACTATTCACCTGTCTCACCACACGAGCGGTTCACCTGGAACTAGCCGCCTCGTTATCTTCAGCATCCATGATAATGGCCTTACGACGCATGGCGTCGCGACGAGGCACACCTACCGTCCTGTATTCCGATAACGGGACTAACTTCATCGGCGCAGAAAAAGAAATCAGAAGTGCCCTTCAAACCCTCCCTGAGGACACCAAAGCATTCACCTCAGTGAGAGGCATCATCTGGAAGAAAATACCAGCAGGAAACCCAGCCGCTGGAGGTGCCTGGGAGAGATTAGTGGGCAGCGTCAAATCCGCCCTCAAAATCACCCTCAAAGAGAAGGCACCCAGTGAAGAAGTACTCCACACGCTTCTTCTAGAGGCCGAGCATATTGTGAACTCGCGCCCTCTCACTCCTGTCAACCCAGACTTGGGCATAGAAGCCCTGACACCCAATCACCTTCTGATTGGGCGGTCATCCGCCTTACATCCTTTTGGTCGTTTTACTGACCATCAACTTTCCACTAAATCCTGGCAAGCCACTCAACTACTGGCCGACAACTTCTGGAAACGATGGATGCGGGAATACCGCCCACAGCTGGCCCTCCGAACGGCCAAGAAGGAAACACATCAGCTACAAAAAGGCGACGTCGTGATTATAGCCGATAACACTATGCCACGAGGAGTATGGCCAAGAGGCATTATCACCAAAACACATGCCGGTCCGGATGGACGAGTAAGAGTCGTGGAAGTCAAAACCGCTGCCGGCTCCCTACGCCGTCCAGCCTCCCGTTTAATAGTCGTATGCTCCGCTTTAAGTGGTGCTAGCGCACGTGGGGGAGACTGTCGCATATAGCTGTAAATAATTGTCGCATATAAGCTGTAAATAATATAAACATAACGTCGTTCCTTTTTGTACTCCTTTATTTTGTAAGTAGGTTAAGATTGTAATTCTCCTTAAGCTCATTATCTTTCATGTCTTTTAGTTATACATCATTTGTTATCAATCTTAGCGTTATAAGTATTATTATTGTCATGTAAGATACAACTATGTAACAATAAATGCATATAGAAGGTTACCAATTCTTGTTAAACTAAAGAGAACCTTATGCATACACATTAAAGTTGTATATTGTTTGTACTTATGCATCCACGTGTCGTCCTTGTATTATACGACACGTGTAACCTAAGGTTGACCTCGTATTTTAAATGTCTGTATCACAACTGGATAAAGAGTAAATGAGGGAGAATACCTGCTCACAGGGTTGCGCATGCGTCGTATAGTTCATTTAGTGTATAAAAGGGCACTAATTCGGTCCTAAAATTCATTCTAACAACAGCAAGCAAGTAATGGACAAGACAAGTGCGCGACCCTCGGAATAGTCACTCCCAGTTTGTAACTATATAAAATCTTTAATTTCAAAGTGCCAAATACCTATAAAATCTACAGTCCATTTCCTCAAGTTATCCTCTGTCATTCACGACACATGTTATGTTTTAAATTCAGTGGAACAAAGTATTAGGTGAATACTATACAATTATCCATACTAATATTATAAATGCGAAAGTCTGGCTGTCTGTCTGTTACGCTTTCACGGCCAAACCGCTGAACGGATTTTGATGAAATTTAGTATGAATATAGTTGAAGACCCGGGTCAAACATAGGCTACTTTTTGACGCAGGCGGAGCTGCGGGAAGCAGTTAGTATAAAATACAGTTAAAAAAGCAAGAAAAAATAATAAGTATATTTTAAAATTCAAAACATGCACCACTTATTACAAAAGAGATAAATTTGCACGCATCTAAGACCGAAATTGCATTAAAAAAACTAGTGTTCAAACAAAGAACCATTAGTAAATAACAATAACAGTCTCGCAGGAGAGCTCCGACTAACGGCTACCTTGAGGCAGAGATACACCGAGCACACTAAACTTACGACATTTTTAACTTTATTTAGTACAACATGTACATTACGAATTATTATGTTTAGACCCAATAGTAAGAGAAATGGCGAAATTTTATGTTCTGTTTACTAGAAATTGGACCTGAAGTCATTCTAAGCATTAAACATTTTTTGCAGGTTTTGATCATATTCGTTGGTTCAATCAGGAGATGCCTACCTTCTTAAAATTTATAAACATGTTATAAACAATTATATCTAAAAATATTTTTTATCCAAAACTGTTTTTAAATTTAGAGTTTGTAAGTGAATAAATATGATTTGGTTTGATTTCTTTTCACTGATAGATGAAAACCTATTTCACTACTTCAAAGGAGAATCATTACAGATTATAATATGCAATACACTCAGCATTACTATAATTTTATTGAGAATTATAATTTGTAAACAACTTTTACTGTAATTGTTCCGGGCGACGTCGGTTATATAACTTACTAGCTTTTTCCCGCAGCTCCGCCTGCGTCAAAAAGTAGCCTATGTTTGATCCCAGGTCTTCAACTATATTCATATCAAATTTCATCAAAATCCGTTTTGCGGTTTGGCCGTGAAAGCGTAACAGACAGACACACAGAAAGACAGACAGACACACAGAAAGACAGACAGACACACAGAAAGACAGACAGACTTTCGGGGCTTTGGCATTTATAATATTAGTATGGATATCTACAATGAGCCCTTTATTGACAGAGGAATTTATTTAAATCGCTGATCTCAGCAAATTTATTAAAAAAATATAAGTAAAATTAAAAATAAAACTAAGTTCTCTCAATGCGCCTCCACCCCGATTCGGCGAGGCACCCAAGGACGGCCGGTTCTCAATGTGACCCAATGTGCCACATACGCTACTCCGGATCCCATCCCGTGCCTTATTTCCCTTTCGAATGAATGCTCGCCACGTTTTGTTTTTGCTTCTTTAGCTGTAAAACCATTTTTCGTTCGCGGCCATTTTGAGGAAGACGCGAGTTTGAGGAATTTGTTACCCGCTTTGAACACTAGTGGAGAGATTAGCTAATGAACCAAATTTAATTATTTTTTAATTTTTATAGGATAATTTAAATTAAAATACTGGCCACTAATATCTATACAAATCAACCGCTCACGTTCCGGATTTGAATATTGCAAATCCTTGCTCTACAAAACAGAAATTGGCGGGTCTGAACAACTCTAACATCAGGGTGTACATGGTAGATTGAAAATGTAACCTTCACGAAATGATGATGTTGTGAAAATAGTGTTATTACAAGAAGTGGTACCTTATGTTATTTTGGCATTCCAGGACTAAGTAATAGTGATATAGTCAAAAATCATTAATTCGATGAGACTCCACAACATACACTAAGTAAATCATATACATCAGATAAATACATCAGTCAGTTTTATGTAAAAAGCCATTGAGATTAATACCCGATACCAGAGTTTGATTTTGATACCCAGTATACACAAGTCTGTATAAAGCTATCGAAATGTGAGTCAAATTGCATCGCAAAAATAATTTACAATTCAAATCACAGACGTGCGTGATCTCAATAATTAAAACTCGTTGCAGACACACTTCAAACCGTTCCGCAAGACCGCAAATTTTAACAAAAACAACGTATCAGATGAAACATCAAATCGAAGGGGTCATACAATCTATACTCTCAAGATCTTAGCCCGAGAAAGAGAAATATAAGTCACCGCATCCCACATAATCCCCATTAGCGTACATCGCAAAAGACCCTTACCAATCGTATCTCTCACTTGCACGGCCACAAAAAACGAGTACCTAACACAAGACGCGCAATCCTCCACATTCCATACCCCCAAAATAAATTAACTAACAATCCTTACGTTCGAAAATCAACCTACGCGAATTCGAAATAAGAATACGGTTGTGCGTCCTAATGCGTTTTATTTTTTTTTTTAACACCAAGTGCGAAGGGCCCGGCAATTCAGCCAGACTTAATATAAATAACAATAACAAGTCAGTCGGGCCAGTCGATCTTTAAAGACCTTTTAAAAACATTGAACGATTTTGACAGATGATGCTGCGGCGCGTTGTCTTTGACTGCGTTCCGTTTTAGGGAATTTAAGTTTAGTGTTTACGAGCTGTTTAATTCTAGGAAATTATCTTCGGCTGCATTTAGATACGTAATTATATTGACGTATTATGATTCTAGTGGAATAATTTAAATTGAAATCGGTTAATGATGTTTCTTGGAACCACGTACCTAAACCATGGGACTGGATGTTTTTGAGTCAATATAAAGTATGCATGAAGATTCAGTTACTTGAGTAAATTTCGGAATGTTGAAAACCACAGAATAAATAACGTTCTATAGATAGAGTCATCGAACACTTTTGTATGCGTCATATTGTGTTCTAAAAAATGGATGCACCAAATTTAAGTCAAAATAAGAGATTTGATTTGAAAGACTTGTAAATGGTTTGGGTACTATTAAAAATGTTGCCAACATGTTTTTAACTTGCCCAGTAAAATATTTGCATATAAGAAAAAACATATGAAGGTATAATATATTGGATTTTATTACAGCAAGTCATAACAACGTGCTTCGTCAGCTTACTCTTCGGAGCCTAGGGTACGCTGTAAGTCATGGTCCTAGATTTAGAGGAACTGGTTATTACAATAGAGCGACTGCCGTCTGACCTCCGTAACCCTATTTACAGGAAAACCAGATCAACAGGAACATGAGCCGAGGTGTGTTAGTGGCCAACACTGTCAGAATTTTTCCGGCTTCCCTAAGGCATCTAAAACAACCTCACGTGACGTTAACGGCTTAACGTGCCTTCGGAAGCACGGAGGAGCTCGATAGAAAATGCCACTTAATGGCGACCAATACAATAGTGGTCGCGGCACGCCGTCGCTTGACACGCGCATTCGCTACGGATACGAGGGTCGCCCTCGACTAACGAGCTCCTCAACGCACGCTTGGATGAAGAAGAAGATAACAAATGAATATATTATCGAAGAAGACTGGTCCATTCAGGTAACAATTTTATTAAAGCACTACTTCTAGATACTTCAATTTCTATAGGTGAAATACTTACAACCATAGATTAATAATTGGTCTCGCGCGCTCGACTAGATACCGCGCTGTGAAGAAAAATCTGTTTCCAGAATGCGGCCACTTAATAATAGGAAAGTGTGTTGCCAGCTACTTGACTGGTGCCCGACCAATGGGAAAATTATTAATTGCTGCGGTCTTGTTACGTATTATAAAAAGTAGCTCAGAAAAATCTTTAAAATGAAATTAAAATAAAACTGGCCAAGTGTGAGTCGGCTCGCGTGTAGAGGGTTCTGTACTATTTTTTATTTTTCTCTATTTGGACCTCCTAAACAAATTTAAAATTATCTCATAGATTTTCCTGTAATTTATGAATCGAAATTCTGGAATCGATAGTTTCGGAGATAAGGTAGGGGAAATGGTTAGTTTTTGTCTACTTTATTTTATAATTCTAATATTGAATCCTAAAATTGCAGAAAAACTTTCTTTTGATTTATTATTACACAGTACAGTATGTTAAACGTTACTTTAATTTTCTATTTAGCTTGGAGCTAATTGATTACTGACCTCTTTTTAGTTGTAACCCGGGTTTAAAAACACATAAATAAATAGACTACACATCCTATTAATATTATAAACGCGAAAGTTTGTAAGTATGGATGGCTGTTTGTTACTCTTTCACAACTAAACCGCTGAATTGATTTTCATGAAATTTGGTACGGATATAGTTCAAGACCCGGAGTCAAACATAGGCTACCTTTTGACGCAGGCGGAGCTGCGGTAAACATCTTGTACATACGAGTAGATATTATCATGGCCTTTTTCCATACAGTGTGTTGCCGGAAAATACATTACACATCGAATAATAATCGATTCTTTGATAGTTGAAAATATAATCTAAGGTATCGATAGTATCGATATTGATACTATTGATAATATATTTCTGTAATTTTTTTCTGTATGAGTTGAATGACGATGATTTGTGTTATGCCCGCTGTACATCCCGCCGCCGAGTTCCAGTATATATGTATAGTATCGGTGCCTGAAATGCTTGGTATTGTTGTTAATCCATTAATCGATTATTTTTCATAAATTCTCAAAAATCAATACTACAGATTAGATTATATCGATACTACAGATACATAATCGATTAATAACCATTGATATGAACGATTACCTTTGTTAATTAAATCGATATAATTTATATCAACCCATTTCAATAATCGACTAATTGTTTGATATTGCAGTTAATAATCGATTAATTGTCAAAATTCGATTAAATTAATTATATCAATACTTTCGATATCATAGATTATTAAAAAAAAAAAAAACAAATTCGATTAATCAATTATCCGGCAACAATACCCTACGGGGTACCAATTACCTAAAGGCCATATTTAGAATGTTGGTCGGCGTAAAGTGGAAATGGAATCAAAATAGTGATAGGTTGCTACTTGCTAGTCGCATCGCCTACTGATAGGTATGGTTCTTCGATTTTCGGCCACTTCCTCGGCCGGCTTATATGGTCTGCGCGGGAAGAGAAGCAGTAGTACATTTCACGTATTTACTTTTCTCCCAGATCAGCATTAAAGAAATAAGATGTTTGTGGCGTGCGTCCACGTCTTTTAATTAAAAAGGAAGCTATAGTTTTATTAAGTTGTATAGTATTAGTATTATAAGTTTTTTATTTTGATAATTACTTGTAAATATTTTGAATAAACTGCAACAACTTGTTAATTTTAGATAATTTAACGACGTCAATAGTATATATATATTAGATAAGTCAACGAACAAGCGGACAAGTGTTGTTGTTTTATATACCTAGATAGGGAATGCGATGCGCGCGCATGCATGTCAGCCGCTGCGATCGGCTCGGACGATGCGCGCGCAGCCCACGCCACGGCTATCCGTGCGTCTCGCCGGCTCGCCAGTCCGAATACCATCTTGAGACTGAACGCACGTTGCTTGCGCTCGCATTCGCGCGCTTACGTAAACTCATTTCTCGCTTGATCCGTTCCTTCACTTTTCTTACCTGTATTTTGTGCTTATCATAACCTTCTGTTAATCTTTAAGTTGTCGGTGTGCTTGTATTGTATTTGTTCTATTTAATTGTGCTGAACTTTTAATTATAGTGTTAATTTACATATTGACTTTATTGAATTATCCCGCCTCATAGCACAATAGCCTAACTTATCATACACATTACGCACGCACCCCGCTTTATGTTAAAGACAGACAAAATTGTCAGAAAAAGTCAAAATTACAACATCTCTCTTTTGGAGTCGGGAGTTAAAAAACAAAATATCTAAATAATAAAAATCGAAACCTCGGGGAATTTGGGATTATTTAATACACGGCAACATTGAGCACCGAGCGGTACTTCGCGCCATATTTTAGGGTTATATTATTTTCGTGAGTAATTTATGTCCATATTTCGAAATAATACAATACTTATTGATGGTATGTAATACCAGTATCTTCCTTATTTCTTTTAGTATTATTCTTACACAGTTTGACTACGCAAACTGCACATTTTGCGTCTACTTTTACATTAAATTTTATATTTACCTAGACATCCAACTCACTCATCGGTCGCGGCATGACTGACGCGGGTATGCCGCAACCATGCCGGTTTCGGCATGGTTTTAGTTGCGAATTTATGTAGTATGCCGACGGTATCTAGTCGTAGCGCAGCGGAGACCAATTATTAATCTATGACTTACAACGTTTATTGTGGAATACTATACAACATGTTAATTATTTAGAAACGATTAAATACGCTTAGTTCGAACAAAATTTAAGTAAAAGGCATAATCATCCTCACAGTGTTACGCCAACTCCTTCTCAATTCTCGCTGCAAATCTCTGGAACAAGCTTCCTTTGGAGATAAAATAGCTGTCTGCTCACTCTTTCAAATCTCGGGTTAGGGAATACTACGAACGGTCGGACTTGAGCTGAGCTTACTGTTTTTATGTGTAATTGAATTTGTATGTTAGATGTAAGTCTATGCACCTAAGATTTCTTTGCGTGTTGTGCCCTCTTCTGTGCCCATATGTCTATGTCCTATGTTAGTTTGGTTGACTGGAAGAGATCCCTATTTGGGATAAGTCCGCCTTTTGTTGTAACCTGTATTCTGATACTATGTTCTTTGTGTACAATAAAGATTTTTACATACATACATACATACATCATCAATTAGTATCTCATACGGAAATCGAAACGCGAGAAATGTTGCACATTATTGGCTCTACGAAATAGCAAAATGCTCTCATGAGTTATAAAGTATAGATAGTGTATATAGTAATAGAGTTTGCTCTGAAGTTTATACTTCAGAATAGCTTTTAGCTTATACTAAAAATGAAGTAGAAGTAAAAGAGGCTGAAGGTGTAACATCGGTGTCAGATCGGCATGGACATTGTTCCATACTAAATTACCATAGATACGTATAAAATTTATTTGACGATATTTCTTGATATAGCGGATACTTTTCTATCGCAATTTAAAGATCTCGTGCGTGGGCAGAGCTGCAGTCAATAACTAGTTACAAAATATACTTATCTGTAGTAAAACTGCATTATTTCTTGTGCTATTACATTTCCCTTCTGAGAAATCATTACGAACACGATTCTTACCGTTAACATTTAGATATAAAACAAATCGGCCGCGCATCTCAGAATAATTTACACCTGATGGTCAGAAATGTACGGATTTGCATAAAATAACTATAACGCCACAATTGCTGGCGACAGCGCAATCAAACGGTTGCTTAGAACTGTTGCGGAGTATATGAGAAAGCAGAGAACTCTACGATGCTCACTACTTACTCAAGATACAGAGAAAAACAGAATATAGGCCTAGTTCGATGGTGAGCAGTGGGGGAACGGCTTTAGATGGTTTTGTGTATAATGTTAAAACTCAATAAAACTTTATAAAACAAAAACTGTTCGATCAATGACCACTCTAAACAATGGCCACTATGGTGACTTTATACGAAGGTAAACAAAACAATGTACTTAAAAACATTTATACAAATTATTTTTATAACATTAATTTCTACATTATGCGACTCTTTAGATACTTATTAGTAAGCTTGTAGACATAGAAATGAAAAGTGTTCCTAGCACTGGAGCGCAAAATTTAATTGACTAGTGTTTATTACATTGCACTTTGGTGCAGATAGTGTATTTTCATTTATCTTCTCCAATTAAAGTCATGCTACAGAGATCCCTTACCACCTAAAAATTATAACCATATGCTAACTCCATCTATTGGCCATTGAAGAGTATGAAAGGATTAACCTTGGACTCTACATAAAATCTCATCTACTATGCTTACAGCTGTCCTCATCTAGCCAATGACCATTAGAAAGATTATAAGATGTACTATTAAAACATTACTAGTTTTGGAGTCTGGAGACATGTTTTTATGTCGGAAGCAAACGAGCAAACAACACGCAAACGTTCATTGACTTTGAATGACATTGTATTAAAGATATAAAAGATTTAACTTCCATTTTACGTTTAAAAATATATCAATGTATGTATATGCAATATGTTTACCTATATGTATGAATTGAAATTGCTATCGGCGAGTGTAGATGGAGGTAAGAATAATATGGAGGGCGCATGTTGTTGCAATTTTGATTTAATTAAAGTTAAGAGCACAACTAATTATGCATTTATTTAAAAAATATGGCAACACACATTCATTTATTTGATAAGAGCAAAAATTTGATGAAAATAATCTTATTTTGTTTTTAATATTCGAAAATAGCAATGATAATTATCAAAGATGAGCCGAGCCTAACCATAAATCTGAGATCTCAGCCGACTTCTGCCATCAGTCACACGATCTCAATACGAAGTGGGACCATAGTGTCAAGAGTTAAAAGGTACCGTTTCACCATCCATTTTATGTCATTTCGTTTAAGTCTCACTTCCGGTGCTTTATTGAATTTGTTTTTAATTACATATGTCTTCTTCAACCGGCTGGATTAGCATACCCGTCAGTACAATATCGAATGCATTTACGTAACGCTGTCAGAGGCCCACTACTATTTGTCGAAAAATTTGATATGAAGGTCCTTTAATTACGTCTTTTTTTTTTTTAGAACCGGTATCATTCTCTTGCTAGAATACATGTCTAAAAAGGTTTACAAAATTTTTCCGTTCAGTGCAAAATTATTTACAACCGTTTATTAATAGATAATAATTAATAAACGGTTGTAATTAATTTATTTCATTATTATCATGAAATTGTTTACATTAATAAATTATTAAATAAATCAAATAATCGAGTAGGTAGGTATATAAAAAAGGGGAAATATTTTTTTTTTGTGGATATAGCGTATACTTGTATAAAATTAATAGATATATAAGGACAAATCACTATAGGAAAATGTATATGCAAACATAAACCATTTTGTATGAAAATGTACTAGCAAGTTGATAGGTAAATCGGTAATTTATTTTTATACAGATGATTTGTAAACAAACTAAATCGGTAATTTAGTTTGTTTACAAATCATCTGTGTATTAAGAATCAAACTGTTAAAAAAAAAACGATCATGAAAAGCTCATTGACTGCCTGAGCTATTCTAATGTCACATCAAATTCGAGTATTACTCGAATGAGTTTAAAGTGACTTTGATAAATAGTAAGAGATTTTCTAGACCGGACCAGTTTACTGTTTTATTGTCTTATCCTAGATTCGAGCCGTCTCAGTATCGTTTTCCTCATTAACATTCTTATTCTTAGAGATTACACCTCAATTACCATAAAGTGGCAATTCAAAAAAACAAATTTATCGAAACTTTAAATTATAAACGGTGTCGACTAGTTCTAAATTCGGACGTACTTCTATATACAGAGAAATAAATAGCGACTCTTACAGCTAGAAGACATATGGATTTTATTGCCTCTGGGTCAAAGAACTTGTACTCGTGTACGAATATATTTTTAGCTATATGTTTAGAAGATGAGGCAATATTTTACAAAAGGCTTTAGCACAATTAGACTTCGTAAGCTGTAATAAAAAAGCTGATTCCGTCTCTATGACATAGTTTACGAAATGACAGTACCAAGCATCTAATATATGCGGTGTGGAGGAATAATCCTGGTGACTTAAATATAGACGATTTCTTAAACAAATAGAACAGATTCTAATTACTATGTAAGTACTCACTCTTTATATGTAGCCAAACATATTGTTTAACATACCTGTAAAAAGAAAACAAATAGAGTTTTAATATTTTGGTAATACTTACTCGATGTAAATAATAATAAGTGTTATAATTATTTTGAAACCACACACGATAAAATAAAACGCAATTACTCATAAAACTTTAAGAGCATTCAATAGTAAAATATTTTCGTTTCCATTCCATCATATTCACTTGCCAATACAAAAATAAAAAAAAAACAAAGCCATATTCTTCCCCGCCAGAAGCGCCATAGACAATGGCGGCCATTACTGCGACAGTGCGCTCATTACCGGGTTTTTGCCGACTTCAACTGGCATCCCGCGGTACAGCCAGTATTGTCTACCTGCGCTATAAATTAACTTAAAAAAAATAAGAATTGGCTACAGATTACACTTGCAACGGATAGTGACATGACGATGCTCCAGGGCAACACAGATGTAGGATACCCTTGAAATTTATAGATTAGAAACCGTTCATTCATTTTAGAATTTTCATTATATCTTTATTGTGTCAATTTTAAGAAGAGCATTTATTATGTTGTTGTTGACGGAATAGGTTACTTTTTAGTGTATGTATTGTTCCATTTAAAATCTTTTAAGTGCTATTTAAAAATAAATATTAGAAGAGCATTATTAGATAACATAGCTATCCATAGATTAATAATTGGTCTCCGCTGCGCTACGACTAGATACCGTTGGCATACTACATAAATTCGCAACTAAAACCATGGCGAAATCGGCATGGTTGCGGCATACCCGCGTCAGTCATGCCGCGACCGATGAGTGAGTTGGATGTCTTGATAAATATAAAATTTAATGTAAAAGTAGACGCAAAATGTGCAGTTTGCGTAGTCAAACTGTGTAAGAATAATACTAAAACAAATAAGGAAGATACTGGTATTACATTCCATCAATAAGTATTGTATTATTTCGAAATATGGACATAAATTACTCACGAAAATAATATAACCTTAAAATATGGCGCGAAGTACCGCTCGGTGCTCAATGTTGCCGTGTATTAAATAATCCCAAATTCCCCGAGGATTCGATTTTTATTATTTAGATATTTTGTTTTTTAACTCCCGACTCCAAAAGAGGGATGTTGTAATTTTGACTTTTTCCGACAATTTTGTTTGTCTTTAACATCTTATTTCTTTAATGCTGATCTGGGAGAAAACTAAATACGTGGAATGTACTACTGCTTCTCTTCCCGCGCAGACCATATAAGCCGGCCGAGGAAGTGGGCGAAAATCGAAGAACCATACCTATCAGTAGGTGATGCGACTAGCAACCTATCACTATTTTGATTCCATTTCCACTTTACGCCCACCAACATTCTAAATATGGCCTTTAGGTAGTTGGTACCCCGTAGGGTATTGTTGCCGGATAATTGATTAATCGAATTTGGTTTTTTTTAAAAAATAATCTAGGTTATGAAAAGTATTGATATAATAAATTTAATCGATTTTTGACAATTAATCGATTATTAACCGCAATATCAAACTATACTGTGTAATAATAAATCAAAAGAAAGTTTTTTTGCAATTTTAGGATTCTATATTAGAACTATAAAATAAAGTAAACAAAACCTAACCATTTCCCCTACCTTATCTCCGAAACTATCAATTCCAGAATTTCGATTCATAAATTACAGGAAAACCTATGAGATAATATTAAATTTGTTTAAGAGGTCCAAATGGAGAAAAATAAAAAATAGTACAGAGCCCTCTACATGCGAGCCGACTCACACTTGGCCAGTTTTATTTTAATTTCATTTTAAAGGTTTTTCTGAGCTACTTTTTATAATACGTAACAAGACCGCAGCAATTAATAATTTTCCCATTGGTCGGGCACCAGTCAAGTAGCTGGCAACACCATAATCGACGCTAGTGTGCGTCTTTGCACATTGTTTTACACACACTTTCCTATTAAGTGGCTGCATTCTGGAAACTGATTTTCTTCACAGCGCGGAATCTAGTCGAGCGCGCGAGACCAATTTTTAATCTATGATAGCTATCCTTGCTTGTTTAGGTACTTATATTAAATGACTGATCCGGTTGTAGGGTAGAAGTAAAAATATAGAAGATTTTAATATTCGATGCACATGTTAGACAATGCCGTCATGCGGCGAGGGTCGGCTACCGTTTTTGTGGCATTTTACCATTTCATGCTTGCCATTTCTCTTGACCATTTTTTGCTCGTCTATTGTATTGAATTTGGAGAGAGCACTTTTGCACACGATTTACTGTTATATTTAAATGCATTTAGACTTTGTTGTGTCTGTAATTTACATTTAATTAGCTTCAAATAGAGGTGGTGAATTGCAAAATATTATCTATGGTGGATTGAATTCGAGAAGTTGATGAGTTGGAAAGTTATCGTATTGGCTATGGCCGATTTAACGAGCAGAAATACTGGGAATTTTATTATATTTATCAATAACTATAGTGATTTGAGTGGCACAAAATTGCAGACTTCTTCCTTTATTCTAGAGAAAACAAATAATAACAAATAATTTGGTAGGTATCTGGGGCAATCATACTACTTAGTAAAAAAACAATTCGCCCCTTGTCTTCCTTGTTTAATGGTATTTCACAATCGTATCAAATATAAAAGCACAATATTGATAATAAAATAAATTTGATATTTAAAATATTAGATAAAATATTGTTTTATTTGAGCCCGAGTTTTATAAGTAAAATAAAATTCCACTGCAGTACAAATAAAGGCATAAATAAGGGTTTGGCAATAAAATCCTTTTAATACCTAGCACCTAATTCCAAATTCATGTCATGACATACAGTGCAAGCGCAATAAAAAAATTATTCGAACCCAAACATAAATTCGGAATTCCATTAAACCACAACGATTTATCTCGAGACCCCTAAACTTGGGTACATAAAGCCTTACACCCCTGGTTTGCGCAAGTGTTGAACGCACACGTAGATGAGCGTGTAGGGATACATGCGTGGCACACATGCGCGCGCGCAGGTACAGAAAGTTAATTGGCTTCGTATGTTCAATGTTCATAAAGTTTCTACCTGTGAGTTCAGAGTTAGGTCGACGTGGAGCCGCGAATTTATTGTTACACGTGCATGTTTGTGGAATACATATTTTCGGATATATTAGATAGGGATCGGGATAATCATTACATAGGTTTAGAGCTTAGCTCTTAAATTTATGAATGAAAGAATATAGTATCGATAGAAAAATTTGCCAGAATTAATAGGTATTTAAAGAAAATAAAGAAAATATTGAATACATAAATTAATTGGTTTATTCCTGTTTAGCCTAATATGAAATAGGTAAGGTATACAAAGCTGCGTGGCACAGAAAATAAAAATAATTAGTAGAGATACAAATATGTTTTTATCGTGGCTTACACAGGATAAAATTGTGTTGTTAGTTAAAAAAAATGTAATATTTGTAAAGCCTCTTCGCCATAAGACACACATAATCCCAATTTATGCAAATAACAAGCTGTAAATGTCATAAATCAAATATAAAATGTGTCGACTCTGTTTCAAAAATAGCACCCCTGTATAATAATGTGATAACTAGCAGCACTGATTAGCAGTACTGATTTATTTAAAAGCTTTTAACATATCGAGCAACAAAACCACAAGGAATTAAAATCTTTACCACATCCGAATCACAATAAAATTATTGATCCCTGATCACAAAATCCTTGCACCAATCTAAAGAACGAGGTTCAAATACGTTTAATTCCCTCTTTATCTAGCAATATAATAAACGAACGAGACAGATATACTGTCTCATGTATTATGGTCAGTATTATCGAGTACCTGCTCAGTCCCTTTGGTAATTTTTAATTGACAAAAAAAAGGCGTCCGATTTATATGTGGAATTTATTTTATTACACGTATAAGTCGTTTTAATATGTGTGCGTGGGCGAAGCATTACTCCTTGAAATATTTTGGTAATAGATTTATCTGTCCTTGTTTTGTTTGGTTCGGTATTAAGTTGCAGATCTTTACAATCTGATTAAAAATGAAAGAGCTAAAAATACAATAAACAATAAAGATATTTTGTATTTGTGTTTGAGCTTTAAAATAAGTTATCAAAACAGATGATTAAAGCACGTACGATATTTTGAGCTGAGTTTTCTTATTGTAGTATCATCTAGAGTATCTTTAGCGAATTCATCAATAAATGCCAAAAAAACTTAAATGCATGAAAATGATCATAGCTTAAATACCTTTTAAAACTTTTTAATTATGCAATGACCAAGATAGACAAAGGGATGTTCATGGTTTGAGCATGTAGAGAGAATAGCCTACATTATTTTAGGCTATTCTCTATTTTTGTAAGATTCTTCTTACAAAAGGTATTTTATTTACAAAACAGATTTGACAGGAAAAGTTGGAGAACATACTGCGATCCAATCGTAGAAAAAGATGTTACGAGTACTCGTGCGCCCACGATTATTATCAAAGTTACAAATAAGATACACCTAAAGAAGTACTAACACAGAATCTTGCGGTTCGATCTAATTTAAATTTTAAGCTACTCTTTTCCTTATACCTGATTCTTTAGGCTAAAGAATATACCTACATAATATGCAGAATTATGATCCGCTACCTGTCGGTATCGGCATTATATAATCTGTGGTATCGGCGCCTTCCATAAAAACAAAGCCGAAAACGTCGACATTACTGTAATCAGAGAGATTCCTACCACCCGCGGCGAGTATGTACTCTTCCGAAGCTCCTTGCAATTACCGCATCCTAACAGAAATTTATGCGAACACTACGACCAAATAATAGGGCGCCATCTTTGATTTACGGCGCTCCGTTCTTAGAACACGAAATAACAAACGGGGACGGTAAAAAAACCTACTTGTTTTAATATTGCGTGCAGCCGTCGGCTCTTATTGCCGCTCTGAGTCATTTATAGTGTAATCGACGTGATTCAGGTGACTAGACGCGAAAAAAATTAAAAAACATCGAAGGCCGTATGTGCGCTTGCGGCAATTAAAAATAATTAGGGAACAAAGATGGCGTCTTCTTGGAAGGTCCTGTACATTTACATAAGGCTAAGTATAAACCAAATCGGCCGATTAGGGGCAATAGTGATTGAAAAGGGTAAAGAAACCGGCCAGTGTTAAGTTTATGTTTTTTTTCTTCTTTTTTTTGAACGCATTCCGTGTGCACTGATTGCTGACTACATGCAGTTTATAAGTAAACAATCGTGTGGTTTTACAATGATAATCATACAAATTGAAAACGTGAGCAAGTTGTAAAGTCAATCGACCCTGTAAGTTTAACCTGACGTCAGAGGCTTAATGGTATATCGTTTACGTTCTTTAAACTATGTAGATACTTACTTCTTTTCTTCTGATCTACTCTACAAAAGTAGCTTATGGACTTTTAACTAAAGTCCTTTAGAACATAAAATTACAGGATTTAGCGCGTAAAATACCTTCATAATTCCGACGTCAAAGTCCTTTAGTCCTTCCTCAGCTGAGAAGAGCTGTATTATATTTTCCAAAATTTGTGTTATTTTGAGTGTTTATGCATAATAATGGTGGATTATTATTAGCAAAGTGTTCAAAAAAAAGAGCGAGTGTTGGAAAGTGATATAGTGTTTTATATAATTTTTATGCTTCTTTACTTTGACTTTAGACTTGTCTGACATAAAAACCTTGTTCAATAATTTTTACTTGTTACTGGCTAAATACGAAAGTAAAAGCCATTTGGAAAAAAGAAGAGTTGACAAAAAAAATATATAATTGCAGCACTTCCCACGTGAGTCATTCGGGCAGTGGGTCGGTGCAGCTCGGGCAGTAGCGTGCATTCTTGTGATAACTGGTTGCACCTACCCCAAGGAAGGAGTACGCGGAGAATCCATTCACCGTTGATTTGCCTATACTTTGTAAGATGTCTTGTGTCTTAAGAGAACATTTCTTTAATACTGTATCATAATTTATGACTTAATAGACAGCCAGCTACTATCTTGAACAATTGCATTATTTTGAGCAAGAATAAACTCCCCAATTGATTTCGTATTTAAATGTTATTTGCTTCATTAATTAACAAAATATCATAACACTGTTTGTGATTTAGATTTTATCTAAAGAGAAAGGTTTCTATGTTAGTTAAATTATTGTTTCTGCTAAAAACTTCTGTTAAACTGCCTACAAAGTGATACTATACTTACTATCATATGATGCAGGCAGATCTGCCTGAGCTGAAAAGAGACCTGTCAACTGGCCAACGCATTAAACCACTCTGGTGCTCTCTCGTTTCAGAGGCTAAGATCCACTTCGGGTAGCTGAGCCAGCGGAGTAAGTATATGACATTGGTGATGCATGGTTAAAATGCTATTTCCAAATTTGCTTGTCTAACCAAGACATTTCTTGTAATGTACATTTAACCTTATACAGTTTTCCTCCTTTTTGCTTACTTTGCAGAATGCCGTAAAAGCGTCTAAAGATAATTCAAAATTGGACCTAAATAAGTCGAAAGTTAAGGTAGGTGATCGCAAAGACATAAAAAGTTGTTGTATTGTCATTGAGCCTGACGGTTTGGTTCGCAGGAAATTTGAAGGAATTAAAAGTAAGATGAAAGTAAAAGCGAAAGGGTTTATGAGTGCCGTTCCAGTTTGTGATGTATGAAATTGGAGCAGCGTCATTTTATG
The DNA here is from genome assembly GCA_947363495.1 of Euzophera pinguis. Taxonomy (NCBI): domain Eukaryota; kingdom Metazoa; phylum Arthropoda; class Insecta; order Lepidoptera; family Pyralidae; genus Euzophera; species Euzophera pinguis. The sequence goes on along the minus strand of OX376156.1, from coordinate 18,955,578 downwards.
CAGAATCTGTGCAATTATAAATGAACAGTAGATCTCAGATACCTTCTACATAAATTATTGACGAACTGGGCTCTAAGAAATGATAGTTAGTGGAGTAAGACTGGAACGAAGTGGTACCCAAGAAACGGAAAAACTGGACAAGGCGAAGGCTCAGAATAGAGAAAGATGCCATAGCATGAAGATATAATTTGTTGTTATGTTAATAACTTAACTTATAAGTACCCGTAATCGACGAGCGTGTACGACGAGAGTGATAGCGTAGAGGAAGCGAGGGAAGTCTGTAAGGATCGTAGCAAATGGAAATCCGTAGTCTCTAGCCTATCCCTATGGGAAACAGGCGTGATGGCATGTATGTATGTTACCTTATTAGACAGGAAAAGTCCATGGGAAAATAAATGAACCTCAATAAACAACCAATGCAAAGAGACAAGCCATTCCAGAACATACACGGAGTACAATCACAAACGCAAATGCACATTTGTGCAATCGTCGCTCAAAGCAAGCCGTTCTACTCCATTGAATACGCTCGAATCGCTTAAATTGCTCCGGCGAGCAACATGAAAGGAGGCTTTGATCCCGGTCTATGTCTAGTGCCGTGGAAAATCTAGGACTTGCACTTTGTAGTGCAGCAAATCAATTTTGTTTCAAGGTAATCTCAGTTATATTAAGACTTCTACTGAAAGTTTCTTATTTTGATTGGCTACATGTGAATTGAAGAATGAAATCCGTACTTCCATACTAATATTATAAGTGCGAAAGTCTGTCTGTCTGTCTATCTGACTATCTGTCTGTCTGTTACGCTTTCACGGCCAAACCACTGACCGGATTTTATTAAGACCCGGGGTTGATATAAAGCAGCCCATGTTTGAACATAGGCTACTTTTAGACGCAGGTAGAGCTGCGGGATACAACTAGTTAAAACTTACAAAACGAAAGGTGAACAGTTTATTCAATTACAAAAGAACACAATCAATTTATAAGTATGTTCATCATCATGATCATCTCAGCAGAATCTCTAAATATTTCCAAAATGACCGATAGAATCCAGCTAATAGCTTGCGACCTTCTTCAGAAAAAGGTTTTATTAAAATCTTATTAACACGTGATCCGCAAGAGATCCACAAGACTTTAATGCAATTTCAAGATTACCATATTTCACCCGATACTTTTTGCAATTCTTAAAAACGAATACCGACTCAATGCTTTACCCACGTTTTAAGCTTTACAAATCCTTACAAATACTTAATTTGTCAATACTTTGTGGATAAAAAAAATAAACATTACGCAACTATTTAACTTCACAGTCGGTTTAACGCCAAAACTTTTAAGAAATAATGCGATTAACAAATAGATTAATAATTTTAGCTCTATTGTGCAATACATAAGGTATATTTTTGCTTGGTTTTCGCAATAGATTAGTTTTATTCAATACTAATGTTATTAAGCGACAGGGTTATGCTTTGTGCGTGCAAGCTACCGTCTTCTAATACGCATTGTTGCATTAAAATGCATTGCTAAATATGAATGAATGAATGTATTACTAAAGTACTCCATTATTGTTGTAAAAAGATTAATTTCATTGAAACTTTTGCTAATTGTTTTATTTAATACTAGCTGTTTCCCGCAGCTCCGCCTGCGTCAAAAAGTAGCCTATGTTTGACCCCGGGTCTTTAACTATATTCATACCAAATTTCATCAAAATCCGTTCAGCGGTTTGGCCGTGAAAGCATAACAGACAGACAGACAGACTTTCGCATTTATATTAGGTCCTTACATACTCGTATGAAATTGGCGAAATTGGAGAAACAAATTGTCGAATATTTTTTAATTTAATATATTTATTTAATCAAAGAACCATTGTTATCTATGCACTTTTGCCATCTCATAGGTAGTTCATTGATCACTTTACTAAAAAAACCATTCGGACGGGAATCAATAAAACCTTTAAAGGCGGTTTAGACTGCCCCATCGGAGTTTGAATTTTTTCGCTACCAAAATTCGAAAAAAATTGTACCTAGAAAATATATTAGTTTTTTAAATTATCGTTATCCCGTTGCCTTGATTGTACTTCGGCGAAATTGAGAATCTGCTATTTTGATATTCTAATATTCTGAGAATCTCATATTAAGCGAATAAAGGACCAATTTGGTGTATATGTCTGTTATGTTGATATTAATAATACATCACATAAAGATTGCAAGACAAAATTTTTACTAATTTATATCTGTATAAGAATTACAGAATGTTTAATAAGACGATTAGCATAAACTAAAGCATCTGTTGCATGGTCAAAACTTTACTTTATGCAAATAATACTAATGATGCAAATTCAATGAACGAAACAACCATGGAGTAATTACAAAGAGGAGATGCCGTAATAAGCGTTTTGTAAGAAAGCGTTTGTGAGGCTACACGGGGCGGAAGGCAGACATGCGGGGTGCTCGGTATCGGCCGTGGCTCCAATCATAGAGCACGAGCAATGACAAGCTCCGCCCACTGCAGTGTCGGCGAGGCGCCAATGAGCACGTCACTGCGCCATTTCAAACGGCATCTCCTCTTTGTAATTACTCCATGGAAACAACCAACAAATTACGAATCTTTCCTAACTTCTGTTGTATTATTTTGAGTATTTTTACCTTATTAAGTTGACCTAATAGTTGCAGAAACAACGCTTCACAAGGTATTTTATTAATCTTTAAGAGAGGTAGGACATTTTGTAAGGAGTAGTCCATCTGGGGAAGTACCTCCATCCTACAGAAGGCCACAGCCAAATAACACTGTGATGCAGTGTTGTGTTCCTGCTGGTGAGTAGGGTCGCCAGGCTCCAGAGGGGTCGCTGTGTGTTGCAGGCGTTAATAGGCTACGGTAACCACTTACCATCAGGTGGGCCGTACGCCTGTTCGCCTACTTAGTTGTATAAAAAAAATCGTAAGGTGAATTAAAACTGCGTAAGGATTTTGTTGCATAGAGTTTTAATAAATAGAACAGTCTGCGAAGTCTAACGGACTTCAAGTGGAGGGATTCTTCACCCAAGCGTGTTTTCCTAGTTGCGTCGTCAGCTTACGCTTCGGAGCTTAGGGTACGCTGTAAGTCATGATCCTAGATTTGGCGGCACTAATTACTACGATCGAGCGACTGATGCCTGGCCTCCGTAACCCTTTTTACTGGGAAACCAGACCAACAGGAACATGAAGTGATCCACTTTAAGGGATGGTTAATGGTAATCTATCGTATAAGTCCTCATCTTTGGAGGTTCTGGGTTCAATTCCCAACGGGTACGAAGGTACTTGTATTCGTTTTTGCAATCCTACTATACCTTCGATTACTCTCCATATATTTACTAAAACAACAAGCCAATTTGCAGTAAACGCTATCAGATTTTCTGAAAACTGTTGTTTAAGATAAGAAACTAAATTTAAACACAAATTAGTTTACTCCGAACATCTGTGCAAGTTAGTGCTGCAATTACTATCTAGAGCTCCCGTAAGGACACTAAAGTTGCTGTCTCTTGTGCTAATCTTTTCAACTTATGCGTTTTATCATTCTACAGTCTGCAGTGCTCTAAAGTTTTAGCTGCATACATTACTTCCATGTTGTATGAATAGGCTTTTGATATGTTTGTTGTTTTATAATTTACGATGTCAGTTGTTACAAGCAAAACTAAGATTCTAATGCCTACATGTTTGGTAATAATTATACGTAAATCAACATAAGTAACTTTTCAAACGAAGTCGAATAATTTAATTTGAAAACGATCAAGGATAGTTATCTAGCTTTTTAGCATCTTCATTTCAGCCACTAGAAAAGTATTGGTAACCAAAGAGCTTTTTCACGTATTAATGTATTGAAAGTGGCTAGCTGTCTCCGCATATTTTTTATACGTTTTTCTTATCAGATTACCGCAAGGAAGTATTTTGGTGCCACTTGCAATTATCACTTTATTATTACCAAAGTCCACAAAACTTTTCTCAGATTATTTTTGATTTTTAAGTAAAACGTAAAATTTAATTCTTTCGTCTTTAATAATCAAGATCAACAAACCCGACGACGTTTAAAGATATTGAAAATCGCGTTGTCCTTTTTAAAGTCATGCAGCATACATTACTTCCACACATCCCAAATCCGGCAATTTGAAATGCTTATTGCGATCAGCTGGTGAAATATACAGCACGGACTTTAATGTACAATTTTGTTATTTTAAACGGGAGCGATAACCGGCGTCTCCTATTTGCGAGTCAGAAATCTGTGGATGACGACCTGGCCTGCCCCGAGGTCGATGAACATTACTGAAACTATCTGAAAGGTAAAAAATGTTTCAATTGTTATTCGCATTGTTATTAATTGTTATAACATTGTCACTGTCTTTCTGTTTCTTCCAACAGTCTCAACTGGTAGAGAATGCTCTCAGCATTAAGTCCGCCAATTGGTAAAAGTATGAGTAAGTGAGAAAAAGCAAAATCTACTTAAACTAGTTCGACTTAAAAACATATACGTTAAGAACTTACCACTCTATAACTGAGATAAACATAATAAGAAAAAAAAAAAAAATAAAAAAAAAATATAAAAATATACATAGAAATAACAAGGAAGATATTACACTACGAGAAACATTTTCACCACAGGAAAAGAAAATTATTTTCAAGTCAAGCGATACTGTCATTGAACGAATACATGAATAAGAAAGCTAATGTATTTATGAAATGTACATTTCTATGAAACGCGGAATATGTATAGATCATTACAATAGTAAATGCGCAATTTTGCTACCCGACTGATTTGAACTTGACATGTATGAGGACAGCTGAGGTCGTAGACATGCGAAAAGTCGGATTGATGTATTTGCCGTGGAAACTTCTAGTACGATGAAAACGCTACGCAAGAAGAGATTGTTTTTGACACGATTTAAAATTTTGATGTTTTGTTATTCGCTTTCAGATTTGTAGATGATGTATGTGTTGTTGGCAATCATTTTAAATAATTACGTCCTGTTTTTGACATATTTTTTTAGATAAAGCACGTCAATGATAACATTAAGTTAAGAATGGTTGATTATCTTCGCGTGGTGGCTTTAGCCACTCTATTAACTTCTTTGAACTAAAAAGTAACTAAAGACAACGACATAATATGGAGGTTTCTACTATCAGCAGGTGTTAATAATAATGATCCGAAAGAATTGTATGTACATTCCAAGAATTAAATATAGTTAAGTTATAATGCGTTGTGCTAAGTATCAAAAGCGTAAAAGTAATATTAATGCTGATACAAAACACGTTACTAATCTGCGATTTTGATGGAACCTAATAAGAATTGACGTGAAGTAATATTGCTTGAAATAATAAGTTTTCTTTTGAGAGCACTAGCTGATTATTTGATACCATCGTCATCACCGCTATGTAAATCATTTTTTAGTAGGTCTAGATATATTAACTTTTGTTTATAAATTGTTGTCCGATTGTAGGTTGTTGGCCCGGAAAGGTTAGTTGTAGATTATGGAAATATTATTTCCATATTTTTATTCTAAAACAAAGTATGAATATATCAAATTCAGATTCGAATTAAAATCATTTAGTTCAAGTTTAGTAGAGCTTTTATAAAATTGTTTGATTTAATGATTAATATTTAATATTTATACTTAGTTTAAAATTTAAAGAAATTTTAATGAAGTAGTTATTTCATAATCTTCAAATAAATCCGCGCCATTGCCGGATAGTTTAGGATAAATAAATTATATACGCTTACAAAACAGCTTAAATACAATAAAATTATTAAAATGCAAATTGAGTTTCACATGTATAGTGTAAACTCGTGATCAAAATTTCAACAGTATCCTGTTAAACGAATTCTATACTAAAATCCCTGTCAAATACGACCGACAAACCCTTATCGCTTCGATATTTGGCTCTAAATCTCAATAAAATTATGTAAATATTAATGTTACCTGCTGTTATAATGTAGCACTGGATCGCTATTTCGTTACGATCTGGAAGAAACTTTGTTTTTTTTGTGCGTACATTTTTTAGGGTTGGCAACACAAGGGGATATAATTGGTGTAAATACTTGTGCATAGGCAATGCGTCGTCCTAAACAAACAGAGTTGGGATGCAGTGGATGCAGTTGACACTTGCATGTACCATTTGAAGAAAAATTGTTTCGTTTCGATGTTGATTTTAATTGTAGAATTTTAGAACCATTTTTTTTACTAGGACATTTGGGTTATGGGTACCACGTTGTCACCATTAATATCCCCAAATAGCAGGGCTTGCATTATTGCGTGTTTATTTTGAAAGGTGTAGTAAAAATAATTTAACCTAAGAAAATACTTAGTAGAATATCCTAGACCACCAATCAGTGGAACCGAGAATAGGACTAATTAATTGAACTTTAATCCAGAAATTATTATTTGGCAGCTACTTAGATGCATTATTTGACGTCAGAAAAAGTAAGGCAGATCATGGCAGGGTCGCCATGTAGGTAATGATGAATTGAAAGATTGTATTAATTTAAATTATTTAACAAATTTCTTATGTTTTCGCGATTGTTATTCATTAAATTAAACTATTTTAATACGGTTTTTATCGCGTTTATTACTTATTTATTATGTTTATTGTTTATTTAGTAATAAACGCGATAAAAACCGTATTAAAATAGTTTAATTTATTTAACAAATTCTGTATACAACTTACATACACTACATGCGCAAAGTCCCACATAAGTGCAACCCTTTATAATATTTTTGACTTTGTTTCATTACATTTATGAACCACCAGCTTGCTCTAGTAAAGCAAAAACATCTCAAACTGCAAGCCAAGATACATGAGTAAATAATGTAACAAAGAGAAAGATTTATTCAACGTCTCTGTATTATACCTATATAAGTGAAGTATTTCAGTGTTTAGGCTGTCTTAAAGTAGCCTGAAAAATTATAATGATCGAATTGAAAAAGGGAGTTCAGATAACAGATGCTCTATTGTAATAACCGCAAAATCTAGATCCATAATTACGGCGTACACTAGGCACTGAAGACTAGAAACTGGTAAACAATGAAGTGAAAAGCAAATCAATACGCATGCTCGATGCTCATGGGTAGTACGGCCTAAACTGTATCTATATCTACACAGCGCGTGTAAAGCCTTGCTTGTGTGAGTGAACCGATTTCAGCACGTCTGTATGTGCCTTTCTGTCTGTTCCATTATCTTTTCATGTAACAGAGATGTTGTATAAAGTCTTTGTGAGAAACTGGGTCGGTGCGGTCCTCGAGTGCGCGGTAGTTGAGCACTATTGTCTTCGTCAGAGCAGTTTAGCTTTAATTAGGTTACTCGTATGGCTGTTGAGTGTCATCGATTGTGGATTGTTGCTACTGCTGACGGGTGGTATTGGGTCGGTAGAATGACAGCCTTCTTGGATATACTCAACTATTATTTGAAGTTCCGCTGTTAAGAACCATTGAATTATGTTATATCTTGTAGTACTTGCGAATTTTATTTACGTGCTGCTACTGTCAAATATTATTTTAAACTACCTACATGTCCCGACATCATATTTTTCGCTCAGAAGTTACAAGTCAAAGTCGTAAAATGTCTATTGTCGAAATTACGTCCAAATAGTAGTAGGAGATCTATGTCTTAAAATATCAGAGATTTATGAATGCCTATGGCCTTATTTAAACCTGCAAGAAAAACTGTAAGAAAAGTCTGACAATCTTTCAGACATCATCTTGCAAAGACGAATACATAGTTTACATTTGCAAGTTGCTATCGAATAGATTGTCAGACAGCAACTGGCAGGTTTGAATAAGGCCTTAACTCGAAGAAGAGATACTTCGTCTCTCTTAAGTACCAAAATTTTAATAACCTATGACCGCGCATCTGCTACCCATTTAAATACACTGCCGGACAATAACAACGTACCCGATTTCCTCCTAAAAAAAACCTTAACAAAAACATTGTCCACATGTGTAATGCACCCATGCGATCGCTTTACGTAGTATGTTCTCACGTCCGGGCAGAAATCATGAAAAAAGCAGGGTCGAAAAAGCAATTCGTGATTTATCACCGTCGCGAATTTACGCCCCCGCACCCCGAGTCGAATCTTGCCTAATATTGTGCCCTTAGTATCTGTACCATGAGATTTTATTAACGTAGATGATAGCTACAACGATTTTGGAGGTTAAGTATTATACTCCGCTGATCCAGCTCCGAAGTGGAACCCTTCGACACGAGAAAGCGCCAAATTGTTCTATTCTGCGCGATGGCTCGCCAGTTCTCAGCTCCCGTCTCTAGTATTTTGGGGGTTGAAAGATAAAAAATAAAAGACACTTACATTTTAGTACAGCACGGGGACCCGGATAATTCGAATCGTCGAATTAACCGAATTCTTGTGATACTCAGACAATAAAATAGCGACTGATTTCTCTTAAACTAGTTTCTGTATTATATTTTATAAACAGTTTAGCGAACTCTTGAACTCGACTGTAGTTTTATTGAGATCTTAGATCAATGAACTGCTGTTTTGCACATAAATTGACATTCATACATATCATATCACGTTTGTTTCTCGCAGGATTACCTTAGAATTCTATTTGCTATGTCGCCGTCTCTCTCTTGACATTACCGAATACGGCTCATTGGCGTTTTTCAAATCAAATTACTATTAATAAGTATCAGAGAGAACACGAGTACGAAGGGCGTTGAGAAAGAAGGAAATGGCTAGAGCTAGAGATAGAGGAAAGTGGAAGGAAGGAACTAACATACTGTGCCGACCCCACATAAAAAAGTGGGATAAAATAGTTGGAGAAGAAGAGTACCAAAAAAGGAAACTAAAACAATCTGTGCTCCTACACAAACATTTGTACATCCATTCTTCGCAACAATTTTTACCAGTGACCTGAATAAAGTGAATCAACTTATACGATTATATGATAGCCTTTAAACACGTAAGTTAGTAATTTGAATACTAAATACATAATAAATTATGAATGCACAGATTTATGCTCTTCATAGTGGTCTACAGCTGAAATTTGCATAGCTTTCTAGGCATTTGCGAAATGACCGAAGCTGTTCACTTTTGTTGCTTGTCCTAGAACATAAAAAATAAATCAAAGAAAAATAATGATCGAAATCAATCGTCTTTGAGAATGACGTCTTTAATATATTAATTCTACATTTGCGTGCATAATTTTTCAATGAAAATTCAAAGCTTTAATTAAAGCTAATAGCAAATTTTACTAGAAGAGGTTCGCTTTCAAACTAAATAATATTACACTCATTTTTGGCCATTCGTGTAATTCATTCATTCATTCATCAGTGATTTACATGTTCAATCGACCCTAATCACCATGGTATCAGAGTTTTTCGGAACCGCCTTTCAGCCTCTGACGTGGTTTCTAATGGCCGGGTTACCGTGCCTTCGAAGCAAGGAATCATTATTATCAGACTATCAGGTGATTTAAGCCTGTAATGTGCAATCCAAACTAAACTTCTTGTAATAAAAGGAGAGAGTGGAGTTTGAAATTGCAAATACAAGATTTAGGACTTATTGCTCATATTTTGAAAATTATTGCTAAGCAATCTCTGTTTAGATTAGTGAAAAATGTGTGATCAAAAGCAGAAAAATTAAGACAAAAAGTACAGTTTGGGTGTGCTTAGATTTGTTGGTCAATTTCATACGGATAAAGCATTTTACAAATAAAGCTGTAGTAGGCTAATAAAAAAATGTGATATAAAATCAACCCCAAAAATATTATCGCGTTAAAAATTACGTGATATCTTTGAATTTGAATCGTGATGCCGTATAAAATGCTAACAATACAATGCAGGCGTCATAACGGCCCTTTGGTATACGTAGGAATAAAAAAACATCTACCTGTGCTTGTGACTTTGACAATTTTTTTAAAGGCGCAAGTATTTGGGCGGATAAGTGTTAAATATGGTGGAAATCTTTAGTGTAAAAGCTTTTGATCATAGAACACTTTAGAGTCACTCAAACTAACTCTGAGTTTCATCATCATCATTTAAGCAATAAGTCCACTGCTGGACATAGCCCTCTCCTAAAGATTACTAGAATGACCAGTGTGAAGCGGCCTGCATCCAGCGCTTGTCTGCGACCTTATGGTCTTGTGGTGACCTGGGAGTAGAAGATGTAATCTAAGAGATCGTAACAACTGGATTGCAATGGCTCATGACAGAGATGGTTGGCGTAGGCAGAGAGAGGGTTATGCCCAGCAGTGGATTATGGAAAGCTGATGATGATGATGAATCCGAGAGATATTATACCAGGTTAAAAATAAGATATTATCTTTTTAATATTAACAAAATTGCAACGGTAAGTGGTGCATATTCAATTAATCAATCAAATATTTATTTGCATAAAATGTAGGTTTTACAATGATTTTACAATATTTTCTTCAGGTTTTCATGAATAGATAGATTAATAGATAAATAGACTTTCGGGATTAGTTTATTCGTATAATTTTATTAAGAAGTTAGAAAAAGTACAACTCCCAAGCATCCTAGCGTAGCTAAAGCGGGTGTCTAGTTAAAACGAAAATTGACAAAAATTAATTTTATTTTGAACTTAAGACATTCGTAAGTCACGTCAAACCTACCCAGATCATATATTTGACGCGACATGTGCCCATGTAACCCAATATTGTGCACACGACTAGCTATAAAAACGTAGACAATAAGAAACTTTTTTTATTAAAAGCTTTACGCTGGTGGCCATAACTGTTTTAAAACATTATCTATCTGCCTTAGATTTCTTTTTCATCTTAGATACGTTAAAAAAAGGTTAAAAGCAATGCGAGTATTGCTTATAAGGCCAGGTAGTACCTGACTTTTGTATAAAAAATATGATTAATGGAAGGTTGGAATTAAATAATTTCAGCCAGGTAAAGGTAAAGTGGCGATTTTTTAACTATTGTCGTCGTGACGCATTTTATGCAGCGTACAATTTTTGGCCATTAAAATTCTGTTAATTATACATTCAGTTGTGATTTTTTGCGTTCGAAAAAACATGTGTGGATTAATTGCGTTGAAACATATTGCAATTTTAAGACGTAACATTTTGCGAGTTTGAGATATTCTTAAAAAAGAAATAGCTAAATTTATTATTAATCTAATAAAAACGGGCAAAAGCTAGTAACTAAAACCTGTACAAAAAATATGAATTTACATACTAACAAATAATACATATCTACTAACAAGGAATACAAAGATAAAACGTTATTGACCACATTTCCACACTAAGTAACAATTAGTATACTGTTTACAACTTCGGTTTCTACGTACTAACAATATTTTAACACAAGATTATAATACACGTGTATTCCGTCCTCTTTCCACACAGAACGAAAGAACGAGATAGCAATAATCAATGCCTAAAATCGGTCTACATTACCGGCATTGTAAAATTTTACAATCGAAGCATGGATAGTCGGCAATTGTTAAGTTTTATTGTATATCGAAGCTTATAGGAATACACGGAGTAATTAACATGTATTCGTTACAAACGTACATCGTATTTTTATAGCTTTTTTTTTGTTGTTGTTTTAAACGCAAATGCCTGTTTTTGCTCGAAGCCTTCCGCGCCAGATTGCAATAGTACAGTGCGCGTCAAATATTACTACACATTTGCTGCTTCGTACAATTTACAGAGTCAAATATTCGATATGGTTGGTAGAGCAGCGAAGGACCAAAAATTAATATTTCTTCTTATATTTTTTTATTTCAGAAAATATAACAGCCTGACTTGTATTTGGATCGATAAATCAAAGTAGTCTCTTCGTTATAATTGGGTAGGTAAACAATGTAATTAAAGTGATTATGGAAGCGTCAGTAAGAGCAATCTTTTAGCGGCATAATTTTTTTTTCTTAAACTTATCGGATTCGATTCGCTCTGGAGCCAACTTGAAAACTATGAATAAAATAGGGTCAAATGTAAAACCACCGGGCTTGCAGGATTCAATAACCTTTGACCTTGTCCCCTTAAAATTTGGCACAGACTGTACCCAGTTCATATTCAATAACTTTGATTGTTGTAATTGTTGTTGCTGATTGCTGTTGAATTATTAACGTTAATAGTAATTAACTGAGGTGAAGTCATCCGGATCTGTTTGTTAGATTTAGAAAAAAATTACGAAGTTACTGAGATTTTAAAATTTTCCTTGAACTAAGTACTTCAATTCATATATTTTAATTTATCGAGCACAATAAATTGGCACTTATATTACTTTATTTGACATAATGCGTAAGTATAATAGCCGTACTGTCTATGTACATGTCAAATCAAAATGGCTAACTCTTCCTAGTTTTGACCAATAAGCGGCTACATTTACTGTCGATGGTCGCGAGATCCTCAACCCTGAAGGTAAAACCCCGCAGTAGTTGAGACATGCCAAGATGCGAAATAACCCAGCATTTACACAGCTGAGACCCTTCCATTGCTATGTTTATTTGGTAAGCACTTTAAATATCTGGTACGTACTTTCGACAGAGAAATCCCCAACTAAAAGGAAAGATGTTCTTCTTCTTCTTCTTTGCGAGTCGACTCTGGCTGTTCTCAAACTTCAGAGGACCAAAACTCCGCCACCGACAAGGCATTGTCGGTGGCTTCGCAGAGGTCCGTAAGCGTGCCTGGCTGGGCACACAGGACAGGACAGGAGATGCGTCATGGTTTGGGGAGAGACACCGCACTGGCAGCCACCTCCGAGCAGTAGCCCCACCTAAACATGTTTTCCTTGCTTCGGCATAAGAGGGTCCGGAGTCTGTTTAAAGACTTCCATGTAAGCCATGGCAGGTCATGTCCAGGAGGGAGGCACTCCGATAGCGGCAGAGATAAGGCCTTAGGGTATCTCTCCGTCCAAATATCCACTCTAGACTGAGAGGCTTCGCCAGTTAGTGGTTTTGTTTCTTTGACGAAGCTGTTATTAAATCCTTTCCTCTTTCGAGAAGCTTAAAACAACTTCATCTTGATATTCCAAAAACGCGCCACCTTCGTTGCACTTTCCGTGGCTGCCATAAGGCCCTATTTTGAGCAGCTCATAGGGCAAGCACGTTAAGGTGCTAAACAGTTTGAACAGGATGGCCACACTGGCATTGAAACTCTGGCGGTTCTATGTAACCCCATCGCGCCAAGATTAAATCCTTTGACATAAATAACAAAATTTTTATATTAAACAATTTTAATACGGTTTTTATCGCGTTTATTACTTTTTTATTTACAACTAACGCTTAAAACACTTTGAAGAGTACATGATCGCAGGTCTGTAGTGATTAAGAAAAAAAATTTTTTCGCTAAAAATATTATCTTTTTTCTTTAGATTCTGGTATTAAATTAAGAAAATAGTTTTCTAGCTTCTATAGTTTATAGCTTTTTAGCTTCGGTTCAAAACAAGTGAAATAATAATGATCTCCCAACCGGATTGCATATTAATTCCAGTAATATGAGCCAACAGATGGCAGTCTCGGCACTTCCGAAAATGTTTACACAAAAAAGGTCATTTAAATCGTACTAAGAGACTGGAAGAGCGTGGCGTCTAGTTGTCACTGGTGTTCCGTATGATATTTTATTCTGCTTCTGCCTGCATGCGAGCAAAACAGACTACATGACAAAAAAATATATACCCATACTTCCATACTAATAATATACTAATTAATAGTATTAATGCGAAAGTCCGCCTGTCTGTTCGTCTGTCTGTGTTACGCTTTCACGGCCAAACGAACGGATTTTGATGAAATTTGGTATGGATATAGTTGAAGACTCGGGTCAAACATAGGCTATTTTAAGACACAGGCGTAGCTGCGGGAAACAGCTAGTAATATATAAGTATAATGCAAACTATTTTCAAATCAAACTAGTACGTAATCGCCACTAATAAATTTGATTAGTACTCATAGCGTGTGCTAGTTCTAATGTCTAATTAAAACCTTTCGCGTCATACGAGTGAGTGCGTAATACCATTAAAAAGCCCCTTGGTATGACTCCCCTGACCTTGTGCTAATCATGCAAGCATATTAAAAATATGCAGGTACATGTGATTTAAACTGATTGTATCGAGAGAGAAACTAAAAAAAAATAATCCACTAAAGAAACTAGCTTGCCATTCAGAGAAACCTAATCTTCTTAATCGTGTCGACGAATTTCGAATTTACCTATAGGCCTGTAAAATTTTTTGGAGAATTTAAAATTGGAAGATTCTCGATTAAAGAGAATTGCAATTTCCTCTGAAACAAAAAATGGTTTTCACCAAAGACACGGGAACCCTGAAAGCACACAACAAACGCCGCACTTTGCACAGAGGGCATGTGTCGCCCATTTGGTATTGCACATGTAGTCATGGCTAGCCGTCCATCTGTCTGTCACAAAAACAGTCAGGTTGCCTCGCAAATGATTGAAAAAATACACTAAAATCTAAACTAATTTATACTTGATATTATAAATGCGGAAGTCTCTTTGTCTGTTACGCTTTCACGGTTAAACCGCTCATCATCATCTTAGCGCCTTCCCGGTGGCATCCTCAACTGTCTGCTTCGGAGCCCAGTGTCCGCTTTCCTACTTTTACGTCTCCACTTCACGGCTAAACCGCTGAAGTGATATTGCAATACAATACAATACAAATACTATACATACACAGATTCAGATATTAATGAAATATGGTCCGGATATAGTTTAAGTTTACCCGGGATCAAACCTACTTTTCTATTATTCTTCTATACTTTTTGGCGCAGCTGAGTCGCCAGAATCTAGCTAGCATTTTATTAAAAACTAATACCTTTAAATGATAATTTAAAATTTTCTGCATTATTTTATACTAGTTGATTATAAATGCCGTGTGTGGACATATAATACTATTATCAATTCTGTGATTGTTACTCTTACACATTTTCTAAAAAAACTGCAGTTCACACCTTTTATTTTTTCAGATATCCTGAAAATAATAACAAAGATGTAGTTACGTTATTTTAGCTGTTGTTAAAAATCAACCTAGTGTAAACTTGACAAACGATTTTTTGTAAGTTAAATCTAAATTTATACACAAATAATCGCGAGTCAAATGGTGAAATAAGTAATACAATAGAAGCGAATTCCCACTGAAAATTTATACTAACAACTAATCTACTGAGTAAAAATAAACAGTTCAGAAATGTCCAGTGCAATTTATTGGTCTACAAACATGCGTATGACACCGACTAAATGGCAACTCTTTACGTCATTGCCACCCACCTTGTACAATTATATACGTACATTACAGTGTATTGTATCTTAATAATAAACAATATAGAGACGCCATAGAGAAGTGCGACGATAGAAAGTGGCATTTGGCATCTTGTCAAACAATCTATTCAAAAATTTCATTAGATATGCGATGCGCATGAATACCACTAATTTACGCAATTCGGCCTCGTAACTATTAGCAAATATAACTTTATTAACATTACCTGTGATTTTCACTAGAACACGTATGAGAATGTTACATATCAATGCTAATTTTTATGCGTTAAAAATTCCGTTTAATCCAATTTCACATCCGATTTGAATATTTGAAAAAACAAAAACGCACGGCAGTTAGATAAGAACATGAAATTATACGACATTAATACTGGCCACTAATAAACATTAGAATTTTATATTGAACTGTATTTCGTCGGATTAAGAGTCAGCTATTCGGAAAAACAAAACGAAGGTTTTTCATGTCATCACTTAGCTAATGTGACCGACCGGTCATCGGCGGCCATTGAAGTGTTAAACCCGATAAATCACTAAAACCATAGTGATTAATTTATTGAGCGACCAACATAATTATATCAATCACTCGTTGACATTTATCTCAATGCCGTAAGGTTCAAAATGGAGCAGATTTAGGAACGCAAAGGGTCAAATTAGATTGGTACGGCAATATTTTTAAAGATGGTTTATGGACATGTTATAGGGTCCGTACACGACAATAAAATAGGAAAGTCAGTGAAAGGAGATATATTGTTTTATTTAAATAATAAATTAGTTTTAGTTGATAATAGCAGAAAGTCAATTTAATCCACTTTTACAAATGCTAAATAACCTGTAATAATCATCTTGCATTTTTCTTTTCGATTACAGACTATTAAATAAAATTTAGTAAAAGTATACTCTTTTCACTCATATTTCTTCACTGTAGGTTCACGCTAGATATGTCTTGTTTTTAAACCTTAAAATCTGTAAATTGATCTAAATTAAAATAAAATAGCTGGGTTCATCACATTAAATTTAGAAAAATTAATAAGTTCTTTTTTTTATTTATTATTTATTTATATATTACAAAAATTAAAACTTATCTAATTACAAAATTCTATGGCGCCTAAAACCGTGTAATGGTTAGACTAGACGCTGCACATTAGCAGTTACGCAATGATTCAGTGCCGATAAATTATATTTATAACTAACCTACTCATAATACAACACCAGTGAGCCAAAGTCAGTTTTCAAGTATATTAAGAAGAATTTTTTTTACAAATTCTTTAACAATAGAAACCAAGATCATGACCGGACACATTCGAAAAAAAGCTAAATTGCAAATCCAATCCATACGAGTATTTGTATAATAAAAAAACATATATAATATTTTATTACACTGTAGGCAAAGTTATAAAATCTCATTACACGTAACAATAAATAAAAGATGCCTCCAGCGACACTCTAGCTTAAAATAATGATAGTTCAGAAGTTGCACTTCAATGTTTTTCAGTGGAGTCAATTCATTGAGATTTCTGACGTGCTTTCACCATATTGGAAATGAATATTTTTTTATACAACTATGAACTAAATAGGCAAACAGGCGGTAGCCAATGAACTATTAGAAGCGTATTTATTAAACCAAACATATCAATTTGAACATTGCATTGTTTAATAAAACTAAATGTTTTTTGCAAGAGCATACAAAACTCAATAACTAGTACCATATTTTCAACGAATACACTTGTGACAACGAGATGTTTGTTAGAAGATTATTCGCCGATAGAACTAAATGCTATTAAGCTATGGTTATTTGGTGAAAATTAAATGTATTGTATTAAAATTAAAGAATGTAAACTAAAAATTTTATATTACAAATCCACATCTGTTCTTGCTTTTTCGACGAGGACGTGTTGTTCACGAAAACACGACAAACGTAAGTATATTAATTGTAATAGATCCAGTTTGAACTGGTTTGAGGTGGTTTTAACCGATAAAACACTATAAATTACATGTTAGGCGACTTACGGGAATTCTTAGTGATGCAATGGGACATGTAACACATATGAGCATTTATGGATTTCGAAAGACAAAAAATGTACTGTGTCCATCATTACAGTTACAAAAACAAGGATTGTGCTGCGTAAAGTTTTGTAATACTTTGCAATTCATTTAATTTTTTGTGATTTTTTTTTAAACCAATTTTTCTTTCTTTTGTTATATTTTTTTTACGATGTCGACAATCAGGCTGACCTAACTAATGGATATTGAATACCGTAGCATGGTTAAGTAAATCAGTCATGCACAGATCCGACACTAAAACGAGGATTATAATTTACTAAGTATGAAAATATATTGTTTAATTAAAAAAAAAAAAAAAATTAGAAGATCAAAACCCTGTTTTAAAACAAGCTTTTGTTATTTGTTAATAAAATGAACTAAAAAGTTAAAAATAAATTAACTCTAATAATAAATATAACACTTTATAAGTTCATTGTAACCTTTAACGATATAAGTGAGCTTCTTCGTCTACGACAAAGTAATTCCATATCGTACATAGTTATATATTTTTAACACTAAAACTTTACACCTTAATTATTAAATCTTCCCGTTTTTATCACAGTTCCAATTTTATCAATTAAAAAGCGTGGAACTATTTTGTCGTAGACAATGAACTTATAAAGTGTTATATTTCTTATTAGAGTTTATTTATTTTTAACTTCTTAGTTCATTTTAACAAATAATAAAAGCTTGTTTAAAAAAAAAAAGGTTTTTTTCTCTAATTATACTTTTTAGTATTTTTAATTCGAGATTCACTATGACGTAGCTCGTAGCGCGTACCAGCGTTTTTTCCGGTATGTAGTCCTCAGTACGTTCACAAAATATGTATTTTATTTATATTTACGAGGTCACCTTGGCATTGGGTCATCCATCTAATCAATCAGACATAATCCACATTCGTCACAAACGGAACGAACTTTTTCCCCAAATTTGTTGGAGTTGCATATTCACGCCAACCAAGATACTCGTCAAGATGAATCAAACGAGCCCAAACTCGATGGAGTTGCATCGTTTAATTACGGAGTTCCTATGGCCACCTTCCAGCTCCATCGTCAGACCCTGGTTACCATCTAGTATCAAAGTTCTCGTCAACATGAATTAAACGAGCCCGAACTCGATGAGGTTGCGTCGTTTAATTATGGAGTTCCTATGGCCACCTTCCAGCTCTATCATCAGATCAGTTCTATGTCATAATAATATTGCATTGTCATCTGATTTATAATAATAATAATAATATAATTTCTTTATTCAGACAACTTTAGTCCATACAGTTCATAAATTATTAGTGCTGTTACAATTAAATAATTAAAATTGATATAAAAAATAATATAAGGTGATTTGATATAATATTAACTGACATTATATCAAATCACCTTATATTATTTTTATAGAGGCATGCAAAACAGGAAAGTGAATCAAATTTAATTTGCAAGATTTGATTACAGACCGACAGACAGACGACGGGACAGGTGAAACTAAATAAAAGCTGGTAAAAAAACAAGGGATTTACCATAACACGGTCCGGGAAAAATACATTGTGAGCCCGTGGGCGATAGTGGTATTAACTCGGAATGACGTCAAAACTACTAGAGTAAATCCAAAATAATATGTTAATGACGAGTGAAAGAGAGACGTGTTGACGATACTTATTATATTGTTTCACTACTGCAGAAGGATACTACTTCATACTAGAACAAGCATTCAGACGAAATCTTAGGGGCGTAGTGGGTTTGCATTAACTAACTGGTGGACGCAAAATAATTGGTTTAGGCACCACTTGCCCCTAAGATTTACACCCATATTCTCAAACGTTTGCTCAAACTCGACTCAACCCTACTCAAAGTCATTGGTATGATTAGTCGACACTAGTTTCCTTGACTTAAGGAGATTCCTCATTGGAGGTGAGTATCGAACTGTCAAATATAATATAAGGTTAGTCGAGAGGTACCTTGAGACGGTCTCGAAAGTTGTTACAAATCAGTTTTTTGCCACTTTTGACTAGTCAACTACTTAATTTATTTATATTTACTTTATTATTTTGTATTTTTAAATTTGTGTGCTTTGAATTGTTTTTATAACCTATGTCGTTCCTCATTGGAGTTTGCTCAAGCAACCAACGAAGAATGTCGTTTTCAAGGAAAGTTCGAGGAATTCCTTAATGCTTTCTCCAATGAGTTTGAGTGAAAGACGTCCTTAAGGTTATGTCCTTAAGGCGGCGAGAAGTCTTGTCTCCTAATAGACAAGACTTCTCGCCACCTTTGAATTTTTTATCATTAGGGTAGACTGGTAAATTTAAAGACAGATAAACGAGCCTCCCTTAACATACTCACTGTAATGGCTTAGGGGTCAGGTTTATCAGTCTTCGACTGTACATAATTTAAAATGTTAATTGCTGACAAGTAACTTTTGGCACAGAACATTATCACTACTCATGTTCTGAGCATCTAATAATTCAGATTTAAGTAAATACCTAAAATAATCAGGCTTTAAGTTGTTGCGAAAACAGTACCCATGTTGTTGCGAACGTCAATGGGCTAAGTTAACCTCTTACCATCAGATGGGCCTGATTACCTTGATACCTGCTTTTTATAAAAACATCGTAAGAACACGTGTACACCTAAATGCATATTTGTAAAAAAAACATAAGTTATTAAGCAAAAAATAAAGCAATTTAAATAAATAATATATGTACAGCCTTATGGCAAATGCCAGACAATAGTAAAATAAATGCGGTTTTGCATAAATCATGTACATTTTAGAAGCAATAAAAATTTGAAAAGCCGAGTATGACACATGGAGTTATTTATACAAAACGGCAATAAGAGAGCATTAGCACAGAGGAAATTAATACGGAGCCCAAGATTCGTAAAACCGCGCTTTATTGCTGGCTTTACTTATTTACAGCCACCTTAACCTAGGAGTTGGCGCATTTCGGCTATTAGCGAAAAATTAACAAGTAGGTGTTTCAAAATGCCTTACCTAAAATAACCACATCTAGTGGATGGTAAAGAAAATCTCTGGCTGCCAAAATAGGTCTTTCTCTGTACATTAGATTTTAGAAGTCACAGTTTTAGCAATCATAAAAAGGATATTTTTCAAGTGTACATTAAATACCGATACATTTGTCATTCGCTATAGGATGAAAAGTAGGATTTGGCTAGTCTTCTGCTCGAATATGCAATTATTTTCCTAGAATCCATAAGAACATCTTGATAACGTATTTTAAAATTTGTGTTCTCTATCAGCTTTCATAAAGAACTTCACCAACAATTTTTTAAAGCATAAGTGCTTGCCAAATTATGTTGCGACCAGTTAATTTATGCTAACAATTGTAACTTTAACTTCGACAAAGTAAACTAAACCAATTTAACATTTTAATGACCGAACGTTGGCCTATGTATGTGTAAAACATCACTTAAGAACTCATGAAAGTATTTTTTTAGATTTTTACAACTGCAAGGATATAAGCCTCCTCTTCTTGTCGTTTCGTAGCTGCCTCTGTCGCCGGCTGGGGTACCAACCGACCCAAAAAAGTATGCAAAGTACATAATAATACGCGTAGCTACCTCTACAATAATTTCCTCTGCAACATTAGTATTCCAGCAATAAACGTGCCCACGGACAGTCCAATTGTGTTCGTATTACGAGCCAAAATAATATTAGATTTCTTTCAAGAATTTCCGGTATATAAACATTTTATATAATTTTATCTGACTTAAAAAATTTTACTTTATTAATTTCATAAACATTAATAACCAGCATTAGCTAAAAATAGACCACTCCCTTTGTCTCATTACTTGGTGTTGTAAGAGCGTCTAAGTAAAACTAATTCATCCCAACTAGGAAAATATAAAATTTTGAATATTTATTTGCTACATGTATATTTATAAGCTTAACTACTGAACCAATCTGTTGGATATTTCGCAAACACATTGTGAAGAGTACTTACAAAGGACATGGTTTTTTTATGTTAAAATGGCCAGCGATTGACCACAATCTCCTGATGTTAAGTGCAGATGTGGTTTATGATGGAGCTCGCTGGCTCATTAATAGCCTATTTCACTTTAGCTTCGAAGAGAGCCATGTTGTAAGAGTCCGGAAATACTTCTGCTGGAAGGTAGAATTTCTACGAGAAAAAGCGCTGGTTAAGCTAGTCTCATAAAAATTCAACAATTCTGTACCTACGTCAAGGTTAGCTGGTAGAACGATAAGTCCGCCTTTGTGTTAATTTTCTTAAAATTCAAACTGTTTTTACCTATTTAATCTATGTAAATTGTGAAATAAAGTGTTGACTCATTTATACTCGTGTAGCAAAATAACATAATTCTCAATTTACTTTTACCTTACCAACAGCCCGACTCAACTTTAAGTTCAATCCGTCTGATAGTGATTCAATAATGAATTGATTCGAATGGACTCTTAAATCAGATTTTTTTAATATCTCATCTATATGCCAATACAGATTGTTCAAGTATTTATCACTTAAATATCAAGTTCGTCTTGTATATAAATCTTTACAATCTGTCAATATACATCTAGATTTTAAGTTATATAACAAGTGATCGCTTTGACGATGATTAAGCGTTTTTAAAATGACAATATGTACAGTAAGCCACACAGAAAGTATACTACATAGGGTGTAAGTATAAGGATGAAGTAGTATACTATTCTATGCGGTCGACGGTACTAACCTATCATGCCTATAATTACTAGATTAAAATAATGGAAAGAAGAATCTCTTGACTAATATTTAACAATTTAAGTCATGTACTTCTTTGCATGCCAACAAAGGTTGAATGGATAGGATATATTAAAATAACAACTGTATTTCACTCATACTTTACAAAATGAATCATTTGATTTCTCGGTCCTTTTCTCTTAAATTTTAAAATCGATAAATTTAAAATAATTTAGCAAATCTTTCAATTCCCCTCTCCCGACAAAACGTTAATATTAAACAGACTATCTTGACTTTGAACACATAATATTCGTGTAACGATCAAAACAAAAAATATCGCAATCAATTATGTTTGCGTGAGCCTTCAAAAAACCGACATGTTTAATTGTTGTGTACATTAGACATTTGTATTACTATCACAATACTTATCTTGACGAATGAGCACTTAGCAAGACATATCATTGCGGTAAATAAGTGCAGAAAAACAAGGTTGTTACTTCAATTGATTTAAGATGCTCTTATGGCCAATTTGGATGTCATTTTAATAGATTTCGGGCTGTGTGGGATGATCTCAAGAAAGCCATGCTGGGTGGAGTTTCTCTGACAGCATAACCCATCTTCTGTCATGCCCTAATTGCCCTGTCTTTTGCACAAATAGAGGACCTCGGAGAGGCAATCGACCATGGAGTAATTACAAAGAGGAGATGCCGTAATAAGCGTTTTGTAAGAAAGTGTTTGTGAGGCTACACGGGGCGGAAGGCAGACGTGCGGGGTGCTTGGTTTCGGCCGTGGCTCCAATCATGGAGCACGAGCAATGACAAGCTCCGCCCACTGCAGTGTCGGCGAGGCGCCAATGATCATATCACTGCGCCATTTTAAACGGCATCTCCTCTTTGTAATTACTCCATGCAATCGACCGAGCGATAGAAGTGGCCAAGCACTAGTCGAAATATATATAGGATTTGTCCTATATAACCTTCATGCTGACGACTACTGTGACAGATCCTTTTGGCAATGAGAACAGTCTTGGGAAACGGATACAGCAGGATCTTTCCTAGCAAAACGGTCAGTATATGGAGAGATACGAAGTAGACATTTCGTTTAGCGAACCAGCCTTTAAATTTTCACAAGTAATTGCAAACACTAATTACTGCTATTTTCGAGAAGTATGACTCACACACACTCGAATAATTTTCGTTTGATATCGAATGATTTGCATGCGACAAAATCGGTAACTCGAATGATTTTTATTCGATTCACCGGTTTTAGGTGGGTATTCTTAAAATAGTACTCCAGACAATACAAGTTGGCGAGTAACTTAGCCAATTCCTTGAAATAATATCTAATCCGACGCACTGACGTAATCTAAAATTCGCGAGACAAGATTTATAACATCTTTAACATTACGTGTAGTGTCCATCGTGGGAATAGATAACAAAACAATTACAATAAATTAGTATTAAATGTCATATGTATGTGGTTACACAACGCGGTTGTATTTACGAACCGATGATTTATATTAAACGTTTACACTGGACTAAAAGTTTCAGAAACCTTCACATTTTGCTCTCGATCGATAACATTCTTCTAATAAATAAAGTATCGTCTTTATCCGAGCAATAGTGACAACCAGTGACGTGCACAGACATCTACCTCAGGATAGGCACATTTAGGACTTGGGGGAGACCTTTGCCCAGCAGTGGGACATTATAGGTTAATAAAAAAAATGCACATTTAGTACTTGCATACGTTACATATACCAATTGTTAATTCGTATCGTGTGGGTTATGTAGTCAATCGACCATGTACACCCTGGTGTCAGAGTTATTCGAAACCAATACTAATTGAATAATGTTTACCTAGGGTTACACATTGAAAAAAACATAATTTTTAGTAACGTGTTAAAATCAGGCGGTGTTTAGCAAAGGTTCGAAAATAAAATTTTAAAAATAACTCACCTAAAAGTTGAAGCTTGTTCATTTACTCTTCTAGACTAAGGCTCGTTCAGACACAGACACTCATCATTCGAAAATCTTGGAACTTACAGAAGTCTTGTTCTCGTTGTATATTGGTTAGACCACCTCAAGTATCCATAAATTAATAGAAATGGAAAGATATTAATTTGAGGATACCCGAAGTGGCCTTTATAAAGGCCGATTTGCGTTAAGTTTACGAACAATGAATGAAGGATATCAAAGTATTGAGCCAGATAAACGCGTCATATTGCTTTATATTAAATTTTCTAGTTATTTTACCTTTCATTTGAGTTAAATTAAGTCCCGGTTGATATCGTCCATTAAATATTAATGTCTCCTTTTTATTAAAAGTGAGATTTGCAAATGAGTTATTCTTTAGTTTTTGTAAACAAGCACTCGTCATACAACAATCACACGAAAACTTTTTTTATTTTAAACTAAAAACAAGTAATAAACTATGTTAATAAAAGAGAAAATAAAGTTTGTCCTTCATTCACTTTCACGTAAACAACAGAATGCAAAATGGTTGTCGAAATATTTTCGGAAACTATCACTCAATTTAGAATTTGAAAAATTATTATTCTATCAAAAATAGTATACTTTCCTTCATCTATGAAATCTTCCAAAGTATATGACTTTTTAAATTTGCACCAATAGACATGGTATTATCCAATAATAACACGCGATATCGCGTGCGAGCGAGAAAAGATGTCATTCTAACCCATTTCTAACTCTTGGCGTTTCGGGTGCTTTCGTTGTATTTCGCCTACTCTCGGGAAAAGACACAGGCTGGTTTTTCGACACACATCCATATTTTCGCTTTCATGTGTGTATGCGTGTAAATTGTTTACTAACACAACTAAACGCGCAAAAGGCTCGTCTGTACACAGCACAACATAGTGATTTTCTTAGTGTTTGTAAATTTTAAGAGTTTTTGGAAAAAGGCTGGCCACGCTCTCGCCGGCCGCGGTCGTTTACCTCGTAGCTCGCGAATAAGTACGTACGCTATCCATACTAATATTATATATGCGAAAGTCTGTCTGTCTGTTACGCTTTCACGGCCAAACCGCTGAACGGATTTTGATGCAATTTGGTATGAATATAGTTGAAGCCCCGGTGTCAAACATAGGCTACTTTTTGACGCAGGCGGAGCTGCGGGAAAAAGCTAGTTATTTATAAGTAGCGAATGGAAATTTGGAGCGCGGCGTTGTTTTTGAATTATGGAATTAATTGTATGAAAAAATAGATATTATTGGTAAAATACAGGGTAGGCAGTGTCTTTTTGTCTATATGGTATGCACGCCACTGGTGTCACTGACAAGGCATTGTCATAGAAGATGAGCCATGATCTGGGGAGAGGCACCACACTGGCAGGCCTCCATTGCGCTATAGCCCCACATGCACATGTTCTCTCTGCTTCGGCCGACCTGAGTTTGTACAAAGACTTCCATGTCGACCATGGCAGATCATGTCCAGGAGGAAGACTCTCAAAAAGCGGTCGAAGATGCCGAGGGATAACGCTTCTTCCAGACATCTGTTTTAGACTGAAGGGCTTCGCCAATTAGAGGTCGAGTTTCTTCGACGAAATTGTGTCGGCTCTTCAGTCTATGTGTAACTGGCACATGATTATTCATGGGATGCCGGGGGTCGGTTTCTTTTCTGGCCCTTTCCAGAGAGCTGGCCACATCTTTGCGGATGTCCGGGGAGGCAATACCAGCAAGGGGAAATGGCTTTTCGACGGGTGTTGGTATCAGACAACCAGTAATAATCCGACAAGTGTCGTTCAGAGCAGCATCCACCAGCTGCGTGTGTGCTGATCGGTTCCAGACTGGACTGGCATATCCTCCTGCAGAAAAACACAGAGCCAGGCCAGTCGTCCGCAGAACTTTTGGTGAAGCTCCCCATTTGGTGGACGTTAGACGGCGTAAGAGGTTGTTGCATGTGCCCACTTTTGGCTTAGTATTTACGCAATGTTGCTCAAAAGATTGTGTTCTATCCAAGGTAATGCCAAGATATCTTGGAGAAGGCTATGGGCACATTTCGCCACTGGATATTTAGTGTCCTGCGGGCCTCTCGGTTTCTCAGGTGGAATGCGCAAGATTGGGTCTTTCTGGAATTTGATCTTAGGGGATTCTGCTCATATTAGCCGTCTAAGGATATAAGTACTTCACTTAGGTTCCTTTCAAGCTCCTCGAAAGACCGCGCTTGGGATGTTAGACCGCTTTTGGGATGTTATCCAAAGAAGTGATTAATCAGACTATCAAGAAGATGAAGTAGTATATCCATAGATTAATTAGACACAGAACAATAGGACTAACTTTGGTACTGAAATCGTCCAAGTGGAGATGAAAATGCTGTAAAGTGACTTTTAACCACACCTTTAAGGTTAATAACAGACTAAAAACTATAACCGCGAGATAAGAGGCAAATCTTTTACGTTAAATTAAGTCCAGTAAAAAAAAAAATAGAAATCAACACCACCAACCAACTAAAATAATTAATTAGAAAAGTACATTAACTCTAAAAAGTACGTACGCAATAAAGTTTAACGTCGACCGGTTGGGACAAGAAATTTGAATAATAAAGATATGGGATGCCCATAAACTAGCATATGCCACATATACTTATCAAATTCAATTCTAATGGCGATAAAGATGAAGAAGTTCTTAAGAAGGTGAATTGGGTACAAAGGTATTATTACTCTGTGCCTACTATACTCTTTTCCCTGTTTACTAAGAACAAGGGAATGATTCATCAACGTCCAGCCTAAACCATAAAAGCTATAAACGTTAATTTTGGATAGAAGTCATATGTTATTACATAGTGCTCAGTTATGAAAGGATTTTTCAAAATTCACCCCCTAAGGGGGTCAAATGGGGGTCCAAAGTATGTATGGGAGAAGGATATTAGTTAGTCCGATTAATTCAAAACTTCACAAAATTATTGCTTTTGTTAAATAATAAGACACGTGTTTCAGGATTTTTCAGAATTCACCCCCTTAAAGGAGGAAAAGGAGGATAAACGCTGAAAATGCAAAAGTAAACGATCACTGATCTGTCAATTCAAAATTGACCCCCTTATGGGAAACTGATGTCCAAAGTATGTAAGGGAGAAGGAGATTAGTAAGTCCGTTGCAGTAGAAACTTCACAAAATTTGTTTTGATAAATGATTTGTTACCTGTTTGGTCTAGCCCCTAAATGGGGGAAATGGTTGTTATTCGTATGGTTTATCGGGTTGCTGACTACGAAAATAACAACCATTTTAAAATCCGATTATCTTCTATTATCCGTATTAATTTTCTAAACACATAAAAAGAATATCTTGAGAGTCCTGTCAACTCCTGTCATATATAATCTAAGTGATTCAAACTTCATTGGAAAACCCTTTTGATCAGGCGGGCGAAGTCGCGGGCAACATATAGTTCTAATATAATCAAGTACATAATTATGAATCTTAATTCGATGACAGTGAAATAAAATGACAAATAGACTGGTTCTATAGAGCATACAGACTCCGACTTTCTTTATAAGAAGCTTGTGACGAAGCATAAGTAGCACTAAAATAAATATTATTTTATCGTAATATTATAGTTCTGTAGAAGACACTTTATTTAATCTTTGACAATTTTACCGTACCACAGAGTTAGCAATAGTCAGTGTCGCAACATCATTTACGTATTCATACAATAAAGCGGACATAGAGACTATGGACCATAGACACGAAGCAGCAAACACGTTTGGCGACATACGATATTGCTCTGTTCATGTATAGGTAATTTTTTTATTCGGTATGGCATATTGTTACTAACATTTAATATGGATTTTATGACTGTCCGAAATAAAGAGATTTATTATTATTATTATTATATTTTTGTATTGGAACAGCAGTAGATTAGAAATCTTAAAGATTTTCTTTTTTTTATAGATGGCCAGGCTTATTTATTTGTGGTTGGCCAATTGGAATCAAAGCATTACGCGCGTTAAAAAAATTAGTCTCTCTCTCTCTCTCTCTCTCTCAGCTTTTTGGTTACTTTAATGCTTCTTCAGCTAGTGGCCTCAGAGCGAAGGGTTCCCCATCCTGCTTGAAAAATGTTGAATCGCATTATAAAGAACTTTATTCTTGTTAATATGACCATTAACGCTTTGCGACGCATTTATTTTTCTTAAAAGTGAAAATTAAGACTGACTTCCGCTGTTTAACACCGGTTTGTATTAATTATCAGATCGTCCAGATAGGCACGCCCATCCTCGTGCCATGGCAGGGTTCATTGACTTGTAATTAAGTAGTGGACACCAATTAAACAGTAAGTTACTGGTGCCGAGTAGGCGGAGATAAGTCGAAAAAATATATGCATTTTTGATGTGATTAAAATATTTATTTTTTATGAATTCTTATCTTTTTCTTATAAGGGTCCGAAACTAGTGAAGGTTTTAAAGATTTCTGATTATCAAATAAATCACCAATAAATGTAACGTACATTTTGTTACAAATTACAATACTTTGCCGTTAAATGTTTATTCTTAAAATAAATAATCATAAGCTATTCATATCTGAGATCAAAGTCGGCTATTTGTGTCTTCTTGAGTCTTTTTCTCTACATCACACCATTCATTTATATCGCGTGGGTTACATGGTCAATCGACCCGCCTTTCGGAACCGCCTTTCGTTATAAAAGGCACCAAATGCATATATTTACTAAACCATTTCAAGGGCTGGTTCGGCAGCAATTATATTACTCCTTCTAGCAACAATTACTAACAAACTATTTTTATTACGGCAAAATAACTATTGACTGTACAAATTTTTTGCTCAACACTTGACCACCTCAATTGCCTGGCATTTCGCCATATTTCTTCCATAGAGCAAGAGATTCTTATTTAACATATCGGCTTCTTTCATCCACATTTCCAAAAGAGCCGAATTTCGAAAAAATGCTAACATCACATACATTAAGATCAGATAGTGATCTATGCCTTACAAAACACCAGACCACTTACAATAAACCGAACTATTCCGATGGAAAGATAAACACGTATCAAACCCGAATAAAACAGTACTTTATATCGGTTATTATACTACAATAAACAGCTGGATAAGTTTACGACCAAGACAATCTGTGATAATAGGTATTCTAATAA
Source organism: Euzophera pinguis (assembly GCA_947363495.1). Classification (NCBI taxonomy): domain Eukaryota; kingdom Metazoa; phylum Arthropoda; class Insecta; order Lepidoptera; family Pyralidae; genus Euzophera; species Euzophera pinguis. The sequence goes on along the minus strand of OX376156.1, from coordinate 18,926,517 downwards.
AAATTCGGTAAACAATTTTTATATCGAGCTCGTTGGCCACTGAATATGTGCTTTATTTTAGGGTTGGGTAGACATGGTCCGGTCAGTTTATTTTCGTTATCTGTGCCGTGACCTGGCTGTTTTAAGGAAGAACCAATAAAGGGTTGCCAGCCTAATTTTATTAAGTCACATATAAGTCGTAAATGTGACATTGCTAAAAGCAATGCTGGTCTAGTTTGAAATTGGCGTGATTGCATTGTCTATTAAAATGTTGACATCTTTGTTCTTTACCTAAAGAGCTTTAGTGAATTTAGCAAAGAAAGAAGGCCAGGAAAAATGGTAGAAGAAAATATCACATCACCTTCTGCATGCACATGCATTTGAACCAATGTGTAACCAAAAGTGAAAAAATAATCTATATATTTGCATAAAAAAAATCATATAAAGTAGTTTAAAATATATTTACCTACTAAATTTTTACCTTGGCATGCAAACAACAAGACATGAAATTGTCCATGTTAGCAACTGGCTGTGTAATAGGACTATATAGACTTCTACCACAACTTGCCAGTTAATACTAAAAAGTCCTCATAGACAAACAGCGGCGAAAAGCAGTTGTGGTATCGGCCGAAAGGAAAATGATTGTATTGAGGGTTATCTTTTTAAGCACGGAACCCTTACAAAACTAGCCACTCACTCTTACCAGTACAAATAGTTCACCTTAGATCCCTCATACAGATCAAGTTTTGATCGTCCGGCTAATTAACCGAACCGTATAAAGTTCTATAATAAAACGTCTCGTTAAACCGTACAATAAAATGTAAGAGTGTAACAGTAAAGTATCTATAAATCGCTATTAATATCGGAAAGTTTGATAGTTTACAATTTTTATTGTCTGTAAAAACTTAACACATTAGAATTGGGGCAGGAAAAACATGTTTGTATCCTCAAATAAAAACTTTGCATAGTAAAAATGCTATAGCATGTAAAATTAATCGTTAAAATAACAATCTTACATTGTAACTTTTTGTTTTATTTATTTTGGTCACCGAAGGAAAGATACAAAAATTGTTAACAGTTATTATTATTATTAATTAATACACTATGATAACTATTGTAGTCAAATTGGATAAATCAATCAATCAAATCATTTATTTGTGAAAGCATAGGTAGTACATAAAAGTGTTAGTGTCCTTAATCAACAGAACCAATAAATAAACTGTTCCCTTTTTTACTATCCAATGATTGACTGGAAGATATTGTTTAACAATAAGTTAAGTTGTTGTAAATAATAATTGTTTCTATATGTGGGCAATAAAAATATATAGTATAAAGCTATATAGTACACAGCATTAAGGAAACTGATAAAACAACTAAAGAAGAAAATTTAAAACGAATAGGAGGGAGATATGGATTTTGTTAAGAAAAATAGCGAACTGAAGAGGAAAATATTGGAACATTCGTTTGGGCACGAAAACTACTATGGAAGGCCAGATAAAGGGAAGAAGGGAAATAGGTGTAACATATTTGTAACATCTGTTGTAATGTAAATGTAATCTGCAAATAAATTATTCTGATTCGGAGGTAGCACAGGCAGGAGTTGTGTAGAACCAATAACGAAAACCATATGAAGAAGCTTAGAAGTTCCTGATGGAAGGAACGCCAGTGACAACAGCTTAGCTTTTTTTAATAGATCGAAAACGCCCTACTGATGTTAAATCTACCCAGCACCAACAACTAACCCCTTCTTTGTCTTCATACTTCAAAGAAATCTCCTTTATCATACAACCATTGAGAATTACGGCATTTTAGGTAAACACCTGAAGAAATAGATGAGAATTTGTTTTAGTGAAACGGCGAAATAATAATAAATTAGTTAATTTCACAAAAATAAGACTACGTCTCTAAATACTAGGTTTAGGCTCACACTTCAACCATACATTTTTCTATTTACCATTTCCAATAAAACACATACTTTTTGCAATAATATTATCATTATCAAATTTCTAACCTCCTCAATGCAATAGCATCGAAATCAGTATGTGTTGAGCGCAATTTTTACGACCTCATTTGGAAGACGACAATTTATCCCATCGGTGCTCTTACTAAGCTCACGTGTGGTCCAATTAAAATGCTCCTCTAATTTATGTCGACCTATTCGGCCTTTATCTGGTAATTAATCTGTTTAATATTGTTTTATTACTTATTTGTAATTAATAGAAAATATTTTTCGGTTGTACAAATCGTTTGGGTTTTAATATGCTTACTTTTTTCATTGCACATACCTACTTCTACATAGGCTATGTAAAGTGTTATTATAACCGACTTAAGTAAAAGTAGGGTTAGAATGTTTAAGTGCATTTATGTACTACACACATAGACTTATTTACGTAGGCCTGTGGCATTTTCTATGCTCCTTTTTTTTAGTTTTTATTCTGCCAAACATCTAAACAGTATGTGCTTTTCAGTATTGACATACTATAGAATATATGTTAGGTTGTATGTATTGTATGTACGTACCTACCTACGTATATTATGGCTTTATTATAACTTTATTTATTCCACAAATACAAATACTTACCACAATTGGCGGACAATGCTTAGAGCATTTTATACTAGTCTACACAGACACGTAGAAACTGAAAATTTGTATTACAATCCTCCACTGATTTATACGTATTCCTCGTTTTTAGACACACATGTATTAATATGTATTTGGTACACAAATATGTATATATATATAATTTTTTTATACAACTAACTAGACAAACAGGCGTACGGCCCATCTGATGGTAAGTGGTTACCGTAGCCTATGAACACCTGCAACACCGGAGATGTCACGAGCGCGTTGCCGACCTGTCCGCTATCAGCACACCGCCCCCTCTGGAGCCTGGCGACCCTATTCACCAGCAGGTACACACCACTGCCTCACAGTGTTATTTGGCTGCGGTCTTCTGTAGGGTGGAGGTACTTCCCCAGCATTAGTTTAATTTTTTAATAGCTCCAAACAAACAAGGCATAAACCCAGTACGATGTTGGACCAGACGATTCTAACGATTCTCAAAAGTCGAGTTACTAAAACCTAATTTCCTACTCGACTAGCTTTTTTAAAAACCTAATTTTAGTTTACAACTGTGCGGCCAAGGTCCAAATAAACGAGTTCAAAGTTAGGCATAAATCATTGGTAACAAAAGCCGATCACGGACCTAAGGCTAATTGGCCGTCTCCGTAACCGACGGGAACTAAGATTAAAAAATTACAAAACTGGCCAAGTGCGAGTAGAAGTTTTTTGGACTCAATTTAGAAGTACTCTTAGCTAGTTTACAAAAGAAAATACATTTCCTAATGTTATCCGAAGTTTATGCTCTTAAATTTGTGATGATAATGATCCTAAGTCCAAGATTTCAGAACAGCTATTTTTCATCACCTGTCCGAGATAAATGCATACTAGCTTTTACCCACAGCTTCGTTCACGTATCCCACAAGAACAGAGTAATAGTGTTTCACAATAAAGATATTTTGTATTTGTAATTTTACCGGGATGAAAGGTGCTCCATGTCCTTCTCACTGATGACCTGTCAAACATTTTTTTTTTTTTAATTTGTTCTGTCGAGTCGATAGACGATCAATGTGATAAGGAACCACCTCGGAAGCCGAAAGACCGAAAAGCCCTTGACACTCGATATGTATGAATGTGAGAAGTGATTCTCAAATACGAATACATTTATTCAGATTATTTCTCAATACTGATTCTTATACGGAACCCTAAAAATAGCCAACCGTGTAACACAATATTGTACCGCGAAAGAGCATAAAACCAGCTGGCTATTAGATTCCGCGGCACCGACGATACTCAAAATTTAAATCGGTTTACATGACCATGTTACGACATTGAGCCTCTGGTGTAGTGGACATGACCTTGGCCCTGGATCATAAAGTCTCGGGTTCGAATAACAGGTAAATTTGAATTACTACTATTAGTAAATAATAGAGGTACAAAAATTTTGCATTTCTATTTGCAATATCCATACTAATATTATAAATGCAAAAATCTGTCTGTCTGTCTTTCCGTCTGTTACGCTTACACGGCCAAACCGCTGAACGGATTTTGATGAAATTTGGTATTAATATAGTTGAAGACCCGGGGTCAAACATAGGCTACTTTTTGCCGCAGGCAGAGCTGCAGGAAACAACTGGTATTGTATAATTTGCATTCCTATAAAAGGCGACTAAGTTGTAAGCACTTATAAATTACTTAGGATCACTCTGTAACACTTAGTATGGCAAATAAATAAAATCGAAAATTGTTTTTTTTTTTTATTTATGAAGTCTTGCATATAAAGCTTTAGCTATGAAAATTAGTTGTTCCTCCTGAAATTTTAGCCGTGTGTCCCTTCATTTCGAGGTAGTTTAGTCTTCCTAAAATGTATCCTCTTGGCTAGAAAGTTAACAAACAGACAAACATACTGCTTACATATGTTTAATGCATTGGCATTGTTGTTTATGCAATGATAATAAACTTTCTACATTTGAAGTAAACATACTCGTAGCACCATATCGGTAGAAAGATGTTTCAAAGACAGAGTAATGTAAAAACGCTAACTTCACGCCCACTACAATCCATTTAACTCACACAACTGTACCACGCATGTCCAGTCATTCCAAACATAAATCTATACATGTGTGTAGCACCTACACGTCCGTCGTAAACAAATGTGCTAAGTAAAAAATATTATTATGGCATAATGTGCCATAAAACACGAGTGTCGGCGAAGAACGCGGCTTCTCAAACTACGCGTAGCTACGAACCTCGTAGCAAGCGCGTAGACGCTCGTAGCGTGCTGTGCTACGAACTTTTGTGGATTTACAGCATGAATTTTTACATGATAAAATTAATTTTGTTTCTTAAAAATTGCCATTATTAAATAATAAAAATTAAAAAGACCACATACATTTTTGTTTTCTTGTCAGACATTATTGTGAATAAAAAAGCAATTAAAAAAAAAAAAAAATTTTTTTTAATAATTTCAAAGTTTGAGCACCACATTGAAGACGGTACTCGGACATAAACAATGTCAATGGTTTCTATTAAAATCGTTCGGTATTTCGATATACGAATTATATTAGAAAAACGTCTGGGAATGGCCATCCGCGCAATGCGCAATAAATTATACACACAGACAGATAGACAACGCTCTTATGCCCATATTAATAGATACTAGATTCGAATAACGTTTATCTAATATAGAGAAAGTTTATTTGTTGTTTTGAGGTAATGAGTCTTTTGCCAGTATGGAGGTTTCAAGAACCGGTCACACTTAACATTCTTATAGCAGTAATGTTTATAAATGCGGCATTAACGGGTAAACTAAGATTATAAATCGAGTACGAGTCTAAAGTTTATTAACTTTTTAATTATAGATTAAAAAATATATTTGGTTTTGTGATATGTTAAATATTTAATCCGTCTACCTACTCAATAATATTTTAAAAAGTCTGTTATTTCGTATGCATAGTTTGTTACAAAGGGAAAGGGACAGGATACTAAAAGAAAGGTACAGGATACTAAAAGAAAGGTACAGGATATTAAAAGAAAGGTACAGAATACTAAAAGAAGAATGAACTGTTAAAAATATTCTGCATGTATTAATTTTAAGTTAAGTTTAAAATCATTTAGTTGAATCATTTCTTTATTTTCTTACCACACAACTAACAAAAGTGAAGATCTAAAGGATGAATTACAGATACCTAACTACGTCACAAACATTCAACTAAAATCTACAACAACTAAAAGAAGACAAGAGATCACATACGACACCTTAATAACAATTTATTAACAGCCTGCGTTTCAAAGCAACCCGTCCGAAGACGGAACTGACAAAAAAATATATACTTAGAGAGAAAGATAGGTAAGGTGTCATATTCATCTCTTACGTGCTTAGTTAAAATCACCACAACAATTATAGAACTTTAAAAATTATCTATGATTGATAATACTAAGTACAGTGCACAACAGGATCCGAGCAGTGGATCTAAGTGGACGAAGCCAAAAACGTGTTGAATGTAGCTACGACTTGTTTTACGAACTTTTTGTGTAGATACTTAGATCACTCTAAAAGTATGTAAGCTTCAATGTACAATATTATAAACATTGACAGAAGAAAATGTTTAAACAACGATTCCCTTTAAAAAAAAACGCTTTGTAATGTTCACCTTTTAGTCCGTTGATCCGATTGTCGCTTAACAAATTTCATTTGATTTATTTTAAATACGAAGGAATTCATAAATCGTCTGGTCACCACAACATGCAAAGGGTACTTGATTCTGAGAACCAGTTCCTTTCAGAATGCTTACCAACACATCTTAAAGCAGGGCAGAAAGGAGTGAGTAAGAGAGATGGCGCAATACAAACTGTAAAGAGACATAAGCTCGCTCGTTTTGCCCTGCTTTAGGAGATGGTGGGATGCCTCCTGTACTTAGTTACACAGAAATAAAATAAGATAGAAGTGCCATAATGTGTGCCAAAATGTAGCCTTGCTATAAGACTCGAGAGGCTTAACTGGCCTGTATATGGTACTTCTACGTAATCTTATTTCTGTGACTTAGTAACAACAAACATCACAACACAAATACGAACCCAAAAAGCGTCGAGGTTCGGCTGTAGCCGGCTCTGGATGTCAGGGTCGGACAGGGCCCCGCGGGCCAGGGAGCCCGAGACGGACGAGCCGCCGGACGGCCGCTTGGTGCGCCCGCGCCGCTCGCCGCCGCCCGCGCCCTGCGCACCACGTCCCGTCACTCCACCGCTCCCGATCACACATTTCGACCTAGATTATCTATATCTAGCCCTAGTTTACAACTGACCAGAAAAATTTGGACTGACTTGAGCTGTCCTCTAATTTAATTTTTTTTTTTTGTTAAAATGTCCAGCGAATGTTCAGCGATAGACCTGATGTTGAGTGCAGATGTGGTCTGTGATGAAGCTCGCTGACTCATTAATAGCCTATTTACTCTAGCTTTGAAGAAACCCAGGTTGTAAGACTATGTAGACATGTATGATACATCTATGTAGGCAAAGAGGCATAGGTACGACCCATTGGGTTATAAACGCCTGCAAAACAAAGGGTGTATCACGAGCGCATTGTAGACCTTTAAGGAATTTTTACACGCCCTTGTTTAAGGATCCCATGTTTGAGAAAAATAGGGCAGAGAGTTCATTCCATAATCGCTGTGTATGAGGGAGGAAATCCCACTTGAAGCGTACTGTACGCGAAACCTTATGTAACCTAAGTAATCAATTAATGCGAGTGCTACGCAAGAGCTAGCTTAGTAAGGCTTCATTAAGATCGTAGAGAATGGTAAAGGCATGAGGAGACCTACATTCATCAGTGGTTGGATAGTAGTTAAGAAGATTCAAATAAGAACAGGTAAGGAACAGATAGACATACAGAACTATGGCAAGTGGAATTGTCTGAACATGTTGATAGTTCAAATGAGCCCAAATACGCAACATCTGATGATGATCGGGCATTTTGAAAATCTTTGGGGTATTGGGGGTTTTGGGGTACTGTGTCCAATTAACAGTGGACTGATTGCTGCTAAAATTATGCTGCTGATGTTACACTTTTACACCACAATCGCTGAATCGGTATTACTTGAGAAGACACGGGGTCGATTAAAGCTGTTTTATTTAATTTTTTTCAAAAACAGGCCCTAATTTAATATGGATTTAGTATGGAAATCCACATAATTATACTATTACAGCATAAGTTTATTTGACGTTTCGTTCTAAGGCTTGCAAAAATATGAAGCAACTTGCATTAAAAGGGTTTTTGCAAGTTGCTCCATATTTTGCGAAGTATTTTATTTTCCATTTTATAAGCTTATTAAGTCTTTTTTTTAATTTTAAACACTCATGTAAGTAGTACTTTTTCCATTTTTGCACTTACAAGCTCATTAAAGTTCCGTTCCATTTTTCTGGCTAGTTTCTACAAGCTACAACCCTATTTTTCTAAAACTATCCAAGCTATTTTAAAATCGTGTTCTTGACGAATTTTTGGTTTGAATTAACTCTATATTAAAGTAACTAAATAACAGCCTATAATCTAACAAGAAGCTTTCATTTTTTCTATTTCTATTTCGGTTTATAACGCTACCTGAAAAAACGAATCTAACAAAAATTAAGACTAGATAAAAGCTGAAATCTACGTTGTTTATGGATTAATTATGGTACTGAGATTATGTTACCAATTTTTGTAATAAATGGTATGATAATGGCATACTAGGATGAAATTTCGGATGTTTCTACACATGATACTAAATTTATTACATGTTTGGCGTATATTGTTTAAACAACATTGAAAACTTAAAATTAAAAACTTGTTAAATAATATCTTTATTCTCCACATCTATTTATGTTTTCTAGAAAGCGTTTATTTTTTTATTTTAGAAAAATAGTTTGCTTCTCCACATACTAATGCAATAAAAATAACGAATGAGAAACAGTTTAGGCCGGTCTTACTGTCTTTAAACATAGAGCACACTCTTTTCTTCATCGGGAAAAAATCAAATACACGAGTTAGTTACCAAATAGAGTATCTCTCACCACTATCAGAGTTAGTGATTTCCATTTATGTCAGTCATAATCAATAGCCTGCAGAGATATAGTATTTATTTCCGATAAACGGCCAACAGCCATCAAAATAAAATTAACACGATTACGAATTCAGCGTTCACCATTCGAATGCATTTTGAGTTGAATTTTACCGCTAAATATCAATTTCTGTCATTCGATATAATTGATTTTAAATTATTTGCATTCGAATAAACCGATGATTTTTAGGTCGATGAATTATTTCCCTGAATGTAGACACGTTAATTCTGTTTATGTCAGATAAAGGAACAAAATAGTATTTATATAACATCATGTAGACCGTGCTCGTGCTAATATGTATATGCATAGCTACAAGCAAAGACAGGGAAAAGGGAAGGAATATAGAGACAGATGTAGTAATACAAGAAATTGAAGACAGTCACATGCATTGTGGACTATATTTATGCACAAAGACAAAAATTAGGAAAAACAATTAAGTCTGTAAGATATCCTGCAAAAACAATTAAGTCTGTAAGATTCAATTTCTTGTAAATCAAGAAGTCAACATGAGTTTTAACATTTGATTGTGCCAACTCTATTTGGCTTTAAGCTCCTTGATTACAATAGTGCCTTAGATTAAATACATGCGTAGAAGAAATGAAATGACCCTCCAAGTAGCCCAGTAGTGAAGCGTCGAAATGTGTGATCGTATAGCGTTTAAAAGCAACTAGACATAATACTAATATTAGTAACTGGCAAATTTAAGTGTTAAGTCATACATTCAATACATTTTGCGCTATCATGATTCAATACAGCTTAAAACTATTTAAAATTTAAACAAATCCACTTTCCTGAAAGAAATCCGCTGATACTGCTGAATTAAATTTAAAAAAGAAATTTTTCGATTATTATATTATTTTTATTTATGTATAAAAGTCACATTATTATAAAAAAATAATGCTGTGTCCGAAAATGTTTTAACCATTTTTGCATAGAAGAGACATCTACTCGTATGTTAATTACTTCAGCTCTCATAGATTGAAATAATAAAATAATGACTGCATTCAGCCAGTGGCCAAATCCATAGCATTTAAATGGTATCCGACGGGTATAGATTTCCCGTAAGCGTTTGTTTCTCATCGGTAATAGCGTAATAAATCTCCCCGGCCTTTACTGCCCACCCCGGTTTACTACCAATAAAATGCGTTCGGATACGCGCACTACTCATTGTGTTCGGATATTCTTCGAATATTTAGTTGGGAGTATGTGTGAATTGTGTGTAAACTTAATGTGAAGTAGCTGCTCCTCGCAGCTCTATGCTCTATTATGAGATTTAATAGGGTATCTCTAGATTTCAGAGAAAATTTCAGAGAACCAGAAACCGAAATGTGTTAACCCGTTCAAAAATAAATAAGTTATAACCCTTTGAAATCCCTTGGAAGAAGAAATTGTCAATAAACAAGAAAATGACACACTTAGTATGAAGTAATGTCACAACCACACGGTTTCGTGCGCATAAAAGACGCTTCCTTTTTTTCAGAAGAACATTTTAAATGCTAATTACTTCTATACTTAATAACCAATTCCTTTGTTGTTTGTTTCGTGCCCAAAGGGTAAAACGGGACCCTAAGACCATTTCTAACCCCCGTATTCTTAAACATAACCTTAAGGACATCCTTCACTCAAACTCATATGAGAGCGCCTTAAGGAAGTCCTCAAACTTTCCTTAAAAACGATATTCTTAGTTGGTTGCTTGACCAAACTCCAGTAAGGAACGTCACAGGTTACAATAACAAATTTAAGCACAAAAATTTAAAATTACAAAAGAATAAAGTAAAAAGTTAAATAAATTAATACCAAAAAAAAAAGTGGCAAAAAAATGATTTATAACCACTTTATTTCATTTCGAGGACGCCTCAAGGTACCTCTCGACCAACCTTTCATTTTAACAGTTCGATTCTCACCTCCAATGAGAAATTAGCTCAAGTCAAGGAAGCTAGTGTCGACAAATCATACCAATGAGTTGGAGTAAGGTTGAGTGGAGTTTGAGGAAATGTTTGAGAATATGGGTGAAGGTCCTTTTCGCAGCAGGCTTTATCTCATGAACCGTGATAGTAAAACAGTTAACATTTTCACAGACGATGTATTTTTGTCACCGCTGTAAGATAAATATTAAAAACAGAATAATATTTAAAGGGAACTCCTATACAACAGACATGAATTTTTGCTGTTTTTATAGATAATTAATGGTACGGAGTCCTTGACCGGTTTTTATTGGTGTACTTATGTACCTTAGGATCTAAATCAATAAATAAACTTTAAATTAAATCAACCAGGGAAAACACCCTTGAACGAAAAATATACAGGACGAAATGAAGTAGAAAACACTTCTTTCCACATCTGACACAGACAGGCGTTGTTTAAAAGTTTCATCATAGAAATATGTTCATAAACCAAACGGCCATAGACAATGCTCACAATAGATTCCCACTCGCTCCATAAAAAGAGCAATAAATGATTTTTATAGTTAAGCAGAATACACACACATCTTTTGTATATTATGTCGTATTAGAAATATCATGTACAGTTACGGAATGTTCGTAAATGTCACGAATATTAAATGCAATCGCCTACGTACGGACAGACCGTCTGTGTGGTTTGATAAAGATCTTAATGCTAATGAAAATCTGGTGATGAATCTGTAATAACTTGAACATTTTAAATTACACGTTTCTGTTTGTTTCATCATCAAATGGCTAGAAACCTTGAATGTAGCACTCTGGCGCACGTGAGGAGGCTAATAAAAAAAACAAGCATAGCATGTTGATGTAGTGGTAAACTTAATAAGTGATACTTAACGTCAATAACTGATATTACAAATTGAAGATAAACTATTTAATTTCATTTGTATTTGGTACATAGTATGAAAAAACACGACTTGAGATAAAAAAAATCCGTCCATCTTTCATCATCATCATCATTTCAGCCGTAATCAGTCTACTGACGGACCTGTTGGCCTATGTCTCTTCTAATGATTTCCAGAGTAGCGTAGTCAGTTGATGTCCAACGCTGCGCATATCGGTCTTTAATTAAAATTCGTGCAGATTAGCTTCAGAACAACCACACCCTCATTTTCTTTTTCTTTTCGAGTCAAAATAGCTATTGACTCCACTATACTGTGTGTAATTTGCCCAAAACTTTGCCATCTCTATTTCCCGGTGATCAGCCGCATATTTAAGTCTTTCATAGTGCAAGTGAAGGGACTATAGACTATTCCCACCAACTAGAAGAGTAACAAGTTTAAAACAACACCACACGCACGGCCTGGTCCAATTCATCTGCTTCATTTTTTTACGTTTTTTTTTTTTATTTATGCACTGGTGCAACTTTTATTACAAATTAATTCACAGACGAACTCACCGTGTCATATTGAACGTTACCAAATTTCACACGGTAGTTGTACTCAAATCGATACGAAATCTCTTTAAGTATGTATTGAGATCATTTAGGCTATATCGGTGTTTTCTACGAAAGCGAAATCATATTGAAATGATGAGTTTTATTGGTTTAGGTGCGGTTATAATGTCTGGCGAAATAACGTACCGTTCGACACGTAATTATGTATATTGCGCGTATATTATAATGATTTCTTTTACAGATGTAGCAATTAATTTTTGCATAGAAGAGACATCTACTCGTATGTTAATTACTTCAGCTCTCATAGATTGAAATAATAAAATAATGACTGCATTCAGCCAGTGGCCAAATCCATAGCATTTAAATGGTATCCGACGGGTATAGATTTCCCGTAAGCGTTTGTTTCTCATCGGTAATAGCGTAATAAATCTCCCCGGCCTTTACTGCCCACCCCGGTTTACTACCAATAAAATGCGTTCGGATACGCGCACTACTCATTGTGTTCGGATATTCTTCGAATATTTAGTTGGGAGTATGTGTGAATTGTGTGTAAACTTAATGTGAAGTAGCTGCTCCTCGCAGCTCTATGCTCTATTATGAGATTTAATAGGGTATCTCTAGATTTCAGAGAAAATTTCAGAGAACCAGAAACCGAAATGTGTTAACCCGTTCAAAAATAAATAAGTTATAACCCTTTGAAATCCCTTGGAAGAAGAAATTGTCAATAAACAAGAAAATGACACACTTAGTATGAAGTAATGTCACAACCACACGGTTTCGTGCGCATAAAAGACGCTTCCTTTTTTTCAGAAGAACATTTTAAATGCTAATTACTTCTATACTTAATAACCAATTCCTTTGTTGTTTGTTTCGTGCCCAAAGGGTAAAACGGGACCCTAAGACCATTTCTAACCCCCGTATTCTTAAACATAACCTTAAGGACATCCTTCACTCAAACTCATATGAGAGCGCCTTAAGGAAGTCCTCAAACTTTCCTTAAAAACGATATTCTTAGTTGGTTGCTTGACCAAACTCCAGTAAGGAACGTCACAGGTTACAATAACAAATTTAAGCACAAAAATTTAAAATTACAAAAGAATAAAGTAAAAAGTTAAATAAAGTAATACCAAAAAAAAAAGTGGCAAAAAAATGATTTATAACCACTTTATTTCATTTCGAGGACGCCTCAAGGTACCTCTCGACCAACCTTTCATTTTAACAGTTCGATTCTCACCTCCAATGAGAAATTAGCTCAAGTCAAGGAAGCTAGTGTCGACAAATCATACCAATGAGTTGGAGTAAGGTTGAGTGGAGTTTGAGGAAATGTTTGAGAATATGGGTGAAGGTCCTTTTCGCAGCAGGCTTTATCTCATGAACCGTGATAGTAAAACAGTTAACATTTTCACAGACGATGTATTTTTGTCACCGCTGTAAGATAAATATTAAAAACAGAATAATATTTAAAGGGAACTCCTATACAACAGACATGAATTTTTGCTGTTTTTATAGATAATTAATGGTACGGAGTCCTTGACCGGTTTTTATTGGTGTACTTATGTACCTTAGGATCTAAATCAATAAATAAACTTTAAATTAAATCAACCAGGGAAAACACCCTTGAACGAAAAATATACAGGACGAAATGAAGTAGAAAACACTTCTTTCCACATCTGACACAGACAGGCGTTGTTTAAAAGTTTCATCATAGAAATATGTTCATAAACCAAACGGCCATAGACAATGCTCACAATAGATTCCCACTCGCTCCATAAAAAGAGCAATAAATGATTTTTATAGTTAAGCAGAATACACACACATCTTTTGTATATTATGTCGTATTAGAAATATCATGTACAGTTACGGAATGTTCGTAAATGTCACGAATATTAAATGCAATCGCCTACGTACGGACAGACCGTCTGTGTGGTTTGATAAAGATCTTAATGCTAATGAAAATCTGGTGATGAATCTGTAATAACTTGAACATTTTAAATTACACGTTTCTGTTTGTTTCATCATCAAATGGCTAGAAACCTTGAATGTAGCACTCTGGCGCACGTGAGGAGGCTAATAAAAAAAACAAGCATAGCATGTTGATGTAGTGGTAAACTTAATAAGTGATACTTAACGTCAATAACTGATATTACAAATTGAAGATAAACTATTTAATTTCATTTGTATTTGGTACATAGTATGAAAAAACACGACTTGAGATAAAAAAAATCCGTCCATCTTTCATCATCATCATCATTTCAGCCGTAATCAGTCTACTGACGGACCTGTTGGCCTATGTCTCTTCTAATGATTTCCAGAGTAGCGTAGTCAGTTGATGTCCAACGCTGCGCATATCGGTCTTTAATTAAAATTCGTGCAGATTAGCTTCAGAACAACCACACCCACATTTTCTTTTTCTTTTCGAGTCAAAATAGCTATTGACTCCACTATACTGTGTGTAATTTGCCCAAAACTTTGCCATCTCTATTTCCCGGTGATCAGCCGCATATTTAAGTCTTTCATAGTGCAAGTGAAGGGACTATAGACTATTCCCACCAACTAGAAGAGTAACAAGTTTAAAACAACACCACACGCACGGCCTGGTCCAATTCATCTGCTTCATTTTTTTACGTTTTTTTTTTTTATTTATGCACTGGTGCAACTTTTATTACAAATTAATTCACAGACGAACTCACCGTGTCATATTGAACGTTACCAAATTTCACACGGTAGTTGTACTCAAATCGATACGAAATCTCTTTAAGTATGTATTGAGATCATTTAGGCTATATCGGTGTTTTCTACGAAAGCGAAATCATATTGAAATGATGAGTTTTATTGGTTTAGGTGCGGTTATAATGTCTGGCGAAATAACGTACCGTTCGACACGTAATTATGTATATTGCGCGTATATTATAATGATTTCTTTTACAGATGTAGCAATTAATTTCTAAGTGGCATTTTTTCATGCTTCAGAAGGCTTGTTAAGCCGTTGGTTCTAGTTGTTATCGACAGATGATAGTAGTTACACTAATGATTTCTTATGTTTTCGGGATTATTATTCATTAAATTAAACTATTTTAATACGGTTTTTATCGCGTTTATTACTTATTTATTTACACCTGACATTTCAAACAATTTACAGCGTTCATGGTCGCAGGCAGTGTTTGAAACGTCAGGTGTAAATAAATAAGTAATAAAAGCGATAAAAACCGTATTAAAATAATTTAATTTAATGAGTAGTTCCACTGTTTTACTTAGGCAGTACGAAAAGTGTTGGCTACTTATACAACTTGTTTTTCGTCAATCGTTGTTATGTTATTTTCTGTGCAATAAAACAAACAAACAATCTCGGGTCATGTTTCTGTTGATCTTTTTTCCTGTAAAAAAAAGGGTTACGGAGGTCAGACGGCAGTCGTTCCATTGTTATAACCAATACCGCCAAATCTGGGATCATAGCTAAACAGCGCACAACATGCTCTGAAGCGTAACCTGAGGAGGATACTGGAAACACGCTTGGACGAATAGAACTACTAGGAGTACTGAGAAGAAGAATACGAATACCAACTCCTATAATTACTGTATATTATGTGTCCGTAGGTAAGATTATAAAGATAAATTATAATTTGCATGAAGTTTTGGAATTGCCAACAGATTTAATGAGAAAATATCAAGGATAATAATAGAATAAGCTATGTAATATAATGTCGAAAATATTATAATGTGCAAATGTTATTAACAATTTGATAAATTGTCAAGTCTTTAAAGCATTTGCTTTTGTCTCCCAAGCCCATATAGACGAAAATTAAGATAAGCATATCGAATTCACAATTTAATTAGCGTCATCAACCAAAACTACACTCAAAATTTTATCATATTTACAAATCTTAAATTATTCCTACTAATCTCAAAGTTGTTTAGAATTTACGAGAAATTCCTCAATTTATTTTTGCCTAATTAAAATATTTAATTCTTAGAAGTTATATGAAGTTACCGACTGGTATTCGGAGATACCAGAAGCACTATCTAAGTAGTTGTGTCGTTTGAAGTTTACATTTAAATATTAAAAATACAATGTGTTCCATTTTGGACGTCAGTTGTTATAATGTATGCGAACATTAGCACAGATAGTTGGCTCAAGTAAAGATGATACTTGGTTATGTCTCCCATAAATTAGAATATTCAAATTATTTCGATACGAATTTGGTACCGCAATTAACACGCGAACAGGTTTGTAGATAGTGATGGGCTTTGGTTATCGATAAGTCTCAGTCGCAGACTCCTAGAGTGACTGTTAATTAAGTGCCATTTCATAGTATTTATCTGCAGAAAATGTTTTGTATTCTTTTTTGCCAGTTTGCATCTGTATAACTGAATAGATATTTGTCTCCTGTCTAGATCACTCACCTGACTATATTTTATGCAAAACAACTGAACTGAATGCTTAGGTATCTAGCTTCCTATAGTGTCTTTACTTAATACCAAGTGTAATTTATACTTGCAATATCTTCTTACTATTCTCTATAAAAACCAACTCAGCCTCATTTTCCAACTCAGATGTCTTTAAAATCTGGCTGTTTAAAAATGTCTTATGTCGGCACGTTCCTTTAAATAGCATTTCATCGATACATCTTTGTCGACTTGTGCCCAACACAAATATTACACCAAAATGGTTATTCCTCTAGCAAATAAGTGCGTAATGAATCTTTTAAGTACCTGCGGAATGAGATAATATCCGATTCGCTTGTGTGGGCACGGCCTGTTTTTAAAACATTAGATATTTAATAAAATACTGGTTTTATCGTGTCACCAATGCGTGCCTTATTCTTTATTGAATTCACTGTACTGGGTAAGTTTCCATAATTGACTTATTAATCTGACATTTTGATGGTAGAGAGTTTTGGGATCGAGGGTCAATGGGGGATAATAAATATGAAGATTTTAACATATTTTACTTGAAATCATATTAAAATATCATTTGAATTTACCGTTTAGTGATTGCATGTTTTGTGTTTGGTGTTATAAAGGCTACTCATTCATTCATATGGAGTGGTTCACATGGTCAATAGATAGATAGATAGATAGATATACACTTTATTGTACCAATCACAAAATAAAAATGAAAAGTAATACATTTAGAATATTGAGTACAAAGGCGGACTTATCGCTATTGCAATTTCTTCCAGCCAACCTTAGGGTAGATAGGATAAAAAGTGAAAACAAACAAAGGCGGTACAGTAATAAAATACTAACACTATCATCCTTATACAACAGTCAATAAATAAACCTACAATCAAATAATACATACTATACCTTTAATGAATATATACATATCATATACCTACATACAACATACAATAATAAAAAATAAAAGAAGAGAAGAAAATGTCTAACGATGAGCAGGATCAGCTTCAATTGCAGAGAGATAATGTTTTCTCACTTGATTTTTGAAAGATGAAATTGTTTTAGCCTTTCGTATTTCAACTGGCAAAGCATTCCATAACTGAGCAGCCTGCACCGCAAAGGAATGGGAATAGAAAGAGGTAGCAGCAGGAGGGATAGCTAGACGATGAGTATTATATTCACGCGGTTCGCGATTATTAACCTCACTGAGAAATCTGAAGCGTTCCTTAAGGTAAGTAGGAGTCCAGGGAATGAATAGGATAGAGTACAAGAGTGAAAGGATATGCAAATTTCGACGAAGTCTAATGGGGAGCCACTTGAGTTGAGAGCGAAAAGAAGAGACGTGATCATATTTACGTAAACCGAATATGAATCTTATGCAAAAGTTTTGAAGGCGCTCAAGCTTGTTTAATTGGTCTTCAGTGAGATCTATATAGCAGGAGTCAGCATAGTCAAGGATTGGATGGAGCAAGGATTGTGCAAGCGTGATTTTGGTCTTAGTCGGCAAGAAGTTTCTAATCCTTCTCACCGCACCAGCTGCAGCAAACATCTTTTTACTAACTTCTGCTATTTGCGGCACCCAAGACATATTACAATCAAAAAATACTCCTAGATTTTTAACCTTCTCACTAAAATTAAGAGTAGTATTATGAAAAAGGAGAGGAGGAAGAGACAGCCAGTCGATCCTAGAAACTAGACGGGAACTACCCAAAATAATAGCCTGTGTTTTGACTGGATTGACTACGAGCCCATGAATTTTACTCCATTCCGCTATTCGCATTAGGTCATTATTAATGTCAGTTATAGCCTGTGAAAGATTAACTAAAGAAGAGTGACAATAAATTTGAAGATCATCAGCATAAAGATGATAAGAGGCGTGAATTTTTGAAGTAATGGAATTAATAAATATAGCAAACAGAAGAGGAGAAATCACACCGCCCTGAGGAACACCGCAGGACGTCGAACACCACGATGATAGGTTATCCTCAATACGCACTTGTTGTCGACGTCCATGCAGGTAGGAATAAAACCAGTCAACAGCCGATGGAGAAATGTTCAAAGCGCGAAGGAAACTAAGGAGTACATCGAAATCGACAGTGTTAAAAGCATTGCTAAAATCTAAAAGACATAAAGTGGTAAGTTCCGTTCTGTCCATGGCAGAACGAATATCGTCGGTAATTTTAACAAGAGCCGTCTGAGTACTGTGCCCCCTCCGAAAACCTGACTGAAAAGGACTAAGAATAGCATTTCTATTGAGAAAGGAATTGAGCTGGTATTGAACTGCTCTTTCAAGAATTTTAGAAAGGAAAGGAAGGATGGAAATAGGTCGGAAATCGGAAAAACTAGAAGGATTTGCCTTTTTCGGTAAAGGTATTATATAAGCATTTTTCCAAGCAGATGGAAATACACCTTGAGCTAGAGAGTTGTTGAGGATTAAGGTAAGAGGAGTTAGAATGATGTCAAGAATCGGAAGGATCATTTTGCGACTAATGTCATCAGTACCCACGGCATTGGATGAAACAGAAATCACGCTTTTTTGAACATCGCATTCAGCAATTTGACTGAAAGAAAAGCTGGGACAGTCAGGAGTAGGAAGTGAAGAAAGGTGATTTAGTGTTGTGATCTTATCATTTCCACCAAAAGAAGAAGAAGTAGTAAAATGCTTGTTAAGCTGATTTACATCAATATTATTAGAAATGGTACGACTGCTTCTCCCCACTCCCATAGACCTCAAAAACTTCCATACTTTAGACGGATCACCATTTTCAACGGATTTGTGGATATGGCGGCGTTGTGCATCCCTACACTTCCTATTACAAGAGTTTCTTGCAGCAATAAACCTATCACGATAATGGTCTGGATCTGCTCTGAATTTCGATCTCATGTAATGCTTCCTTGCAATCGCAATTTTAATATCCTCTGTAAGCCAAGGAGCGGGTAAGTGTTTAACTCGAACCGGACGTATAGGAGCATGCGCATCATATAGTTCAATCAACATGCTACTAAATCGAGCCACCTGTTCGTCCACAGAACTAAGACCAGCTATAGCTGCCCAATCACGACTAGAAGCATCTGCTCTAAGTTCGTCTAAATTAACTGAGTTGAAATCACGCTGCAAAAGGATTTTGGGTTTGTGTTTGGGAGGACGAAGTTTAAAGGAGAGAAAAAGGAGATCATGATAGGAGAACATTTCGGCACTGTATTGTCCGTAATTGGCTACAAGATCAGGAGATGAGACTATAATAAGATCCAACAGTGACGGAACACAATTAGGGAAAAAGTGCGTAGGTTGATTGGAGTGAAGGATAAACAAGTTGCAGGCTTCAACTAAGGATACCAAAGATTTTGAACGATAGTCATCTTTTAGCAGACATGTGTTAAAATCACCCATGATAATGGTGTGATTATATGAGGGGGTCAAATCTTCTAAAATATTTTCAAGCAAAGAGAAATACTTCACTTTGGATGAAGGGATATAGAAAAGACCCAAAAGAACACTAGAGTGAGAAAGCGTAACTTCAATAAACAAATACTCGGCCTCATGAGAAGGGTTGGAAGATTCCGACATACGGACAATTTTGAAGGGTATATGACCACGCAAGTAGATGGCTACACCACCACCTGTGCTAATGCGGTCATTTCGAATGAGTTGAAAGCCAGGTATTGAGTAAGAAGTTGAAGGATGACACGACCTAAACCAAGATTCAGATACCAAGATGGCATCAATATGCTTACTACTAAATGTAGTTAACATATCGGGATAATGGCCAGGAATACTTTGGGCGTTAATATACACAACATTGAAGTTTTTTGGAGATTGAAAAAAATTATTCTTTAATGTTTCATGTAGTGGCAATGGCAACGAGTGGAAACTGTCCTCAGAAGGCAAAGATTTAAAACTGTCATCATCGTGATCGCTAGACATAATATACTATATAAATATAAATATAACAAATATAAAAATAAATATTAAGTGTAATCAGATAAAAGTCCAATAAATTACTAAATCAGTACCAACAATCAATAAAATAGTATTTTCACTATATTAGTCCATCCACCCGCCAGCAGAATGAAAAGAAGTAACGAGAATTTAACAATAAAAGTTATGACAAATTATTACATCACCTAGAGTAAAGCTGCAGTTATTGCTATGCAATGGAAAGAAAAAGAAAACAACAAATGACAGAGGTTGACAGTGACAATGACATCAAAACTTGTCTGTCATTTGTCAAACCAAACGTGATCTGGTTTAAGTTTGTTTACCCACAATACAAAAATTAAAGTGAATTTATGTGAAGTATAAAAAAAGTAATAATAAAGAACAAGACGGCAGTACTCACAAATACTAGGTACACTGCACTACAAGGTCAAATCAGAAGTCTACTCCTGTCGACACCCACGCTTTGGACGGATAAAATTCTTGGCCGTGGCATCCGCATTGTTACTAGGGGCCTGTTTTGTCTTCGGAACTTGTTTTGGCTGAGACACAGAAGCAAGGCCGCCATGAAGCTGATCAACCTCAGCGCAAGAATAAACGCGATGTTTTGCACCGTCGTGCCCAAGGACATACACATACCCGTCGCGTGTCCAACACTTGTTGATGCCGAAGAGCTCACGCGCATGCAGAAAGGCCTTGTGACGCACTGCAGTCAAAAACTCTGACACAGTCACACCTGTGCCCCTCAAAAGCGTCTTCGCATTCCATATCTTGGATTTGACCGATAGGTTGACAAATTCAACAAGTAGAGGTCTAGGCTTGTCTTTAGAGGAGCGACCTAAACGATGACATCTGTAAATATTGGCCATTGAAAAATCATTTACTTTTAACTTGGTCGTAACGATATCAGATCCTGTACATCCTGGTTTCAGAGGTTTTCAAAACCGCCTCCCGGCCTTGACGTGGATCCTTTAACGACCACAGCCGGAACAACGGATTATTTATATTCATTACTTGCTGTGCCCGCGGCTTCACCCGCGTATAAATCTCCTTTGGGAACATGATGTTTTTCCAGGACCAAAAGTAGCCTATGTTACTCTCCATCCTTTCAACTAACTCTATGCCGAAAATCAAGTCGATTGGTTGCTTAGTTAGGGCGTGAAGGAAGGACAAACAGTACTATGATTAAGATGAAATGAAATAAATTGGGGGGGAGGGGGGGGGGATGGACAAACTAGTAAAAAATTTGTTTAGTCCACGGTTTGATTCAAAACTTGAATCCACGAGCATCAATTATTTATCTAAATGAAGATTGAATGAACGAAACGAGTAAGAGTTTATATAAAAAAATATATGAATGTAATAGATATTAATATACATTATGTATGTTTAGATATGAGTTTTAGATAAGTCAAGTAAACAATAGTGAAGAAATTAATAATGCATAATAATGTCATCAACGATATTTTAATCAAGATCGATTTTTAATATTTGAAATACATAAATATTTTAATATAGGATTTATGAATATACTAGCAGCCGCCCGGAGATCTGCTCCTAACAAAATTTCATAATATTATTTCTTAGCTGACATCTACCTACCACAGTTAACGTACCTGGTAATTAGATTTTCGAGTAGAATTTGTACCATAAGGCGAAGAAGATAAATCTATACAAAAATCAGGAAGAAAAATTAATCCAGTTCCAATTTTATTCAGACTGTGTGCGTGAAAATATTCCTTCAGGGTCGGCAACGCGCTCGTGACATTTCCGGTGTTGCAGGCGTTCATAGGCTACGGTAATCACTTACCATCAGTTAGGCCGTACGACTGTTTGCCTACTTAGTTGTATAAAAAAAAATGTAAACTTGCTCAAAAATAGTCAAAAACACACAGAAATACTTAAGAAAAATTTTCAAAAATAAATATTAGTTTATTTTGAGAAGATATGATTATTGCCCGATATTGTGACAATAAAAGACTTCTTCTTATAGTTTAATTTGATTCAAATTCGATAGGCAATGCAATGTATAGTCTAAATTATCGAGGACAATTCCTAGGCATTTATTCAATACTCGAGTGGCACCTCAAGATATAACGATCAACTATAATATTGGTACAATGAACGCCTATTCCGAACGCAAGCTTGATTTTCAACCTAATTGTAAAATAATAAAAATACCTCTAAATAAACCATAATGTCATTTTGGACTTGCTCAGTTAATGAAAACTTCTCAATGTGACTTGACTTCATCATTGGTATAAATATAATAGGATATAATATTGGTATTTATATAAATAATAAATGAAGTCAAGTATATATTATTTATACATTTTAATTTAATATATATAATGTATATAAATTAAATTAAAATGAAACAGTTTTTGTGTATGTTTTATGTATATTTACGTAGTGTATGAACTTAAGCTTTTGATAAAATTTGTTCGATAAGTAATACATTTTTTCCCCCTTAACTTTTTTGCGCCAAACTATCTTTCCGTTTCTCCCAATGGTTGACTGGTAGAGAATGCTCTTGGCTTGGAGTCCGCCAATTGTTATAAGTATATGTGTACTTTGTGGAACAATAAAGTTTTAATCAATAAATGAATGTCATAAAAAGAAGGGAGGCTGGCCTAGTGGGATATATTGCACAAACTAGGAGCCGTAAATCCTAAACAAAAGCCTATAATAATAACCAAACCGCAGCGAACAATAGCAAGCGACCGAACCCATATTATAACTGATCATAAAAAAATTAAAAAAGTTCTATTTTAAAACTACACTTTTTTTGTGCATATGACTTCCACCGTTTTCGTTCAATATCATTCTTGGCGAAGCCTTTTTTAGCGTTCCGTGTTTTGATAACAAAAACCCGGTTTAATTTGTTAACTTTTTTATTTTAAATTAACGTAGAGCTTTTGAAAGTAAAAAGGCGAGCCTAGTCGAAAGCGTGCCAATTGCCCTGGGGTGAGGCGCCCCCAATTAAAGGCTAGCCTACACCTGACACAGGGGGCTCTGCTGGGTACACAGTTGCAACAGTTTGTGTACCCCTACACTCGTGGGTATGCTATGATTTTGGGAAATAACAAAAATCTAAATGTGGGAATGCGGTTCGCAACTCATTACGTCTCATTTCTCGCGGGGGCTAAAAGCGGGCTAGTAGTCTCTGCCTACCCCTACGGGGAAAAAGACGTGATGGTATGTCTATGTTTATGTCTTTTGAAAGTATTTGTTTCTAACCAAAAAATAATATTGTCCATTGCAATAACATTAACATATTTTAGGATTTAAAAAAAAAATGCCTTACGGAACCTTCAGAAACGCGTGATCCGATACGTCCATGACAGGTTTTTTGTCGTATTTACGAGCAGCACAATGCAAGGAATCATGACTTCAAAGATAAATGGAATATGGCGTTAGAAAAAATGGTCGTAGGTTGTGATGTCCGATTTAAGTGGATACAAGGATACATAAAAACGAAAGTGCATCTATGGTGTTACTATGTGAGGGATCTATATGACGGTACAAAATGGATGCGGCGATTTATGCACACTTTTTCGAGCATTATCACATTATGTTTATTTTGTCATGTAATGTTTTAGTTATTAAAATAATGTAGATTAGTAAAAAAACCTTTATCACTTATGAGATTTAGGGATATGATTTTATTGGTTTTAGCTGATAAAATGCAAAAATGAAACTATATTATTTATGTACTTCTATAAAATACTCTAAAAATAAAGGAGTATAATTACTAAAAAATATGTAGAGCCATCTATTGTGGAATATCCAAATGCATAGTAATTGGCATTTTAAAATATGGTCTTATGATGTTTATTTATTTAGAAAGCCAGGGCCTATTTACAAGAAACATATTAGCGCTAATTATAGGAAACAAAAAGCCATTTATATGTTATATCTCGTAATTATCCCTATTTACATAAAAGAGAAAGATATGTAAATCATAATGTAAATCATAAGATCAAGGCAAGGATGCAAAAACTGTGTTTAACTTCACATAATGCATAGATACAACGCATAACGCATAATTAAAGAACTGGCAAGGCACACAATGAATAGGACAGAATGGAAAATCTCCACAAGAGCCCAGCTCTTAAATTTATACATTTTAGAATTCAAAGGATCGCGTACTGTGCGCTTTAATAGAAATTTTCTCCCACGTACGCTGAGACTGTGGAATGAGCTCCCCAACATGGTTTTCCCAAGAGATTACAACATGAGGTCTTTCAAAAAGGGCGTCAAAGGATTTCTCAAGGGTCAGCAATACGCACGTGATGCTCCTGGTGTTGCGGGCGTTCATGGGCTACGGTGACCACTTACCATCAGGTGGGCCGTATGCCTTTTTGCCTACTTAATTGTATAAAAAAAAATACATACGTACAATGGATAGAGGAAAATCGTCGTCAGGTAGAGACCTCAATTGTCTCAAGAGCGTCTTTTTAGCTTGAATATTATCAAAAATTATCTATCTATCATTAATCAAAATAAATTTGCAGACAATGTTCAGGCACAATAGATTTTGATAATTTATCTGATTATTAATTTATGAAAAACAGCATTTTGTACACTTGAAACTCTGCAAATTTTGATGGAACAATTCAAGATGTATAGAAAACAAAAGATGCCACATCAAATGTTAACAACTCCGTCCGTTTTACTGCAACAAAGGTAGATCCAGTAAGGAGATATGATATGATTTTTTTGTGCACCGTATCGGGAAGGGAGGGGGAGAAGGGATGCCGTCAGGTGGATTCCAAGCATTGTGCCGTAAACTGCAGAATATAGCCATATTGATAATTTATAGAGGTGTCCAGGAACGTGAGAATTTTGCGTTTCGTTTGTAATTGTGACTTTTTAGGTAATTTTTAACTTCGGCTAAACGTGTCGGTTTATGTTGTTGCTTGACTTTATCGATGTGATGCGATTGGTCCACCGTTTCACGATTTCATGGTTTCGGAGCCCATATCTAATTGTTTTTCTTACTAAGGTAGAACTTAATCTGTGTTTTACTTCATATGTTACACATAAAATAAAATGAAACAATATTTTTCAACGTCCAGCTGCTTTTTTGGGGGCTAGTGGGATGGTCTTTTTTGGTTGATGGTAGGGGTAAGAGCATGGTCGAGTAATACTTATATGGACGACAACTTGCACAACACCATACACAGGATTTATTTATTTTTACTATAGATTTACAGGGTATTGGGTAATTAGATTTCTTTGCGTGTTGTGCCCTCTTCTGTGCCCATATGCCTATGTCCTATGTTAGTTTGGTTGACTGGAAGAGATCCCTATTTGGGATAATTGCGCCTTTTGTTGTAACCTGTATTCTGATACTGTGTTCTTTGTGTACAATAAAGATTTTTACATACATACATTAACTAAGTAAATGACTAAGTATTATTTATTTCAGCGGGTACGGATATATTTAATTAAATTAACTACTCGTACCTAGTTTAGATTCCGACGTAAGTGGCCATACTATTTGAAGTAGTTGAAATTTAAATGCATAAATATGGAGAAAATGATTACTGCCGTGACTTGTATTTTAATTATTTTGTTTAAAACCTTCTACCTGACAAACCCATGGTGCATGCATGCAGGTAACACTTATCATCCCATCTTTAGTATTGTTTACTTATGATACCAAATTTATGCTCTCGCTATCAAAGACAACAAGCGACATTTTTACAAGATTTGTCGTAATCTCATTGGCGCGTTAATGATTCATTACTTGTATACTGAGTAACTCGTACAGATAATTTTTAAATATGATGCTTTACAAAACGTTTAAAATTTCATGGAATGTCCGCCGAAATTAGCATATACATCTTTTCTACAACAGTTCGAAATAAAGGCATATACTCTTTGTCGTCGAAGAAGTCTTGGTTTGTTTTTAACAGAAACAGTGGAAACAATCTGATAAAGCTTCTATTTTAAGTATAGCTGACTTTCACGCTCAGGTGAAAAAAGGTCTAGAGCAGTGATTCCCAAAGTGGTCCAGGTGGACCCCCAGGGGTCCACGGGAGACTTGCTGGGGGTCTACGTAGGCGTGAACAAAAAATGGGGGTCCATAAGATGTTAATGGGGGTCCACGAAAATTTATCTGCTTTTGATAGTAAAGAGCAAAAATGTAAGCATAGTTTTTATAAGGGCCTACCTACATTGTTTTAAGTACCTATCTAAGCAGATAATATTTTAATAAGGCAAGCGACTGTTACTTGTCCAAACTTGTGTATTCGATATTACGTACAATTTCGTGTACAGACTTGCAAAGCGCTATCCGCCCGACAATGCTTAATGCTTGTTCAGACATGAACTTGATCAACACTATAAATACTTGATGCCAAAGGCAACCAAACGCATTCATTTGTTTCCGGAATTTCGAAAACAAGGCGGAATTTGGAAAAAAGTTGTGAGAAAATTTATATCTGTGTTTGCTAGTGCCGGAGAAAAGTAAGTAACCTACCTTTTTTTGTTATAGTACTTAAGTATTTTGTTTACGTGTACTAGTCGGTTGATCACAACGGCCTGTATAGATAGGTAACTTAGTAACTTACAGATATTTTAATTGTCCTCTTTCGATTTGAAGACAAACACAGCACGTTTTATTCAATTGTTTTTTCACGAGAGAAGCACTGCCTCTCTAAAAAGGCCGAATAAGCAATATTGCAGAGCAATTAATTTTGTAATTTTTCTTGCAAATAACTACTAATTTTATAAAACAGTAATTTCATAATCATGTTAAATTGATTTTGAAGTAACTATTTTATCAAAACTATTCCTTTTCGGAAAGAGCGAGCGGTGCGCGGGCGACGGGAAAAGGGCGGGGCTTGAACTTCGATGCCTGTTTGTCACGTTTTAACAATGAAGCCGCAGACAAAAAATACGCAAATACACGGAGCGCGTGAACTCATTGATTTAATAAAATGTTAGTTATCGTTTTTATGGACAATTTTGGGATTTCGACGTTTATTTTTTCCTACACAAATATGATCAGTATTCGATACTGAGTACACTAATTTTTATTTATACTATTAAAAATTAGTGGTAAATTATGTACTTTAAAATTGATACCGTTTTGTGAAAACGTTTGTATTTGTCTCAGCGGTTTATTAGTTGGTCCCTTTACAAGCCGTAATTCTATTTCCGCGTGCTGACAAAGGCTGCGGTGTGATACCTATATTCAGAAAAAAACTTGGTTACTAAAACATTTTTTTTACAGGTAAGGTAACTGACACGAAACATGGCTACAGCAAAGAAAAAATGTCGACAATATAGTGTCGATTATTTGAAATATGGTTTTGTTCCATCAGAGGCAGACAAACAATTGCCCATGTGCCTATTATGCAACAAAGTTTTGAGCAATGACTCTATGAAACCATCAAAGCTCGAAGATCATCTAAAAAGGTGTCATACTGATAAAATAGGTAAAGATTTAAAATATTTTCAAACATTGAAAGAAAAATATGGAAAGAGACCCACCATGCACAGTATGTTCGCTTCAACATCTCAAAGTAACGATGATGGCTTGCGGGCATCTTACAATATCTCATTACTTATAGTAAAATCTGGAAAACCGCACACTATCGGAGAACAATTAATTTTACCCGCTGTTGAAGAGGTTTTAAAAACTGTTTTGCACAAATCTCCATTTGACGTACTAAAAAGTATTCCATTAAGTAACAATACTGTACAAAGACGCATTGATGAAATGAGCTCTGATATCGAAAGCTTTTTGTGCAATCATCTGCAAAAAACTCATTTTTCTATACAACTGGACGAGTCAACGTTACCCAGTAATGAAGCATTACTATTGGCATATGTCCGATTTATTGTTGAGGAAGAAATTCACGAAGAATTGCTATTTGCCAGAACTTTGGAGACTGACACTAAAGGCGAATCAATATTTAATGTCCTGAGTAATTTTTTTACGGAAAAATCGATCCCATTTACAAACATTATTTCAGTGGCAACAGACGGAGCTCCTGCAATGGTCGGGCGATATCGTGGGTTTATAAGTCATCTCAAAAGAATTATACCAGGACTTACAGCTATTCATTGCGTAATCCACCGACAACATCTTGTGGCAAAACATTTAAGTGACAGGTTGAACCAATCTCTTCATTTTGTAATAAAAGCTGTCAACAAAATCAGAAGCAATGCATTGAATACACGTTTATTTGCTCAATTGTGCGACGAAAATGATGAAGACTTCCAACGACTGCTCTTACATACTGAAGTACGCTGGTTGTCGAAAGGTGCATGCTTAACGAGATTTTACTCTGTTTTCGATTCCATATTAGAGTTCTTAGAAAGTAGAGATCCAGATTTAAAAGAAAACTTGATCAAATTCAAAGCAGACATTGCGTATTTGACAGATTTGTTTAAAAAATTTAATGATATTAACTTGCAGTTACAAGGGGACAGCCTGAATTTAATAAAAACAAAGGGGATAATTTCGGCTTTTCTTGGGAAATTGAAATTTATGAAGCAAAACATTAGTCGGCGCGAATTCTCTCAATTTCCAAACTTGTCGCAGGTAGAATGTATTGATGAGGATATCCATACCTACAGTCAACATTTAAGTGCCCTGCATGATGACTTCAAAACCAGGTTTGAAGATATACTGACGATGGATATACAACCATGGATAATAAATCCATTTGATGAAACGGAAGTGGCCAATGTTGTATTACAAGAGGAGCTGCTCGAGCTAAGCACTAATGAGGAGCTGAAGGTGAAATTTAGAAAAGGCTACCCAACATTTTGGCTGCAAGCAGAAATACCCGAAAAATATCCTGGACTGTGGGAAATCGCAAGGAAATTTTTAATAGCTTTTCCCTCGTCATATCTTGTCGAAAGGAGTTTTAGTGCCGTTACAAACCTCTTAACAAAAAAAAGGAGCAAATTAAACATCACAGAGCGGGGGGATTTGCGGTTATTGCTCACAAAAATAAAGCCAAACATTGATCGTTTGCTGACACTCCATCAGATACATCCTTCCCATTAATTAAAATTATGACCTGAACCTATATTACCTTAATATTTTTTTCTTGTAATTCTATTCTTTTAATAAATAAAGTGATATAAAATGTACCATTTTTCGTTTTTATTTTACATATCGAAATATAGGGACAGAACTCAGAAGTGACACAATTTTTATTTTTTGGCGACTTTAAGAATGTGGTAGAAATGTAGCAGCACCAGGTCCACCGAAACCAGTAAAATTTTGAAAGTGGTCCACGAGAAAAATAAGTTTGGGAACTACTGGTCTAGAGTATGCATTCCCATGCGTTAGTTCATTAGTTAGATGGACGTATGACATGAGAATAGCAGAAAACTATCGACTTTGTTAATTTTTATCCATTGAAAATAAGCCGAGAGATAAGTGAAAATCCGAAAACTAATTAGCTTTACACTGACGTGAATTTCATTATTATAACTACAAGAGAAATTAATAATTATTTGCTTCTATATATGGGAAATAAAGATAGGTAGGTATTGTATAATCTGCAAATCTTACGTCGCACCTAATATTGTCAAAAGATGCTCAATCTCAACTCGTAATAGTTCACGAGGTTAATCCCACTAACACACAACGAAGTCTTAATATCGTTTTTACACCATATATACGGAATCCTAAATTTGCAACTCCTTTTTTTAATTTTATAAAGCTCTGTCAATAGCCACCGTAGGCAGTACCGTTTCTATTATAGTTTACGACGCGGCTAATCCCACGTAGAAGGTATTACGTTTAGTGCACCATTACACTCGCATTTAGCTTATAGAGTGTTAAAAATTTTATTGCTAGACGCGGCAATATAGATATATTGCTTATATGACCTTATAAAGCTGGTTTTTCTATGAATGTTGTCGCTGTAATATAACTGTTTAATTGCTTAGAAATTATTTGAAGTGAGATTGTAAAGGACATTGTCCCCTATTCTCTGTAACCTTCGCTTTTATTCAAGTCGATAACTATAACAAGACGTCTTATAACATAGTAGCTACATAGATTGAGTAAGCGATATGTCGCATTGAATCATGTATTTCTTTTGGATTTCTATAAGCCAAATTGCTTTGAGGACTGAAAGAATATATATATATATTATATCGTGAAATGAATTAAAATATTTTTAACCATAAATCAGGGCACAGTCATCAACATCATCATCCTAGCGTCTTCGGAGCCCAGGGTCCGCTTTCCTACATTTACGTCTCCACTTTGCCCGGTCTTCAGCATCCTTAATGGAAAAAAAAACAGGGCACAGTATAAGGGTCTAAAAACTTCGAAGCTACAAGAAATCGCATTTCTGTCTTTATGTACAATTTGTTTCCCTTTTTCTGTGTGTTATGTTTGGTTTAGAAATTCTTTATTGCACTTATAAAGAACTAGCTGTTTCCTGCAGCTCCGCCTGCGTCAAAAAGTAGCCTATGTTTGACCCCGGGTCTTCAACTATATTCATACCAAATTTCATCAGAACCCGTTCAGCGGTTTGGCCGTGAAAGCGTAACAGGCAGAAACACAGACTTTCGCATTTATAATATTAGTATGAATTTCTCACTAACCAAACAATGAATAAACCTTACATATCAAGTAATCTGATACTAAAACCGAACCACCGATGAGATGAGGATGATAAAAATAAAATGAACACCGCCATATGCCCAGGACACGTGCTCGTGCGCCGAAGGCTGGCCGGGAAGTGGGTCACCTCGCCCTTGACTTTCAGGCGAGAGCAAAAAGACCGCCACCGCTGTGGCCTTGGACGGTAACAAATGCTGTCTGTGTTGCCAGTATTATTTTGCAAAGCTCGATCGTATTTACAAAAACATGGTATGTATATTGGTGTTACAATTATCACATGTTTTGTGACATTTAATGACATGCGGATTATTAATATCCTTCATAATTAAATTAAATCAAACATAATTGAATTAATAAAACATGAAACCATAAAACACAAAATGTAAAGATCCTTGAAATACATGCAATGTCAAAAAAAAATATATGCACGTTAGCATTTAAAAAAATGTTTAATAAAAGAACTAAAAGGTTCTTACTTCGTGTTTTCGATACGAATACACTTTATCTACTGAATAAACAGCACCTTATTTATTTCTTTTTTGGAAATCATAAATAACACCTTTACAGTATGAACTGTAGGTATGAACCTACGATGTTAAATGCAATTGCACCTTCATAGTATGTAGGTAACTAAATATTTCAATTATTTCTTAATTACAAGTCCATTTGCACTACTGCAATTCAAGAAATATAACAATTTTCAGTTATTCTTAAAGCCAATAATAATGTCAAAAGGAGAAAAATACTTCCTACCTAACCTTCAAAGACTTTCGCGAAACTCAAGCAGCAAAGAATGAAATTTACACTTGCTTCTTTGAGTATAGACTAATGAATCTCGCAACTACTCTTCCCGAAATTCCCAACGGAACAAAACCTGGCGCAAAACTAGTAAAAAAAGAACTGATTCTGTTGCCAACTTGAATATAAGTAATTTTTCTAAAATTAGGTGATTATTTTCTCCTAAATTCAACGGCAACCCTTTACCCTGGGCACCCCGTCTCGCAGAGGTCACCTTGGCCAGTCTGCGCCCGCGCACACTATAATTGTTATTATTAGCTTTAAAGGCGCCGACAGGTGCACCGATTGGTGCACGAGCGATGTGCATACACCGTACATGCATTAAGTACGACTTTATTTTTATTTTATTTGTTTCGCCGCCGTTTGGATTTCTCGGTCCTTTGAGAGGCTTTGACATAGAGGCCCTTTGGAGAAGTTGATGTCATGTGTTGCTCCCTATTTTATTTATTTATTTATTACCCTGATATTGCATAGTGGAATAGCGAAACTGCGACAACGCTAGGATGAAAAAGAAAATGTTATAAAATTGAAAGTTAAATCGTTATCTGTTCAGGATTTTTATATGTATTCGTATATTAAACATCCTATACTTCCTATACTAATATTATAAATGTGAAAGTCTGTCTGCCTGTCTGTCTTTCTATCTGTCTGTCTGTCTGTCTGTTACGCTTTCACGGCCAAACCGCTGGACGGATTTTAATGAAATTTAGTATGAATATACAGTAGAATCCGTTTATTATGACTCCGCCTATATTGACCAGCCGGTTATTATGACGTAATTGCACTACGAAGTTTGGTTTTCATATAAAATTCTTTATAAAAAAGTCAGATATAATGACTTCCCTTACAGTGACATGTCGCTTATTATGACCCATTTTTAATAAATTATGTCCGGTTATAATGAATTCGATGAAGAAGATGACATTCCTTTATCTTTGTGGTTACGAAACCTAAACTCAGATTCTTTAGTAGCACCGGAAATCTGGGAAGATTATGTTGACATCGATAGCGGTCTCCTCACATGATATATCGTACATATCGTACTCACATGATATATCGTACATATCGAAAATATCGTACAGAACATTTGTTCACAGCAATATTGAAAATGATAATTTGACCATAGCTATGTCTTCTATACACAATAGTATTAGAGACTGTTTTTACAATAAAATGAAAAAACAAAAGCAGACAAAAATTACAGATTACTTACAGTAAAAAATACACTTGTATGTGTTATTATAATAATGTGCTGATTACGTGCAATTTTGATTTTGATTTAATATGTATGTATACATACATGTTTCTGTATTAAAATACTTAATACATACATATTTACATAAAAAAAGTTTTCCATTTCACTTATCGCTTTATATGACGTCCGCTTATTATGACGTGTTTGTCAATTCCTTTCGATGTCATTATAAACGGACTCTACTGTAGTTGAAGACCCGGGGTCAAACATAGGCTACTTTTTGACGCAAGCGGAGTTGCGGGAAACAGCTAGTATAATATAAATTGCACTATAAAGCTGTCAACACCCTTCCCCTAAAATTAACCATTCACATAGAGTGGCTTACATGTACAACTGACCCTGTAAACCCTGGTGTCAGAATCGATATTATAATTCAGTAAATAGAACCACTAATAAATAACTAATAAAAAAAAAATTAGTAATTCTTGTGTCTATAAAAAAATAATTTATGTTACTATAAAAATGTTACTTGTATCAACATTGGCCACACATTTCTTTATTCCCATGATAGCATATGACACTAAACTGTAACACACATTATAATAGCCAGCGGGAGACCAATCTTAGAACAAAACCGTTATTTGACCACGAAATTTCTACTAAATAATAATTTCTGTGTACTGGTCGTGCCCGTGGCTTTGTCCGAATAGCATAAGACATATTTCGTTTTAGACATAATTCGACAAGTTCGTGATATTGCAGGAACCATAGGCTGCGGTAACCGCTTAGCATGAGGTAGGTCGCATGCCTGTTTATCAACTAAATTGATACAGAAAAGAAAATGATGATCCAGTTGTTCATGTCCCAATCCGTACCCATGTCGTCCCAAACCATAGATACGCCGCTGTTCATTGTCATATAAGTGAATTCAGCCCAGATTGAAGACACCGCAAAACCTTTAACCAGATCATCCACGGAACAAGAGAGCCATTGGTCCATCAAGTTGCCCGAATTTCAGGAAACTTGATAAAAATATATATCATTGCATTATTGGTGATTATGACAGGAACCACGTCAGAGGCCAAAAGGTAGTTCCCAAAAACTGATACCAGGGTATACAGGGTCAATTGACCATGTAAGGCACTCGATATGATGAAAATAGCATTAAAATCTTTGTTAAGAAAATTAGCGGGCCTTTCCCAATGTTTCATTCCAAACTTGAAACTTTAAAAATGACCAACCAATATGGTAATATCTACCATTCAATCTTGGTACTTGAAAACGTGATTTGGCTGACATTGCCATAGTAAAAGGTGGTAACGATCAAGACATGCGACATTCGGTAACGGTGAAACCAATAAACGCCAAACAGTTTTACATATTAGAATAAAAATATAGTACGTTTAGATAGTGTAAGTTATGGTCAAACGTAGCACAAGACTTTCTATTGTCGAAGATTTACTTGTACAAATAATCGCAAATATTGGTGACCAACATTATGAGACGAGACGTGCAATTGCTTGAGCGGAATAATTGACTTAATTCTGTTAGAGGTGAAAATATCCATGAGATTCTAAAAGAAATTCGATTAACATATACCTACTAAATGTATTATAATGAAGAATTTGAAAACTACTTAACAAGTTTCTGTTAATAGAGCAAAACTGCTCAAAGTTACAAAACCTAATCGGGGTCTACTGGCAGATGACAGGATCGCCAAAAACGCAGTTCATAGCAACCACTTTTAACATTTTTTTTAAAAGTTCAATTAATCTTACGCGAAGTACATCATATTTACATATTTTTTCATTCTACATGTAAATTGAACTTACATAAAATATAACCCGTTCTAAAGATTCATTATATTTTAACACCCACATGCAAAACGTAGTAAAATTGTTACTTTAAATCTGATTTCACAGCCTATTAAAAATTATTTAATAGCAGGTAAAAATATGAATGTTGGTGGTCAATGTTGGAACAAACATTTGATGCCAACGTCGACCTGTGGTTTCGGTAAGTTATGAATAATTCATAGTTATAAACTTAACAGTTGTGTGCCCTCTTATTTATTTTTACAGAGATTTATACATCCTCCGAATAATTCGCCACACCTGCCGCCTGTAAAATGTACAAAAATAGTCCAATAAATATTACTACTGCACTAAGTGCTACTTTTTGTTACATTTAGGAAATAGTTTCTTAGTTGCGTCGGGACTTTATTTTAGAATTAGAAAGAGTTGGAGAGAAATCTTCCGCCCCAGATACCGGCTGGGGTGATGCGGTGCAGGCTGATCTGCGAGAGAAGGAAGATGCGAGCCATCGTGCAGAATAGAACAATATGGCGCTCTCCTATTTTAGAGGAAAATATCCACTTCGGGTCGCTGAGCCAGCGGAGTAAGTAAGATAGAGAATACAGACAAAATATGATAGAATCTTACTAAAAATGTAACACACATCAAATAAAATTAACGATCCACGCGAAGATGGTGTTGCCCACACACACAGCCAGCATTATATTTAAGACTACTTATGAGCAATTTAAATAAATTGCATCTGCTTCTACAGACCATTCGATACCAGCTACAAGTAATTTTTGTTACCTTGTATCATTTATGAAAGTTTCTCTGAAGTTTTATTTATTGATGCAGAATTAGGCGAAATGAGTAATATGCAAAGTATGACTCACTTCTGTCTGCAAGTTTTAACGTCATTATGCGATCGCATAATTAAACTACGAGTTTAAATAAAAATATGGTTTGCGTATTGTGCAAGGATTAAGTATTTCACATTTCTGACAATTCATATAGCGTTCGAAATAAGGGCATCCAGTTTTTTTTTATTATTTAAGATCTTTATTCAAAACACATAATCAATTTCTACAATTATACAAGTGCGCCAGACCACGAAAACCTCTTTGAGTTTATCTGAGTTCCGGCGAGTCGCAGTTGATACATATAAGATATGTACATCTTTTTATAAAATGTAAAACAATAAATGCAATTTTACAGGCTAAGTACGAGATATCACATTAAATAAGACAACTTTGTTTGAAATGTCAAAGCAAGAATTATCGTAAACAATTTAATCGGGTCTAATTTTTGTTTTTAAGAAGTTTTTAAGTTTTAACAAACAAGTAAACATATTCAGCAGTCTACACAAGCCTACGCACAGTCCCGTTGCGTGCGTCCCGTTCCCGGATTCCGTTACGCATCCCGTCGGCTCCTGTCATACGCACACACACACACACACCATGAATCCTTTGAAGATTAATACTGGTTATTTCTAGTAGATTAATGGAATATGTGAGTAACGTCACTAAAGCCTTACAATCTATACTTACATTAGCTCATTACAAGGATAAAAGGCAAATTAAAAAATATCATTAAAGATTTATCCTCGTGCCATTTTGAATTAAAAATAAAACCGGCCAAGTGCGAGTCGGACTCGCGCACGGAGGGTTCCGTACAAATCTGTGGGTATCGCGCTCACGAGGAAAGGGTTAGTATGTTTAAAATTATTATAATTTTTTTATTATATGATGCAACTAAAAATTTTTTTTTTACGGTTTTGGCAATTTTTCCTTTATCTGTGTTGTGAGACGTTGCTTCGTACCAAATTCTAAAATTCTAAGTTCACGGGAATTACCCTGTAGATTTTGATTCCCTTGCGAGTGTCGAAAATTTGCGGAAATTTGCGGCATAAACGGCCGTATCTTTTGGTTGCGTTAGCTTAGAAGTTTGATTTTTTCACAGCTCCAAGGGACAGTGACAGACGTGAGTATTTGATATAAATTCCAGCTTCATACCTCCACGCATTCCTAAGAAAAAGGTTTTGATAGACAGACAGAAGGACGGACGGACTACAAAGTAATCCTATAAGGGTTCCGTTTTTTTCCTTTCCATGTACGGAACCCTAAAGATCATCAAATAATTATTCTCGTGTCAATTATTCAAGCGACAAACGAAGTAATACTTTATATGTCTGTTCTTCAATGACCCACCAAAAAAAAACACAATCAAGTATTTGATCCCAAAAAATTCACACGGCGCGCATAAATTATAAACCTTATACACCGCACCATAAACATCAACATTCATCGTTTTTTCGTCACTATTTTAAGCCCTCCGTACATTACGTTTGTCGGCAATTACAGCACGACACATTTAACATGGCCCTTTGAAGTTAATTAAACCGGTCCGGGCCATTTTAATGAGATATAGTTATTTATAACGCTAATAAATGATCGGGGAGAGGACCGGTGATGTGCGAAATCAGACCACC
The DNA here is from genome assembly GCA_947363495.1 of Euzophera pinguis. Lineage (NCBI taxonomy): Eukaryota > Metazoa > Arthropoda > Insecta > Lepidoptera > Pyralidae > Euzophera > Euzophera pinguis. The sequence goes on along the minus strand of OX376156.1, from coordinate 18,889,307 downwards.
AGTTTATATTCATTTTATCATATAAATTAATTTATTAACGCAATGATATTTAGCCGACAGAAGTAAAAATGGGTCTCGGAGGTGATACGGCAGTCGCTTCATAGTAAAACCCAGTGTCCTATGTCTAGGGCTATCATCATCAGCTTTCCAACCCACTGCTGGGCATAAGAGTCTCTCTGTCTACGCAAACCATCCCTGTCCTGAGCCATCGCAAACCAGTTGTTGTCAGCCGTTTTCCTTATATCGTCGACCCACCTAGCAGCTATAAGTAAAGCCTAAGGCTACCTTTTAGGCTCTAAGGAAGCAAATGGAATATGCGCATAATCTTTTGGTTTTTAAAAACACCAATCATTATCTAGTACTGGACGTATATATATTAAAATTTAACTTTAATTTAACTTCAGTGTTTATTATCATTAGTTAAAATAAATGTAATAACTATTATTTTTTGATTCAAGTAGTGTGACCGTGCCGTTACAGTTTGTTTGAGACATTTAAAATTTGAACTAAAAGTTAGACCAATAAATAATATTAGTTTCGAATTTTTATTTAGCAAAGGTCTTTAATAGATTATATTTTTAATAAGATATATTAAAAATCTAAACGTTCTACCAATCGATTTATTGAAATTATACCCGGAAAATCAATGAAGGTTAATTCTGTGACATACGAGTAAAAGGTATTTTTTTAATGCTGATTTTAGTGTTTTAATTACTGGTGATAATTATTGATTCCGCGATATTTATATTACGGTGTTTTTTTTTACAAAAACAATGTAAACAAAAATTATATAGTATCCCCCAAACATCTGTGTGATTGGAAACCACAAACTTCGGGTATTTAGGCAAACGTCATACATAACCATTGCAGCACAGATCTTAATAATTACTAATATACTTAATATTATACAATCATTGCATCTGGGTTTTTCATATACTTCTCGGAAAGTACAACGTACATACCATCTCATATCTAGAGTTAAGGAAATATTTATCAAAAATAACTCGCGTGAGTCAGTATTTTCGCACTTCGTCCGGTGATCAATTTGGGCATACGGCAATAAAGTTATAGGCGGTACTTGGGTTCAAAGACCGCCGTCGGCTCGTGGACATAATTGCATTACAATTAAATTTTAAAGGCTTTTCAAGGTTGATCTTAAAAATACCTATTTTTATATATAATAAATCGATATTTTTTTCTTTTTACGAGACGACAGACAGGACCATTAAAAAGTAGAAGAGCTTAAGGTTTAATTGTATATTAATTTTATTATTTTTAATCTATACACATTTGAATGATTAAAGGCCGATTTCACCAAAGTCTGATAAGTTTTATTCCAAGGATAATGACACAATTTCATGAAGCTTACATTTCACCACACCGAAAACCTGAAAATATAATCCACGTATAATTTCGGTACATGGACTCTAGCTCTAGAATAAAAATGTCTCCTATCCATTTTTTATGCTTAGATTAGCCACTCTTGGATAGGAATAATGTTGGTGAAATCGGCCCTAAATAAATTAACTGCAGCGTGCTTCTACATGATAGAATCATACAGAATCAGAAACAAAATCAAAACATTAGTAGCGAAAAAGCAAATTTATAGCAAATACAATTTCTTGAAACTATTCATGAGGGTGTAAGAATTAAAATATACGTAAAATCATTCACAAATCTGTTCAAGTTAAATTCGCATTCATATTGAGTTAGTTACATGATAAATGCCCTGGTGTCCGAGTTTTGAACCGCCGCCTCTTGGCCTCTGACGTAGCCTCTAGTTAGCAGACGTGGCCGGTATCAGACAATTAATCCTGCAATGTACTAACCAAAAACTTCCGATGGGAATTGAATCCACTACCTCTGAAAGCAAGTGCCGTACCACTAAACAACAGAAGCAGTACAGCAGCTCAAAAATTGACCATTGCCAACATAATCTAACAAAAATCCTTTTACCCGCTTTTGCCTTAAATTTTAATTACTTAAGTAACCAAGTTACATTATTATTTTTTTATCTCTCCCAATAAACACATTATGAAGGCGAGTAAGGCATTTACGACGCCCAATTGCTGTTGGTATCGTAGAAAAATAAGTTTTACGAGAACTGTAAATCAGGGCACAGACGGACGGTAAATCAGGTGAAACCTGTAACTATATGGATGTTTTACAGCTAGACAATTAGTGAAATTGTTTTTACCGACAGTCCACAACGATGGGGAATTTTGGTAGAATGAAATAAGAGATGTAAACATCACCGATGTGTGTCACCTTTTTCCATCGTGGGTGGTTTGTGATAGACCCTTAAAGCGAACGAAGAAGTGTCCTGACATTGAAATTCTCCCTGTCACTATCTAGTTTCGCTGCATCACACGTAAATAACAAGATAGTAGCCTGCCGAAGAGACGAGTAAGTGGTGCAGGACAAACCAAAATGGAGATCCTTATTATCGGGGGCAAAGACTTTAGGTCGCTGAGCCAATCTTAGTCAGACGAGACCAAAAAAACATTACACTCAAGATATATTTTGAAGATTCTATTACACGGATCTTTAAAATAGTTGAAATGATTCCTAGTGATTTTGCGATTGTTACAAATTAAACAATTTTAATACGTTTTTTACAATCGCGAAAACACAAGAAATCATTATTTTAATAAGGTTTTAATTGCGTTTATTACTTATTTATTCACACCTAACGTTTGAAATATTTTTCATTGAAACGTTAGGTGTAAATTAATAAGTATTAAACGCGATAAAAACCATATTCATATAGTTTATTTTCTTCTCTTTCTTTCTTCTCTCTAGCCTTTCTCGACCGCTAGGGTGTAGGCCTCCTTCAGTTTATGCCATTTCTCCCTGTCTTGGGCAATCTCTATCTATTTTACACCAGCTGTTTTTCTGACATCGTCAGCCCATCGCATCTGTGGTCTTCCTTGTGGGCGTTTTTTGTCCCAAGGTCTCCACTCCACCAGTGACTTGCATCATGAGTTTCTTTTTCTGGCGACGTGGCCAGCCCATTGCCATTTAAGCTACGCAACACGCTTGACGACATCTGTAACCTTGCTTTGTGTCCTGAGCCACTATTTGCTTTTGCGATCTTTAAGCTTGGCACCTACCAGTTTTCTCTCAATTGCCCTCTGAGCGACTCCGAGTTTATTTAGAATATCTTTCGTCAAACCCCAGGTTTCGGCACCATAAGTGAGAACTGGCAGGATGCATTGATCGTGTATGCGAGCTTTTCTAAGTTGTTTCTAAAATAAATTATTTTCTTTATTTCTTTCTGTTTGTTCAGGTGTCAAGTTCATTTTGAAAACATAATCGATTTTGAAATAGGCTGCCCAAGCTAATCTTATTCGCCTGTTGATCTCATTGGTCTGGTTTTCTTTCCCCATTAGGTACCAGATGGTAATGGTAAAAAAAAACTCCATGTATGTACATGTACATGTCAGGAGATCCTGACCAAGGTATGTACATATTTTTGCACCCTTTCTATTGGAACGTCTTCCACTGTAATATTGATTTTATTATTGGGACAGTTGGTCATAATCTTTGTTTTGTTCATGTCCAGAAAGAGGTGTCAGACAAGGAGACACAATCTCTCCAAAATTATGCACTCTCGTTTTGGACGACACCTTAAAAAAACTAAATTGGGAGAAATATGGACTTCGTATCGAGGGAAAGAGACGAACCTTCTTTTTGCGGATGATGTAGTCTTATTTTCTGAAACCTCTGCGGAACTGGAAACCATGATTCAAGATATAAACAATGCCTCTCGACTGTGCGGACTAGAGATAAACAAGTTTATTTTATTTGAAATATTATTCGTAGTTAGACGTCCTATTATTTAGACATAATTTGAAGTAAAACTCCGGAACGTGTAAAACTATCACCATGCAATGTCCCATCAAATCCATAATATCAAAAAAAACCTACAAACTTCATTGAACTCGAAAAAATGGCGGCTAGAATAACCTTTTAAGTTGTGATCATAAAGGTGCCCACACACTGGCTAATGAGGCACGGAGATTTACGGCCAGTAAATAATGTTAGCCGGTAATGACCATATGCGCACAGTGTGTACATGACTTGAGAACGGATTGTCGGTAATACGCCGATGGGGAATAGTAATGGGGTATAATGCGTGTATGAGCGGCAATATGAGACGGTAATACAAGAATGTAGGATTGGGTAATTTTTTTCAAAGACTATGCCATGACTTTACATGTAAGCAGGGAAAAGGGAAATTTTTGTATGTCGTTTTCATTATGAATTGTTTGTTTAATTTTGATGCATTGATGAATGACAAGCTATATGGCGAAAAACCAAACATTTATAAACAACGTTCACTAACGAGTTGGTTTATAAGTACGAAAGTGTTGATTGAGATCAGTCTTTGAAAAAAGGCGTGTAAAAAGTTCTTAAGGGTTGGCAATGCGCACGTGATGCTCCCGTTGTCGGGAACGTCCATGGGGTACGGTGACCACTTAACATCAGGTGGGTCGTATGTTTGATAACTTGATCATCATCATCATGATGATTAATTAATTGTGTATTAAAATCAGTAAGGGGAAAAGAAAAGCAAGAATTTTCTCCCAGAGATTATTTTGAGCTCTCCGATTTTCTCCCTTTGTAATGCGCTAATCGAAGTCTCACATCAACAAACAATCACGAATACAAAATTAACAAAATCCTTCGAATCAATTGCATCACATTCTCGCAATACCCAAAAAAATATATTCAGCGACCGTTAGTCACACAAAACCCCAATAATTATACATACATAAGCAAATAAATTAAAATCAGAGGTGGACGTGGTAAGAAACGCGCATGTAATTTTCCTTCTAGCATAGCTAATAACGTTGGAATAACTTAATGGTCGCCAAAAAATTACGGTGACTCAAGTGGCAGTCTTTGGATGGACTTAATTGATGTAGGGTGACCAAAATTTTTTATCGAAGTGTAATTTCGATAGTCGTCGTTTAAACCGCAAGAAAATAACTGCTGGGGATCGGATTTTCATAAATTTCCAATAGATCACTCATTCATTCATATCGAGTGGGTTACATGGCCAATTGATGTATATTGGCGTCAGTTTTATAGTTTGCCATAGTTGCAAATATAGTTTTCATGAACTGACTGGTGGCGGAAGCAAAATAATTTGGTAAGTGCTGGTAAAATTTATGATATCGTCTAGGAAGATAGCCAAATACAATGTCTCACTAAGTACTCATCTGTTTGGAAGCAACAATGCCACAGACATACAGATTACTAGTCCGACAGTCATAGTACCAAAACTACTACTCGTGGCGAAGCACGCAAACAAGGCAAGTCGTAGAAAGTACTTTCAGTGCGGCAAAATTCTAGCATGCTTCTGTTTTCATTGGTAGTTAAAAAACCATATGCACCATCAGAAAATGATAAAACATTAAAATGGAACCTTCTCCACATCTACCCGCACCGCAAACCAAACAATAGACAACTTTTTATCGAACTCGTACAAGAATGTAGACAGTACCGCATAATGAGCGGTCAAATTTATTGCGACTGTTTCGGGGCCACTGACCAAAGGACTAAGTAGATCAAATAACTGTAATAGGACATGAAATTGCATGATTAAGCGTGTAGAATATCTTCATACTTTAAACGTCGGAAGTTTGAAGTTAAAAATCCTGTAATTTTATGTTTTAAATATGCAGTGCGTTAGTTTAAAAGTTTACTATAATAGGAGCCCACATTCTAAGGATCACGCTCATCTCTGCCTTTGCTCCATATTTTTAAGTTTTTTGTAAGTTTACAACTCTTTTCTGTATGTAGGCAATAAAGATATATGAATTGTAATAAAGAGGTATTTGAAGAAAAAAGGAAGCCTAGTATGATAGATGAGGAGCTCGTTAGTCGAGCACAGCCCGCCTATCCGTAGCGAATGTGTGTGTCAAGCGACGGCGTGACGCGACCACTATTGGATTGGTCGCCATTTAGTGGCATTTTCTATCTTGAGCTCCTCCGTGCTTCGGAAGGCAAGTGAAGGCGTTGGTCCTGATTGTTGTCGATAGATAGCTGTCGTTAGGCTGTATCAGATGCCTTCTTCCTAAAATTCTGACAGTGTTGGCCACTAACACACCTCGGGTCATATTCCTATTGGTCTGGTTTCCCTGTAAAAAGGGTTACGGAGGTCAGACGGCAGTCTCTCTATTGTAATTACCAGTTCCGCCAAATCTAGGATCATGACTTACAGCGTACCCTAGGCTCCGAAGCGTAAGCTGACGTCGCAACTAGGAATACAAGCTAGGATGATGAAGGAAGCCTAGTATGAGTTTGCTGCTACTTGAGTCACACCTGTAGCGCACTCAATCGTACTTGTAAAAATAAGCAATGAAATGACTCTATGCTGTGGCGAAAGGTTCTCCACGAATTGGCAGTGAACGAATACTTTCGAGCACTTTTAATATTGTCATTGCTCATTATATTCCCTCCAAGGAATGACTTAAAAATTTAATATCATTTGTTAATTTTATTAGCTACTACGGCTGCTAAATAAATAAAAATAAATAAATTTTGATTTGATTTGATTTAAATGTAACATCAACCGTTTTGTGAATGATATTGTTCGTAGCCCTCTTCCAGAGACAATACGAGTATAACACATGCAACTCTTTTTTTCTTTTTATATACACGACAATAAAAATTATTGATTCTTAAATCAGAAACCGTGTGGCATAATTTATTTATTTTAATTTAACAGTTCTCTTGTCTATTGATTCTCTATTGTCTTGTTTCCTTTTCATCTATTTCTCCAAACATCTACGGTGAGTTCTGCGAAGCTACTGAATTATGCGGCGGCGCGGTATTCAGGTTCGGTTCCCCGGACAGTTATGTTCGCTATTCTTACGTAACACACACGAAAAAGCCGCCGATGGTAGCGATAACTCTTGGAATCTAAGTTCAGGATTGCAGGGTTATTATGCTTTGTCTGGACATGCTCGGGATTATCAAACAAAATATCTATGTAATGAATTTGACAAAAAGGTGCTGTTTATTCGCTTAGGAGACCATTACTGAATTATTTTCGGTTGTTTTCTCGGTATAGGTTATTATGGTATTTGGAAACACTTGGTAGGTGTAGGTATATAATTTTTAGTTCTCTAAGTAGATTTTGTTGTTACTATTTCGACAGGCCTTCCGTTCTGGACCTCTTGCAACAAAAAAAAGAATGTTAAGGCTCTGCAGCAGCCGTAGCTTAGTAGTAGTAGTAGTTTGTTAATATTTCTCCATGACTCAATAATATGCTTGATAAAATTTTGACAAGAAATTCGTGACTACTTTACCCGTTATAATATCGCGACGGACAATGCGCACGCGCCGGCCACGCCCACTGATGATCATTCGTCACGGTCAGAGGAAGGGATAATGTGTACCATTCATTCATAATTTTCTACTGACGAAGTTAAAGTTGTAGTACACATTGTAGTACACAAAAATATGTGTTTGATATATAAAATCAAAATTATCCGTTGTTATAGGTCACTCCGACTTTGCAGTCGGAAAATACATACATACATACATGCAGATTTATTTATGTATGTAGTTAAAAGCGACTAATGAATAGAAACTGAGAGCACCTAGTAGGAAAAAGTGAAGAGCTCTAGTATAAGGATACTAAGATCCTCTTTCGATCGCAGAACCGTTGAAGTAAGAGATTATAAAGTAATTCATAAGGAAGTAATACACGTAAGTATAAAGATATCACGAGCGACTAAAGCCGCGGGGCACTGCTAGTCCTGGTCTAGGTATAAAACAGGGTTATTACATTTATTTCTCTTGTCTAATAATAAAATAATAGTAATTTATAAAAAGTGAACAAACTTACTTTCATACATATCATCAATTATAAAATTATATTGCAATTAGAATTATACCGAAATAATGACAAGATTTGTACATATGAAATCTAAAGCACTTAGCATTTCCTAAACGAAATTCACTAATTAATCATTGAAATGTGAGACCACATTAAAAAATAGGCCTGAAATGTAGGGTCATCTAAATGAGACAACATAAAAAATTGATCCACAAATCTTCATCTGTCGCAAAGCAGCCTTTCATCGATAAGGAGGCGCGAATATGTTAATTTATGGGGTATTACTACGAACTCCAAATTCAATTTATTTATCGGAGTTTTTAACTTCTCTCTGGGTAGGTTTTACGGAATTTAGGAATGAAAATTAACGCTCAAATTACTACTTAGGCTACGTTTAGGCTAGTGTTTAGCATATTCCGTACATAGAGAGATTTGCGGGAAAAAAACAAAAATACCTTCTCCCTCTCTCTCTAAAAGTAAAGCTTTAGTTTTACAAGATGTTACTCGAACTTGTCAGTAGGAAAAGTTAACAAGTGCAAATTATACTGTATACTCTCCTTGAACTTTGACTTTTTAAACTGCAGCTAAAATTTTACAGTGTTTAGTACGTAAAACGAAACCCCTTTCAATAAATAACATAGATGAAAACCGAACCCAGAACTGAACAGACTCCGAACCCAGGTCGGCCGATGCAAGGAAAACACACACAATACATAAGACAGATTTTATATTGGACAATATTTTTTTTAACAACTACAATTCGCTCTCTTTTTTTAAAAATCTATCCAATATAGAATCTAGAAATCTTTGTTAGACCTCCTATAGTAATCTAGTGATCAGCTGAAAATATTTCTTGGGTATCACTTATATTTTTATAAGTAACGCCTTTACTAATTACAAAAAAAAGTATGATCATATTTCGGAATACCGTTCTGAGCTTAAATGGCTACCTATACGGCAACGCAGGAATTTGCATATATTATGCCAACTTCATAATATTCTTTACAATCCACTGTCCCCTGATTACCTCAAAACTGATTTCAAACTATTGAGTTCCACTCATGAAAGAATCCTGCGTTCCTCCAACAACATGACCCTCGCTACTCCTTCTCATCATACCGGGTTTTTCTCCAATTCCTTCGCTGTGACGGCTGTTAGACTCTGGAATAATCTTCCTGAGTCCATTAGAACAGTCTCCAGCCGTGCCAACTTTAAAAGGCTTGTCTACGATCTCCTACTCTCGCGGTTACGGGAGCAAATTTAGGCAGTTAAACATGAGTAAATTTTGAGTTGCTGCTATTATTTCGTTGATATAACTCTTAAAATTAACTGTATTTTGATTATTATTTCATCGTATATATGTAAGTATATTATGTAAGTACCATAAGTAAGTTTATTATCATTCCAACTTTTTGTATTTATAGCTATATATTTTTAATACCCACATGACGATATCTGTTTAACCCAAAGGTTGACTGTTAGATAATGCTTTTAGCATTAAGTTCGCCTATTGTGCTATACAATTGTTTTATGTACAATAAAGTTTAAATAAATAAATAAATAAATACAAGATGCGATCGAGTTGCGTAGCGGACGAAGTCGTTTCGCTGTTTCGTGGTAGGGCCACGTCAACCTTTGATTAACGTTTATTTTTTTATATTATACACCCACAGACCCAATCACGTAGGAATAAATAAAATTGCGTCTGATCTATACGTTTGCGGAATTAATAATGACCATAGACTTTCTAAGAAACGGTATGACCTCGGCAGAAATTGGAAGAAGCACGCGACATCAATCACGGTATTGTTTAATTAATGTACAAATATAAACGTGTAAAATCAGGCAACTTGCTCACTCCTCTTAGCACCTTTCTGGTTGTATTCTCAGTTGGTTGTTTCAGAACAACAAGACTATTCTACAATGTTTGACAATGTTTGACGTCAAACGATAATTTTGTTTAAACATTACTAAAAATTACCGAAGGGTCCTACCAAAGTAGTTTTGCGATTTTATATTTACTAAATGAATGTGTTGGAAGCTTTTAACTAGTCAAAATCATTCTTGGACACTGAATATAGGCCATCCAGTAGTAGACTAAACGCAGCTGAAATGAATGAAATGAATGATATGAATGAGTGAACTTTCGCTTTTATGAGTACGACATTTAATATGTCATATAAGTCGTACTCGAAACGACCCTGAGCTCCGAGGCAAGCAGCTGAGGATACGACCGGGAAAGCTGGATGAAGAAGAAGAGAGACATTTAATTCGTTTACAAAATTTACTCGTATTTTGGCCTAAGATAGTTTAAGTTATTATCTATTTGTTAGTATGAATAAATGACTGTTATTTCAAAGAATATGTGAGAGCTAAAGACGAAGTCCGAAGCAAATAGAAGTAATGACCAATAGAGACGAGTTGCCGTCCTCAATATCCGAGAGCTCGGATATAATTGACGTATTTCTAAATTTAATTTCTGCAAAAGCCATGATGTACCTTCTATTAAACAATTATGGTATTGTCCAAAAAGATCGCAATAATTGCTACATTCTTGACTTTATTTCTTAGAATTAATTGCTATCTGGTAAGAGGAATCACGTCAGAGGCCGAGAATCGGTTCCGAATAACTCTGCAACTAGGATGCACGTACAGGCTAGATTAACCGTTTATCTCACTTGATTTGAATTAATGCTAGCTCTGCTTGTAGGTTAACTTCCTTCCATCCGACGCGACTTTTTCCTATAAGTATTTGATTTATTTATTTAACCTTCATTGTACAAATTACAATTTTTAAAGCACAATAGGCGGACTTAATGCTAAAGCATTATCTAACAGTCAACCTTTAGGTAAAGCTGAGAGCTTAAATGTGGGTGTAATGAAAATAACACGGGAATGACTTGTAAAATCTATACTTATACGAATAAACCTACACAACCATACATCTTATAATACAATAAACATACATAAACAATAAATACCTATACAAATAATATAATATATATACGTAAACATATATGATTACATTTAATCAGTTGCTTTGCTGAGCGAGAAAATGTCCGAAACCGAGAGCTTTGAAACCATCGCGTCTAGATGCACTCCTAATAGATTCGGGAAGCGCGTTCCAGAGTCTGACAGCCGTAACGGCAAAAGAGATCCACGTAACCCATTCTTATTCTCCTTCTTTTTCCATAAAGTCTGTCTGTCGTCAGGACGAGGTATGAGAGATTATAATTTTTAGACAGATAACCTCAGAAAGGTCGCAGGCAAAAGCTGGATGCAGGCGCTTCCAACCGGGCATATTAAAAATCATTAAGAGAGGCCTATGTCCAACAGTGGACCGACTGCGGCTGGAATGATGATGATGATAATATTCAGCGAAGTGCTATACTTAACGTATGGAAATCTCCGGTGTATTGAGTACTGGGTATTGTTTTTACTTGAACTAATAACGTAAGGCTTATTGGATTTTCCGTAGACGTCATTTTGTGGTTTGGTCAATAAACGAAGGTTAATAAATAAATTAGTTTAAATATCTGTGATATATACAGTGGTGGTCGTATAATTAGAAACATTACCAACGGTCCTTGACCTTGGCCAAGCCTTTCTAAGAACATTTTCAACAGTTCCATGTGTTTTATAATGATCAATTGCATTAAAAACTTTCTTAATAGAACAATTTGAATGCTCAGCTATTCTTCTGTACGCCCACTTTTGATCTATTTGTAAATATTTCTCTGCCGGCATTCCTTTCCTCAATCCACAGTACGTCAGATCTCTTAAGTAATATTTTAAAAGCTTCTACAGCTGTAAACTGCGACATCGCGTGCTTGACTGAGTCCACGAATGCTTGGCTTGCTGGACCGAGCCCAAATTTACCCCCTACGCCCAAAAAACAGAGGGCCTGGGACATCATTTCTTCCCAATCCGTGTTACAATAATTATTAGACTCGACTTCAGGTAAAGATAAGGCCAGAATTTTGGCTGTGTCGAGATCTGAATCCGGGCACTGGCTACATGCGTATCAGTCTCCTACACTAGGGACGTTTATTGACCCGCTAACATTCCGCATAGCTGTACGTCTCTGGCTCGGAGCCGAAGTGTGCGTGGATCACAGCTGCGCTGCTTGTGGAGCCCCCGTGGATCGGTTCGGTCACCATGGACTCGCTTGTTCGTCGGGCGCCGGTCGCCAAACCCGCCATGCAGCCATCAATGACATCCTACGAAGGGCGCTCGTTGGTGCCAAAGTACCCGCAGTTCTGGAGCCTCAAATTGTGCGGGACGATGGCAAGCGCCCTGACAGGATGTCATTGATACCTTGGAGAATGAGTCGAGCCCTTGTCTGGGACGCCACGTGCTCCGATACTATGGCAGCTACGTACCTCCCAGCCACCAGCAAACAGGCCGGTGCGGCGGCGGACGCCCGCGAACGGTTTAAGGCCAATAAATATAGTTGTCTCGGCACTCAGTACGAGTTCACAGCCTTTGGTGTCGATACACTAGGCCCATGGGGCGCCAGTGCACGGGGTCTTCACAGGGAGATCAGTAGACGCCTAAAAGAGGCAACGGGTGACCCTCGCGCGGGCAGCTTTCTCGCTCAGCGAATAGCCATAGCTATTCAACGCGGGAATGCTGCCTGCGTGATGGGAACTCTGCCCAGGGGACCCAATTTAGATTACATTTAGTTTTTTTTTGTATTTATTATTTTTACATAGGATAGTTAGTTTTAATTTGTATATGTTCACATTTCCTACTACAAGCCTATACAATTTATGCGACTTACTTACCATTAGAAAACTTTACATCTTAAATATAATACTTCGGCTACATTCCAAGACTAAATACAACACTCCCATAAATCGTAATCGGCGTAGGAGACAAGCAATACGAGTGCCTTATGCCAGAACAAGATTTGCCCGTAGACAATATACTATTCAATCCATTATCTTATACAACAAATTGGATAAATTATTAAATTTCTACCCTTATAATAAACATGATTCTAAAGACATTTTAACTGTTCATCTCAAAAACCTTGACTATGACGCTACTGAAGCCTTATGTCAACCACTCCTAATATGATTTTTCTTATGAATGCCCATCCTTTGTTCGCTACACTCATGCTGTCTTATCTCTGTTTATTTTCCCTCTATCCCACACTCACACAAACTGTTTCCACATACACACACCCACACATATACTCCACACTAACTAACCCACTAAAATCACCCAATGTTCTATTACTAGCATGTTATTATTTGCACACCTTATTATAATTTTGTTACTGAAGAGCGGAATCTCCTAACACAGGTAAATTCTTACTTAATTGGAGATTTCAATCACGAATCTGTTACTGCACAATTTTTGGTACGAAATAAAGATTTTTGATTTTTTTTTTTTTTGATATGTTTACTTGTGATATACCAATAAAGGTTAAAGTAACTACCAAAAAAAAAAAAAATTAACAATTATTTGCTTGACACCTCACAACTTTTATTTTTGCCCATTTTGGACAAAATAAAATTCAGATTAAATTTTGAATTGCCGCCAAAATAATAGAAAAAGCCAAATGCTTTAAATTAGGCGTCCAAGCGGCCAGTAACAGAAAATAAACCCCTACATGTGCAAGACTCATTCTATTATTAAAAATTAAGATATGTTTTATTTTTTATGCATTTAACGAGTTTTTTATTTGAATGGCTATATTTTGCATGATTATTAATTGTTGTATGTATATTTTCACGAATATTTGTACGTTGAAGTTATACTTTCTTAATTCATAAGAAGTGTTTCTAATTATACGACCACCACTGTAAATAAATGTATGTATTTCACTCAGTCACAGAATTACTAATAGTAATAACGTAACTCAATATAAGGCATTTAATAGGTCATTAAATAATTAAATTGAAAAGTGACATTTTGACCAAAAGAAAAACAACTTTAATTTAAAAAAGATTTGAGTCCTATTTCTCAAAGACATTTTATACTTTATACTCCTTGATTGCTACGACCTTGATATGACTTGCTACGACAAAGTGCTACGAAACGCTTCATTTGCTACGAATTGTTCGTAGCAAATCGAGCTCGACAATGAAGTCGTAAAATCATAGAAGGCATAAAATAAAACCTTTCGATTAGTTTAGTTTATATGGAAGTAAGAAGGTTTTTTAAAATTATTAAACTAATTTACATGAAATTTATATTATACTATAGACTGAAATATTTATATAGTGTTAATATTTGAGCCTGAACCTTATAATGCTCAAGTAATACCTAGCATATAAAGAAATGTTTTGGTAATAAAGAACTTTTATTTTCTATACACTAAAAATTTGGCATTTTGGAATTGGTAGCCCGTAAGAATGTTTATTTTTGTAAAAATAACAAACGGTTAGTACGAGTTAGTAGTTAAACATAAATAAAAAATATATTGTGTATTATGAAATCGTATCTTGTACATGTCATGTAAGATATACAAACACAGATCAATGATCTGTCTCATAATTCACAATATTATTTTTATTTATGTTTAAAAACGAAAAATACTAACCGTTTGTTATTTTCACAAAAATGCGTAATAGTAAGAAATATAATGTCTAATGCCTAATGTCTTAATATGATCCTCACTTTCGCATTTCACTTACAATCTTTGATCTATGTCCATTTCTCAAAAATTCAATGCGCAAACTGATGCCGAATCATTCTCAGAAACGCTCCGAATAGCCCCGGGTGAGCCTACCGGGTATTCCCCGACCAATTGAGCTGTTGAGCGGCGTTATTACAATTTTTTTGAGAACTAGGCCGAATGTTAGGGCGAAAGCGAGAAAGAGTGGTAACTAAACACTGGTGTCTTTCGGCTCGCATGAGCTACGGCGTTTTTACTCGTACTTAGAACTATTATTTTGTATGCTATGCCGGAATCAGTAACCTCTAAGCGTGTTACCTGGTGTGGGTGAGAACGGTGCGGCTGGCGCGGAGGGTCGCGGGGCTCGGGCGCGCGCGCCGCGCTCATTCCTTAGCGCCGCCGGCGCATGCCAGGGACGGCACGGCCGCCTCTCTGGAACAAGTGTACACTTTAAATTCATCATTATTTCATCCGCAGACATTCCACAACGACATAAGCCATCTCCCAATAATTTCCAAAATGACCGGTTAAGCGGCCTGCCTCCCACGTTTGCCTGCGAACTGTTTCAGCTCATCTGGTCGGTGGGTGTCCAACTTTCAAATCAACTGAAAATTAATAGAAAGCAAATCCTGAACTAAAATCACTTCGAAGCGGCAATGTATCGAACGCTTAAGCTCTTTCACATACGTCATGTGAACAAAATGATATACTCAAAGGAGTGTCAACACATGTGACACACTTAAAAAATTGCAGTAAACTAAAGTTGTCTAAGACTCCATTATTACTCTATTTTATATCTAGGTATTAATACTCGGAAAATATGTTCCCGAAAGCTTTGTTTGTTTGTTTGTAATAACTTTATTGCACAGAAAAATACATTATTACGTATATTGTATTATAAGTTTCAGAAAGACAAAAGGACATTTTTTATAGGTATACAAGTGTGTTGACTGAATCAATGACATTTCGCCTATTTTTTCTCGTCGAGAATTTTTTTTTTACTTACGAGACAAATTACATTTCTAATCTTTATAAAAATTACCTAATAATCAATGGTCTTCAAAACCATACATAAATCGGTCAAATTGTCCA
This sequence comes from Euzophera pinguis, assembly GCA_947363495.1. NCBI lineage: Eukaryota > Metazoa > Arthropoda > Insecta > Lepidoptera > Pyralidae > Euzophera > Euzophera pinguis. Next base: position 18,873,732 of record OX376156.1, on the reverse strand, counting down.
TAACTCGGCGCGACCCGTAATCCGAGATACGTCATGACACCACGAGATCATATCGCACCTCGACCAGCAATCACGTAAACAAACAACTTTCTTTCACCTTTGCTCCCCAGTTCGACACCTTCAAGTGTCGCCGGCCATTGGTGCATTTGGTCAAGCGCGAGTTCGATTCGGCCATTCAGTGTTCCGTAGCCGACATAAAGCAATAATCCATCCTTCTGATGTACCCATCTACAGAAACCAATAAACAATAGATTTCTGCATTTTGCTGTTTGAAAAAACAATGAGTCTTTAATAGTAAAAATGTACTTTGTATATTTTTATTTATTCTTAGTTAGTACCTCAACAGAAGTATATTCCTATAGCTATTGTGTTACAACCCAATTACAGACAGACGACAGTAAAAGCTTAGTAGGCAGTAGTTTACGGAACCCTATTAATATAAATTGAACGTAGTTTATCTTATTACATTCACCTGCTCAGGCGTGAAAGTTTTGTCTCTACAAATTGAAAGATAATATGTCCCCTCATTAATAATAGTACAACACTTAAAGGAGATAAATGAGTTATCTCCTTTAAGTGTTGTACTATTATTAATTCTATGGTAGAGCTAAAAGTCGCAAGAAACGAAAAAATGAAAAAATACTGATGTTTTTTTTTTTACAACTAAGTAGGCAAACAGGCGTACGACCCACCTGATGGTAAGTGGTTACCGTAGCCTATGAACGCCTACAACACCGAAGATGTCACAAGCGCGTTGCCGAGCTGTCCGCTGTCAGCACAGCGACCCCTCTGGAGCCTGGCGACCCTACTCACCAGCAGGAACACAACACTGCATCACAGTGTTATTTGGCTGCTGTCTTCTGTAGGGTGGAGGTACTTCCCCAGACGGACTACTCCTTACATACTGTCCTACCTCTCTTGATGATGACAATGACCATTAATTTCGTCTAAAATCTTAAACCTCAGTCAAAGTCAAAACTGTGGGGTTTTACAGTCCACTACTACATGGGCATACACGAACTTAACTTAAAGGCATCCAATAGACCAAATCGTAAAAGTCACATTGTCTTAATACAGTCAAAAAAAACTGCAATCAAAAAGACTTTAATTTTGAATAAAACTTCGAGTTCTATTCCAATTTTTAATTCAAATAAGAATTGTCAATACTTGCCGATTCGATACACCTGTACTAATTAACACGAGATTCTATTTTCAAATGAATACTCTCGTGACATCGTGACAACTGTCACTTTGACATAAGACCGACCAATCAAATAAGACCTGGCCGTCAGTTCTCTTAATTTACATAGTGCACAATTGAATCGTAATTGGATCGCAATGACAACTTTTGACGTTTCTGGTATTCTGTTAATAAATAATTTTAAGACCAATCGTATTCCATTGGCATGCCATTGAACTGCAACTGGAAAACTTTGCTAATCAGAAAATCATCAATAACATCAACTTTTTCAATAATCGGTACTCTGTTATTTATTATATTTAATACTATTACCATTCAATTACGTTTTAGTTGCAATTAAATTGAGATTCAAAATTGTGTTAGCGGAATACCAATATTGAGCACTTCAAAAATGCATCGTAATGGAGTCGTAATTAAATATCAGTTGCATGGTCTTTTAAAGTTTATTAGCGGAATTGACCACCTGTCCCCCTCATAATATACCACCTTGAGGAATTTACAGATAACTTTTTAGAATGTAGAGTTCAAGTAATAATGGTCAGTGCAACTGCAGTTATTGCAAATTGTTCAAGGTCACATCTTATGCAGATTCAACTATAACTTTAAGTAGGTATTTTATAACTTTTACTTAAATACTTAAACTTATTTAATGTAAACCGAAAATTTAAAATTTAGTGGTTAAATAATGTAGATAATGTTTCTTTTAATTGTATTCTACGATTTTTGAAATTCGTTTTAAGTTTATTAGCAAAATAAAGGTTAATTCAGCTTTCGTTCGCTATCTAAAAATATTTATTGATAAAATTATGCTCAAAATAGAAAAAACTTATGGACGAAAACATCTCATGACGCAAAGCAGCACGACAGAGCATGCGCATTGAAGTGTCTCCTGTAATTCTATTAAATGTTTTTTCAGCTCGCCCTTTTTATAAATAACTTGCACTAAGATACCTTGAAAGATTGCTCAAATTCTAAGTGACAAAATATTACGACTGAGTATTAAATAAGTTAAACTATAATCGAGTCAAATGTTGTAGTTCATTGTTTTTCAAAGCACTACGAAACTCCATACTTTAAAACCATATTATGCAAAATTTTCTTCAATATAATAATTAATCAAACCTTTTCCCCAAACCTCAACTATATTAAACACAGCAAAATAAAAGAAAGAAGATAACTTTTGACAAAACCGATATTTGACAGCTGAAAATTGAGCGCCGTACTCCGCGACAAAAAGCACAATACTCACATAACACACAATGTCAGTAGCTGTTCTCACGGGCAATATCCACGAATATGCACCACACTACCATAAATTTATCACTAGACCGAATCAAATGCACTTTAAATATTTTTTACAGGTTTCAGGGAGGCCTGAAGGCTGCAAAGATTATTACGGTGACGTTTGACATGTGCGGCGAGCGCTCGTCGACGCTCGGCAATTTCCGTGGCTGTTCGGTTGAGATCGGGAATCTTCGGAAGTATTGATCGTATGATGGCGCCCGGCCGCCGGCCGCCAGTGGCGCCCCCACTGGCGCTAATGAGACCTGATGGCTGTCCATTATTTAGCAACCTCCAAGACTGAGCGGTACGCGAAATTAATGGCGATTTTATTGATTTATTACTAGCGAAATTAAAGATTGATTGGAGAGTGAGGCCAGCGTTATCTGATAAAGATTGTGTGTGTCCTGTGAGTGGGAGGCATGGGGGAATTCATGTTTATTTTGATTACTACATACACAATTCCTACAGTGTGACTTGCTTTAGCTATAAATAAAGTAAATGGAAACAATATTTTTCTCTGTAAGAGAAAAGTCTTAAATTTGAAGTCGTGCTTAATTTTTTATTTAAAATTACATTTCAATTCTATTTTCAAACTTTGTACTACCGCCGCGTAGATGCTTTATCTTGTATAATACTTAGTAATTCATTATACAATTTCATTAAAATATCATCTAATTTAAGTACTCGCATAATTATGAATTTATTTAAAAGTATATGTCAATGAAAGTTTTGATGTACGGATGTTTGTTAATGAAGACGCTGATAGTAGATTCTGTAATTGTACGAAGTTTTAGATATGAGTCTGCAACTTTACAAAACTATACAAAATTTTACTGCAACTTAGTGTATAGCACAAGGAGAGCTGCGGGCTCCGTACATTTTCAAATATATTTGCCTCGATAAATAAATGGCTGCTTTACTATTTTATATAACGCGTTACGCTTTTAGATTGGACATTTGTTTTGCGAGGCTAAGGGGCACGTGAGGCTACGTGACAGGCCGTTGCACCCACAGAACAGATGTTGCACCACTGCACCATTAGGTGCTATATTAACACGTTATCATAGTGTTTTTTTATGTATTTGCGATTATTACACATTAAGTTTCCTGGAAGAGATTGCTTGAGCGATAAGGCCGCGTTTTGTTTGAATACTGTGTTCACATTTTATGTAACATATTTAATTTTGATTTTACTGCAAAGAAGTGTTAAATAAATAAATTTAACTATTTTAATACGGGTTTTATCGTGTTTATTACTTATTTATTTACACCTAACGTTCAAAGCTTTACAGCGTTCAAAGTGATCATAGCTTTATGATTTTCTAGAGTCGATAGCATATCTTGCTACCTCAGTTTATTGCAAAATTTATACTAATACTATTTATTTATTATTACTTATTACTTATTACTTTTTTGTTTCACAAAGTACACATACTTATAACAATTGGCGGACTTAATGCTAAGAGCATAAGTTTAAAGTGTAGATTTGAAATAAATAATTTAGTTTAAGTTAGAGGGAGCCATTAAATTGCACAAGCTGTTGCCCGCAGCTCCGCTTGCGTCAAAAAGAAGCCTATGTTTGACCACCAATACCAAATTTCATCAAAATCCATTCAGCGGTTAGGCCGTGAAAGCGTAACAGACAGACAGACTTTCGCACTTATAATATTAGTTTGGAGTATGAATGTCTGTCTAGAGTTGCAACCAAAACATCAAACACTTTTTTTCAAATAATTCAAAATAATGTTTCTCGATCGGTCTCAGAAATTGATAAAAAGACGAAACTTTTAGTTTTTTTTTTTTTGCTGTATAATAGCACACAGGACTATAAGCTAGAGTATAAAAAGCTAGATTTACACATTAAGGCCCAGTACAAGAAAGTGTTCATTTTTTATTTATTTATTTATTTATAAATCTTTATTGTACCACAAGTTTACAATTGGCGGACTTAATGCTAAAAGCATTCTCTCCCAGTCAACCATTAGGAAAAACAGAAAAGTTATGTGCGGCGCGAATTATTTTAAAAATACAATGAGAGAAACAAAAAAAAAAAAACACTTAACTGCTAAATAAACATACATAGATTTACATACAGTATTCATAACTATACATATACATACATAAAAGAAGAGATGAAAACGGAAAAAGATGACGATTTTCTTGTAAAGTCAATCCCACCAAAAACATACCTGTTAAAAAGGGGGCCAAGTTCCTATCGGCTAATTGTTCGCCTAAAAAAGGGTTGAAATCCAATCCAATGCAAAGTTTAGATGCACTTTGAAATCAATCATAATCATCTTCATCAACAACCTGATCTACTGGTAAACATTTGCCATTCCCAAGACTCGCCACCTGTCAATTTATTTAACTTCGGACCAAAATGCGTAATTTTACCACCTATACTGTAAAACTTTCTTCTTCTTCTCCTTTACCTTATCCCACTTTATCAAGGGTCGGTACCTTACAGTATGTTAGTTCCTTCCACTTACCTCTATCTCTAGCCATTTCCTTCTCAACACCCTTCCTACTCATGATCCCCCTGATCATCATCATTTCGTGAAGGTTACATTGTCTATCGACAAGTACACCCTGGTGTCAGAGTTGTTTGAACCGCCTCTCGGCCTCTGACGTGGTTCCTTTAACGACTACTAAATGGCAGCCGGGCCCAACGACTTAGCGTGCCTTCCGAAGCACGGAATCATCTTTATTATCAGACAATCAGGTGATTCAAGCCTGCAAAGTCCTAACCAAACTGGAAACAACTAAACAAAGTAAATGCTTCCGGTGGGAATCGAACCCACCAGCCCCGGGTCGAAGGCGAACGCCTTAACCACTGGACCACGGAGGCAGTTATAGATATATCTCTATACAATCCAGCTATGAAAAAACAACTAATAATATCACCTGTAAAAACTCTCTGTCTCATCTCAGCGCCTTCCCAGTTGCGTCCTCAGCTGTTTGCCTCGGTGCTCAGGGTACGCTTTCCTACTCTGTAAAAACCATAATATTTGAAAAATAAATGGGCGCTCTATTTAAAAAAAATCACGTCTAATTTATACCTCACAATATTTTCGCCAAAGTTTTAAAATGACACACGAGCCAGTGGTAAGACCCCGTCCATCAGTATCGACGAGCGCCGCTAGATGGAGTGCACTTGTTTTTCACTGTCTACGAAGCTAATTGCGCCATTTTTCATCGGCGGCCCTTCGGGGGCGACCCTACCCCCCTAAACAGACTATTCTTGGACGGAATAAGGACGAGGTTCATTGTAATTGCAATGACAGATGATTTGTTCTGTGTTTCGGCAAGTTTAATTAAGAATCTGTGGTTTGGTGATCTTTAGGACATTACAAGATGGAATCAGTTTGGGGTACCAATTCCGCTAATAAAATTTAAAAGACCATGCAACTGATATTCAATTACGACTCAATTACGATGCATTTTTGATGTACACAATTTTGAATTTCAATTTAATTGCAACTAAAACGTAGTTGAATGGTAATAGTAGAAAAAATGTAAAATATAATAATTAACAGAGTACCGATTATTGAAAAAGTTGATGATTTTTTGATTAGCAAAATTTTCCAGTTGCAGTTCAATGGCATGCCAATGAAATACAATTGGTCTTAATCTACACTAATATTATAAAAAATAAAGATTTGTATTTTTATGTGTATGTTTGTAATAAAAAACTCAAAAACTACTGTGCCGATTTCAAAAATTCTTTCGCCATTGGAAAGCTACATTCACCCTGAGTAATATAGGCTATATACCGCAGGCTGAGCTGCGGGAAACAGCTAGTAATAATATATAATAATATATTATTGATTTCAGAACAACCATATTTTGTTAGTAGCTCTTATTCTACTGGTAGTCAATACAAAAAAATTCACACAATTAACTCGTATAAAAATACAATTTCAAAACTATGACATTAACCTACCGAAAACCTTCATAGGTAGGTATTGAAGAGAGACAGTGCCGTCATTACTACTCTCCAACATGCAGACCAACCCAATGTCGCGAAAAAGGAGATTCCGATTTGTAAGAGAGCACGCTCAGGATGCTGTTGGAGCTGGCACGGAGGCGAGACAGTAATGATGCTGACCTCTTGCGGATGATTAAAATTAGTAAGAGAATACCACAAACGTTAAAAGTTGTCATTCCGATCCAATTACGGTTTAATTTCTGCACTATCTACATCTATACATATAAATAAAATTGGACTGTCTGTTTGTAATATTGAAATAACCGTTTTTTACTACATAAATATGAATATATGTATATACATGCACCAAAATAACATTTTTTACAATTTTTGTCTGTCTGTCTGTCTGTTTGTTTGTTCCGGCTAATCTCTGAAATGGCTAGACCGATTTTAACGGGACTTTTATTGGCAGGTAGCTGATGTAATAAGGAGTAACTTAGGCTACGTCTATTTTAGAAAAATAAAGAAAAAAAACTAAAAAATTAAAGAATCGACTGTTAAGCGGAACGAAGTTCGCCGGGTCAGCTAGTCTGCACTAATATTATAAAGAGGAAAGATTTGTATTTTTGTGTGTATGTTTGTAATGAATAAACTCAAAAACTACTGTGCCGATTTCGAAAATTCTTTCACCATTGGAAAGCTACATTCACCCTGAGTAACATAGGCTATATACCGCAGGCAGAGCTGCGGGAAACAGCTAGTGTAAAATAAGAGAATTGACGCCCTGATTGTACAATAAGTTCAAACTCAAGCGAGGTCAAGTTACTGTTATTTGACTCTTCGTTGTATCCTGGTCATTTACCTTTTGTACCCTTGGCACCACTGGCTTACACTATAGGTAGTGTAAAAGGTTGGGGTAAAGTGTGAATATAGTTCTACCTCGTAAACCGTTATAGATAGAGACTTTAAACTCACACAGACAAAGACAAAGAGATAATTGTGAATGTACTCTAAATATACCACAAGATCAATACCAACCGCGTAAAGGTTTCCAAAAAAATATAGCTGCAGAGAACCGCAACACTCTTCTCTCTCATTAAGCTTAAATTACAAACCTAACATCATTTCTACTGCGAATTTCTCTCCTAAATTGATTTAATCAGACATTAAATTAAACATTAAGATTTCAATCAATCTCCAAACTTTTTCTCATCACAATAATCTTTTACTATAATTTGATTATGACTAATCTTTGATTAAATTAATTATGTTTGATGCTTGATTTCAATCAAATATCGTATAGGATACAGGCGGTAGCGACTTGCGAAAGACTAAATTAATTACAAACTATAATCTTCTATTAATCATGCCACCGCCGGCGAAGACAAACCATAAATTATATTGGCACATGTGGGGACCGGAAGTGCACAGTTCCCAGTTAACCACGACTGGTTCTAACTTGTCCCGTTCCGGATTCACTACACGAAACTTTCTAGACCGATACGCTGGTCCTAACCTAACAGATTGGTGGTTAATTTTGTCACCTTGGAAACTCAAGCATTTCATTTTTATACGATTAAAATTGCAAAAATAAGCACATAAAATAGATTATTAAGGCTCAATATTTTATTTTATTTAAACATTTTCTTTTTATCGTTAATTTATAATTATTATGTAGTTACCTAGTTAGTTATAAAATAGATTTATTCCTACATTTATCTGATATTTTAACCGTATCATTATATTACCAAATGGCTGGGTCGGTAATCTTGATGGTACTGAAAAAATAAAATTATGTTTTTAAAAGAAAGGTTGTTGCACAATAAAGTTTAAACTATTGAAAAGCGGGTTTTCTTCTCAAAGAATTTCGTTCGTTTCGTCGAATAAATAGGGTAAATTAGCAACATGTTTCGTCACGAGTTCATAAATACTCATCAGCAAAAAGATTCGTCAAATGATACCTACATGTATCCGCAAAATTTTTAACAAATCCATATCCATACTTCCATACTAATATTATAAATGCGAAACTCTGTCTGTCTGTCTGTCATTCTGTCTGTCTGTCTGTCTGTTATGCTTTCACGGCCTAACCGCTGAACTGATTTTGATAAAATTTGGAATGAATATAGTTGAAGACCCGGGGTCAAACATAGGCCACTTTTTGACGCAGGCGGAGCTGCGGGAAAAAACTATTTATATAAATACATCCGCCACAGGCAAATAAATTACTACTACTTACTTCTACTACTAACGTAGTGGGTTACAAAATTTCTCATTATTTTAAGTGAACACATTGTTATAGCTCATTTATTAATCTTTTTTTCTAAATAACTAAATTTATGACTGAAATCAACTTGATTATAATACTTCGCTTTACCGCCACCTCTAAGTCCCACATTCCCCAGAGCGAATAAGGAACGCAGTTAATTGGGAAGGTCGACTTCCGTAATTGGCAAACAGCCATACGGCCCACATAAACACTGGAAACAGAATTCCAAAATCAACTTAGTAGATTCAGTTTTATCATTTCTTATAATCAAAAGGGAACAAATTTGACAAGATCATTAAGAGGAAAGAACCGTAAAATTGATGGTTATCTTGCGTTTATTGAAACTTTGTTTTTTAATGAATCATTAATTTAACATTACATGTATAGTTGGTTTTAACTACAAACATGTTAGAATTAACAACGTTGGAGATGATAGTACTTACTATGGGAAATATTTTTGTAATTTTACATACATACATTCATCGTTATTAGTAGATGTTTTTATAGGACGTAATATTTAAGTCTGACAAAGAATTACTTATGTATTATGATAATTTTCTTCTACCCTGTTAATGATTAAAAAATTACTATCTTTTGCCCACGGTTTCGCACCCGTACCTACCTAAATCATGCGAGAACAGTACTATTTTCCGGCATGAAAGCTATCCTTTTATAAAAAAAAAATATTTAGTTATTTCGCTTACATTTACAATAATAATTACATTAGATGTCACATTGTATTATATATACTGTACATGTACCCTGCCAGGGACCAGGGTGTTGGATGTTGGACGAATTTACAATTTTTTGTTACAACATAAAACATAAAGTACATTGCATAAGTGTGTCATTTTCAAATAAATAATTAAATCCATCACCAAAAATAATAACTCCCATCATCAAAATAATTTCTAAGATCTAGGCATTCCTGTCGTCAAATAATTCAGTTACAGAGTAATAACACTTATTTACTAAATGCTGTTTCAACATATTCTTCTCTGTAATGCGTAGGTACTGGGAAGGACATAGTATCATTGAGTTTAGTATCTCATAACACAAATCCAATCGATTTGGCCCTTTATATTTATTTTTATTCAATGTGTATGCGGAATTTCTGGAAGATTAATTTAGTAGATAGAGGGTGAAGAGGTATCAAACAAATAGATATACAACTCACTTCAGCTTTTTTGATATTAATTACTAACTGTTTCCCGCAGCTCCGCCTGCGTCAAAAAGTATCATATATTTGACCCCGGGTCTTCAACTATATTCATACCAAATTTCATCAAAACCCGTTCAGCGGTTTGGCCGTGAAAGCATAAGAGACAGAAAGACAGACAGACTTTCGCATTTATAATATTAGTATAGATGATTTTTTTTAGTTATTCAAAGTCATCATGATTTCACGTTGAAATCTATCTATGTAAACACTGGAAAAGCACAACTGGCATTTAGGCCAATATAAATTTGTTTCCTATTCATACGTTTTACACCATGATAGTGAAATTTCTCTCCTTTCCTGTGAAATTTATCACAGGCTTTACAAACAACGCTACTCCTTGAGGTTATCAATGTAACTCTCAATGCGGACTCTCAAAGCACCTCGAAGGCCGTCAAATTACAAATTAATTCATTAAATATTAATTTCGAGAGCCAGGCAGACAAAAAATGCTAATTTATTACGTGCGTCACTGTTTGTAAGCGTTGTGTAATCTGATAATATAGGCTTCACTGATATTTCCATGACTCTATGGATACTGTTTTTTATACTATTTAGGCAAACAAGCATGCGAGCCAAAGGATTAAAAGCAGTTTATCGCAAATGTAGGTACGTCTGCAACACCAGGGTTGTGATTCGCAGTATAATGCGAGTTTTGTCGAAATATATGGTGGATACAGTTTTCTGCAATTAGCCGCCATGTTTTTCTTGAGAAATCGAATTCGACTTATCTCCAAAGGCGCGAGAATTATACTCCAGAGGTATCACGGGCACGTTGCCGACCTTGAAGATGTTGCAATGAAAATATATGTGGAAGTGAGAGCCGGCTCGCATTATTAACATTTTCACTATAGGTTCAAAGCCCTAGGATCCATTAGAGGATGATTGTTTTACTTACGATCTTGTTAGATACTTAACACTATCAGAAATTTTTGTAACGTTCACCATTTGATCATCATGAAGTCAAACATTTTGGATTAATTCTGATAAAAAACGTGTGAAAAAGAGAAAGGTAAATCTAAATACAGTATTGATTTTATGTGATAAACGTATGCATATTTGACATGTTCCACTGTGTCACTGTCCGATCGCGGTCGAACTTTACATCTCTAGAGCATGGCACATGAGTAGACAACGGAGCAGAGGAAGGCACAAAACTTCCCTAAATCATACTCACTCAATGCTAAAATAAAAATTCGAAAGGCATTTGTAGATTTTCTTTTCATAAATAAATACGATTTTTCATGCAAAAATTTCAAAGTAATCTTGTAAGTCTGAATGACGGAAATGTAAAATACTCTGGCTTACGTAGTTAGTCGACCATTTTTACTGAACTTTATTCTTGGCTTCCAAGAAATTATTTTATTCGGCCAAGTTGACGCGTACACATAATTTAACTAGCATCATTTCCCAAAATGCAAAGTTTTGAAAAATTACTCTTTTTCTTCGACTGTTAAAATAAATAAAAAATAAAGGCACAAACGTAAGTTACCAAATGCCAGGCTCGTCAATAAACTGATTTTACCATACACTTGTGCGAATATACTAATAATATCAGTACAGTCCTATGAAGCTGTCACTTACAATAGCTAAACTACCGAGCTGTAGAAGTGGCCAAGTACTGGTCAAAATTAATTAAGAGAAAAATTAATGCCCATTGTGCCTCGAAAGAAGATGACGCTGTCTCTCTGTTCTGTTATCTTCTCATGCGACCATGGTGCCCAAACTGGTTGCCAATTAAACGGTGTACATAAAACAGAGATATGTTTCCGGGCAATATGATGGTGGTCGCAGGTGAAACTTCCATAATCACCAACTAATTAAATGCGGATAGAGAGCAAGGCAGTCTTTCGTCTGACGTTTGATTTATCCATGTCTATCTATGCGTACATCGTGAATTTTTAATTGGCCATGAAATTGAAGCCCTGGACTAAATGCGTGTTTAGTTAGGGTGCCAGACGGGCGTAATTCTGCGAGACCTGAGTCGCAGAAAATGAGATGCAGAATTTCTGCTGCATTCGGTTCCATACAAAGGCCTTAAGTGTCAACGCGGTCGTCATAAGTGGCATTTCTGCCTTGTGCTTCAAAAGACATAATGAGGCGCTACATGGCTTTCAGACAATAACTGGTGAAGCATTTCAGTCTAAAATAAACGTCTTGAAGAAACGATACCCTCTCTCTCGCATCTCGGCATCTCTACTTTTTGACAGTCTCCTTCATGCCATGGTCGACATGGCAGTATTTGAACAGACTCCAGACTCACTCAAGTCGGCCGTAGCAGGAAGAACATGTGCAGGTGTTACAGACCATGGCTCATCTCATCTCCTGTCGTCTCATGTCATCTTACTCTGAATATTTTCATTCTCTGTTAAACAAAATATCTATCACTCTCTAGAACAATCTGTTAATTTAATGACAAAATCAGCAAATCGTTTATTTATTCAAAGAATCATCGCGTGGGCAGTTCTAAGTATGGTCATAGTTAATTTCACAGATTATCGTTTCGTTAACGGGCAGGGGGTCAATGAATTCATTTTGTTTTTAGTACAGTACTATCATGTCATGACCATATTGATTGAGACATAAGACATTTGAAAATTTTATTAGAAAACTAAAAAAGAATAATACTACATCTGTTCTTAAGTCAATGCAACATATACCTACTTAGGAAGTGGCTAGACAAAGTTACTTTCCCAATTAAAACCTGATTTCTTGACCATTCAGTCTGAGATTAATCCTTAATTGGAAAAGCTATTGTTGGTGAAATAATTCAGAGGATTACAAATGACTTCAGACTATGACTGAAGTGTTGGCCAATGTATATGATCCTAACATCACTAGTAACTGTAAATTTTGTAAAAATGCTTAATCTGAAAATTAAACCACATTAAAAACATACTCATTGACCTAAATACGTCAATATCAGAAATCAAACGAAGCAATACCATTTTAATATCGGCGGGTCAATTAAGGGTACACCCAACTATAACCAACCACTTAGCAAATAAAACATCGCAGTTTCGGCAATAAGTCGGTAGATGTCGTGTTGGAGGGGCATTACCGAAGACAACGGAGGGTAGGTGCGGTCCTATTGACCGTGGTTTGCGCGTAAACACCACCACCTAACCCTGATGCATTACACCAATAACTAAAACCATACCATCGAAATGTTTAACACACATCAATCTCCAAGTACCACACAAGTTGTAAAAAACCAGTGAAAAACCAGCAATGGATAACGATAACTCCTGAAATGAAGTCAATGAATTTTCCGTGAAGCCGCAAGCTAACCTCTAGATGAATGCGTACAAATCACGTTTCGCGCGAATCAATACTTAAGTTCAGGCGATCACCCCCCCTGCAATAAACAGGGGGTTAGTTAGGGGGTCGGGGGTGAGTTATCGACCGTTTCACCCACCTGACCGTCACTAATCAGGGCTCATCCGGACACCTAGAGTAATTGTACGCACTTTATTTCGCGGGTGTGATTGTGTGAGTGGATGGACACACAGACGAATCTAATTCGCAATTTGGGATAATTTAATGTAATGTAAATATTTGCGGGGTCGTTTGGGATGCGTTAATTTTGGATGATAAGAATTATGGTATATATATAGTTAGGGGCGAAAATTTTGTTTCTTGACGACTTGTTTGGCGCAGTAGGAATCACAGTGAAATAGATGGATAATTATTAGATAATAGTAAAACTGACACTTAATCTTAACTGGTAAGAATGGTTATACTTTTCTTTAACATCAATTGCTCGACAATCAAATTGAACAACCCAAAAACAAATTTAAAAAAACAATTTCACATTTTTTCTCAAAAGAGCTGTAGTAAATATTTTTAAAATGTGGAAGCCAATGCTCGCAGGGAAATTAAACAAAATGTCACAGCTCAAGTTGTCATTTAGAAATCTAAATAAATTTAAATACAAACAGCACCTTTTTTTCGGGTTGCCCATTATCATTCTAAATCCCAACGAATAACTTTCCCCCTAAAACAAAAATATAATCATCAACATTTACAGGTTAGCAGTAATTTCCAAAATATAACGACAACCCAAAACACGTTGGCTAATTAGTTTTGTTGTAAGGCCGGCGCACACGATCGAAATTACGCGGGAAAGTAAATTCGTGCGGTAATTTACTCGCGGAATTAAATAGAAGTCATGTTATAGGCAATCGGCGAGGAAACGCGTGTTCTGTAGCACGCGATCTTGGCGCCACCACCGCCGAGGTTCCGTACAAAATATACCGTGTTTTTTTTTTTTTTTTTTTAATCTATTTTATTTAGAAGCTTTTGTCTAATGACATGTCAGCTCCATCGATACAAACATGAATAACTTTAATGACTAAGACACGTAGAATAATTAAAAGAACTTGTTTATTTTACTGGCGGTACGCCACTAAACGACACAAGTCCCGGGCAGCGTTAGATATAGGGTTGCTCAGGATACTCTGGACATACCCCACGTCCAAGCCAATTACATTATATTTACTTCTAAATAAATTTCTTTGAATCTGGTTTCTTTCACATTCCATCAAGATGTGAGATACATCGTCAACTATGCCACATACTTCACAATTGGGTGAACTAACTTTTTTGAACATAAATGCAAGCTTTCCTGATGGAATGTGACCAGATCTAATTCTCAACATTAGTTTGAGTATTTTTCGGCCCAAATCACAATTATTGAACCAAGGTATACGAGGAGGTTCACTTTGTATAGTTTTGTACCAAATTCCTTTTATTTTAGAGCGTTCATCAAAGTGCTCCTTCCAACCGCTGTGACATGCATCTTTGAATTGAGTCAACATTTCTGCGTAATATGGACTAATTTCGCACTCTATTCCGTTAGAACATGCATCGTTTGCTAACTTGTCAGCCTCCTCGTTACCCCGTATACCAATATGCGACGGAACCCATTGCAATCTCACTTTTATGTTGCGTGACTCAAATTGTAGTATTTGACCAAGTACAATAAAAGCTATCGGTACACCTCTGTGACCAGAAGCGCAACGAGCTAAGTGTTGTATGGCACTTTTACTATCAGAACAGATAACGATCTTACACCAGCTGTATCTTTCCGCGTATGTCAATGCTTTAGAGATTGCAATGAGTTCCAGCGTCATTATACACACTTTGCTATTGACTTTAAAACTTCCGTGTTCCTTTTGACTTGGATCAAAAAATGCAACACCTTGCTTATCGGCAGATTTAGATCCGTCTGTAAAAATCATATGCCAATCATAATATTTTGTTTGAAGTTCTTCAATTACATTAAACTTTAACGTATCATTTATAAAACAATGTTTGGATTTTTTAAGACATTCTAGTTCGCTTACAGCTATGCTTTTAATATCTATACGGGAAAGCCATATATTAGTTGAGAAGATATCTAGCACAGGAGCAGAATAGATTTCGGTATTTCGGGGGGCCGACCCCATTGCTTGATTGTGTAGGTACCTCTAAAATTTGTAAAGACTGCGTTTGACTTCTCAATTGAGTTTGAGTTCTTGTGGTTTCCTCATACCGATATTTGCCCGTCATAAGTTGTAATGCTTTCCTATAAGGAATGTTTTCCTTGCTCATAATGCTCCGTATTTCTTTTTCTTTCTGGAAAATTGGACAACATCTATTTAAAACCAAGTGAAGCCCCTTACAATTTAGACACTTAAATGTTTTTAAATCGCAGTTGGCATGTTCATGACTTCCACATTTCGGACATAAAATTTTCTTTGTTGGGCACACCTTTAATACATGGCCAAATTTCCAGCACCCTGAGCATTGCGTCACAGGGAATGTATAATGCTCCACTGCGAAGTTGTATTCATATGCAGTCACATGAGTAGGTAATGTTTTACCTTCAAAACAAATCCTTACACTCTCGCTTTCAACCCATTTACCACTCTGGTCGAGACGTTTAAGCCTTCTAACAGCTAAAATTTTGATTTCACATCTCAAGGTTTCCAAAATTTCTTCTTCAGAAAATTCCAAATCTACACCCCTTATCAGTCCATAAGTCATAGATGTTTCTAAGGTTTTTCGGCAAAAATAATCAAGTTCTTAAAATTTTTCATTTTCCACCAATTTTAGCGCATCGGCATTATTACGAAAACAAATTAAGACTTTGAAAGGTGATTTATACTTAATTTCAACTATATTACAAATATTCTCATCTCGTAGTAATCTTGCCAGAGCCATTTGTTTCGGTAATTCTTTGCTAGACGTAACACAAATCTCAAATTTGGGTATCTCCTCCGACCTCGAACTATTCTCAACGACTTCTTGATTAGTAGAATCACTTCTCAAAAGACGTTTAGGCTTCCTTTTTCGTCGTACTTCTACAAATCGCTCTTCACTGTTTGAATCTTCTTCTCGTTCCTTTCTTTTCTCGGGTCTAAAATCCAAATTCTGAGGTGATAAATCCATACAATTTTTCTCTGCCTCCAAAATTTGGCATACCCTATTCTCATATATTTCATTTAACTGTAATTCACATTCCTTTATTATATCCGTATCACTGTTATCACTCCCGTCTTCAGAGTTATCATCATCCATATTGAGGGTAGATCGAAAACAACGGTAATAGCACCGCTAACACGGCTGAGTGCAAATGACGCGTGCGCACCACTCGACCGCTCACGCGGAACTCACCGTGTTTTTTATTTAACGCTGTTTATGTTGGCAACATAACATTATGTGACCGGCATCTTCCCAATATGATTAAACCGAAACGACTGAGGTGAACCTCTTCTAAGTGAGAATCAATGTAAGCTTTTCTCCAACACTTAGATATTTAGTTCAAAGATTAAAGAAGCTACAGTCACAGAATAGACACCTAATAGTACTAAAGCTAGAGTCGATGAAATACTGAGTAAAACCGTGGACGCTTTTTTCTATTATTTATTCAGGGATTTTTACCATTTAGAAATATCACATACACAACAGACCCTTTTCAAAAAGGTTCTCCATATCCCATCACCTCTTATTAATGAGGTCCTCAATATCCCTGAAAAACGATAGCCTATACCAGCCATAGACAGACTAACCGGAGAAGATGCACGAGGTAGACCTTACCCAGATAAACTAGGATAAGAGGTGAATAAAGAGAGAGTACTTGGTAATACCTGATCCACATTTTTGTGCGCGCGCTTTTCTCGAGTTCTAGTGAAAAGTTCGCGAGAACCGCGAATGTGGATACTCCCGTACTCTTCGACTTTTCTCGCGAGAAAAGACGAGAAAAGAGACAGCAATTAACAATGTAACCTTTTTCGGACGTGAAAATTCACAAGCCTAGTGCAGATGGTTATTGCAATAGACAACCGAACAAAATTAAATATAACAAGTTAAGATTAGCACCTAAAATTTACATAATTTTTAGATGCGTATTTTGGGATAAAAAATAAATAAATGAAAAAATTATTAACTTTCTGTCCATATTTATCAAGCGCGAGTTTTGAAAAAGGTTGTGAGTGTGAATGCAAGACGCTTTTAAACGCAATTCTCGGCATGATCCACGGCGAGAATTCTAGCTTCTTGGCTAGAAGGCTCGTAACAGAGTTCGTCGTAATGGAAAATTCTCTGCCTCCAAAATTTGGCATACCCTATTCTCATATATTTCATTTAACTGTAATTCACATTCCTTTATTATATCCGTATCACTGTTATCACTCCCGTCTTCAGAGTTATCATCATCCATATTGAGGGTAGATCGAAAACAACGGTAATAGCACCGCTAACACGGCTGAGTGCAAATGACGCGTGCGCACCACTCGACCGCTCACGCGGAACTCACCGTGTTTTTTATTTAACGCTGTTTATGTTGGCAACATAACATTATGTGACCGGCATCTTCCCAATATGATTAAACCGAAACGACTGAGGTGAACCTCTTCTAAGTGAGAATCAATGTAAGCTTTTCTCCAACACTTAGATATTTAGTTCAAAGATTAAAGAAGCTACAGTCACAGAATAGACACCTAATAGTACTAAAGCTAGAGTCGATGAAATACTGAGTAAAACCGTGGACGCTTTTTTCTATTATTTATTCAGGGATTTTTACCATTTAGAAATATCACATACACAACAGACCCTTTTCAAAAAGGTTCTCCATATCCCATCACCTCTTATTAATGAGGTCCTCAATATCCCTGAAAAACGATAGCCTATACCAGCCATAGACAGACTAACCGGAGAAGATGCACGAGGTAGACCTTACCCAGATAAACTAGGATAAGAGGTGAATAAAGAGAGAGTACTTGGTAATACCTGATCCACATTTTTGTGCGCGCGCTTTTCTCGAGTTCTAGTGAAAAGTTCGCGAGAACCGCGAATGTGGATACTCCCGTACTCTTCGACTTTTCTCGCGAGAAAAGACGAGAAAAGAGACAGCAATTAACAATGTAACCTTTTTCGGACGTGAAAATTCACAAGCCTAGTGCAGATGGTTATTGCAATAGACAACCGAACAAAATTAAATATAACAAGTTAAGATTAGCACCTAAAATTTACATAATTTTTAGATGCGTATTTTGGGATAAAAAATAAATAAATGAAAAAATTATTAACTTTCTGTCCATATTTATCAAGCGCGAGTTTTGAAAAAGGTTGTGAGTGTGAATGCAAGACGCTTTTAAACGCAATTCTCGGCATGATCCACGGCGAGAATTCTAGCTTCTTGGCTAGAAGGCTCGTAACAGAGTTCGTCGTACTGGAAAATTTTATGGAACCATCAATTAAGCACTTGATGTAATTCCGTTGCTCAGGGGTTTTCAGTGGCAGCAAGGAACTCCACAACTACCCTCTGTACCCAGTACCAAGTACAGCACGCTATTCCATTCTACGCAGTGATTACTGCGTGACGCGTGCAATTACAAGTAACTGCGGTTAACTCGATTTAGAACTTGGTTTAACCGGCGGTTAACGAACTGTACCCCGTCTTGTTAGCGAGTTCATTTGGATTTATTTACTTGTATTTACTATTTACGACAAACTTTCTGAAAGTAAATAGCAGTTGGGGTTGTTGAATTCACACTAACGACCTTGTCTTATCCTTGTCCTTTTTTTTCGTGTGGGAAAGGCCTTTGCCTACCACCCAGCCAAGAACGGGAAGCTGGGTGTCTATGTGGGGCATGAACCCACTAAAAACCACGTGTTGTCAATCGTCACAATCGTTAATTGCCAGGATCAATATTTTTAATGCCGATTTTTTCCGAAAAGGATTCTTATAATTTTGAATTATAAATAAAGAATTCGCGTGTCAAACGACGGCGAGACGCGACCAGTATTGGATTGGTCACCATATAGTGGCATTTTGAACTAACGAACTTCGGAAACGGTTGTCGTTAAAAGAACCACGTCAGAGGCCGAAAGGCAGTTCCGAAAAACTCTCAGACCAGGGTGTGCAGTACAAGGTCGATTAAATTTTATAGAAATCTAACGAAAGAGAAAGCGACTTCATAGAATCATTAAAATAAAAAATGTCCAATAAATAACATAATAACCTTGTTTTTGTTTACAAAAGGCGGCGGTGACCGCGTAAACAAAACAATTTGCAGTCATTATCGTAAACAAACTCGACTATATATCAGCTGGGATGAGAAACCCCAGCGATTTGTCGGCGACAATGTTCAAATTAATTTGATCTTGTCATTACATCTAGCAACATTCTAGATTCCTGAAGGACGCAATCCTAGGGGGATTCATGGAAAACAAAGGAGAGGCTTAGCAGTGGAACTTTGAAGATACTCGTATATAAAAAAATGTGGTGTAAGACTAAATTGTCTTACAAGACGACAAGGACATATTTTATTCATATCCAGTGGATTACACGGTCAAACGACCCTGTACTGTACATCCTGGAGTACAAAGGGATTACATGCCGAAGTGGACGAGAAATAGCAGGAAAATGGGCCATAACCTAATTATTTAACATTCCCTATCTTTCCTAGAAGACTTCGTCACGTATTCGCTAAAAAATCATACCAAGTTTTTCTAAGTTTTCCCAAGACAGCAGTTCACTTACAAAGAGCTTTAATAACTCCGTGAACTGGAACGTTTTATAAGAAAATCTACCGGACTGCATACTTAATTTAAGAATGAGCAAGAAATATACATTAGTACGTTGTATTTGACATTTAAAACAGAGTTTTACAATGTTTTGCTCTATTGTCCTACAACTGGCCAAAATCCTCTATCAACCTTTTCAATTTCCCACGCTACAACACAATGTTTTAAAATATTCTTAAGTCGCACCAAAGCACGCATGGTCTTCATCTTTTTTCCAAGCAGCTGGCCTGGAACACTTTCCATTAATCGTGCCAGAACTCAGCACCAAATCGTGGCAAATTTAAAAACAGACTCGTAAAAATCAAATTGACCTTTTTGATTTTTTGAATTAGATCGGACCTGAAATGAAAACGAGCTAAAAAAGTAATTAAGGAACCACAGCGGCCGGGTTGTCTGTCGTGAGGCCGTAGTAAGTTTACTCCTTCTGGAACCTAATCAATAGAGGCTTTAACTTGAATCAGAATCATTTATTTTGCAAGAATAAATGTACAAAAATGTGTTACAAAATTGTACGTCCAGTGTTAAAATTGTTCTTGAAGTTTCGTTGTCTTTTAACACACGACTAGTAGACACATGTACTATTCTTTCAGAACTTATAAAGTACTTGTGCTAAGCCTCAGTATTATAATCAACTAGCTGTGCCCGCGACTTCGTCCGCCTGGAATAGTTATTTTGGGAATCATGGGCGAGCGCTCATCACGCGGCGCGTGTGAATTTTGTTTCAGAGTTATTTTAAAATTGTATTATCTTATAAGATGTTTATTGAAATTAAGTGATGTCAAAGACAATTTTGTTCACAGTTAAATACTCTTAATCAAAAACATATTTATTTGGATAAAGAATAATATTATTAGGTTGATACAACTCTGACAAATAATTTGTAATAATGCATTAATTTCGACCAAATTTGATTATCATAAAAACGGTTATTGTGAGTTAATCTTAAAAGATAGACATATACTGTCACATTTTTTTAGATAATTTAAAGAGGAATAATTCTATCATACATATTTTTTGGGTATCTCGAACGGTTTTCGCAGCGCACACAAAGATGAATAATTTTCCCCGTTTTTTCCACATTTTCGAGTGTTTCTTCGCTCCTATTAGTCGCAACGTGATGTTATATAGCCTAAAGCCTTCCTCGATAAATGATCTATCCAACACAAAAATAATTTTTCATGTCGAACCAGTAGTTCCTGAAATTAGCGCGTTCAAACAAACAAACAAACTCTTCAGCTTTATAATATTAGTATAGATTCTGCGGTATTACTCAAATTATGTAAAAAATCGATAGGGATACTAACTGGGGGTCAATTCCGCTAATAAACTTTAAAAGGCCATGAAGAAGAACTGATATTCAATTACGATGCATTTTTGATATGCTTAATATTGGTATTCTGCTAACACAGTTTGAATCTCAATTTAATTGCAACTAAAACGTAATTGAATGGTAATAGTAGAAAAAATGTAAATAAAATAAAGAATTGATGATTTTGATGATTTTTGACTAGCAAAATTTTCCAGTTGCAATTCAATGGCATGCCAATGGAATACGATTGGTCTTAAAATTAGTAACAGAATACCAGAAACGTCAAAAGTTGTTATTGCGATCCATTTTTTTTTTCTTTCTTTTTTTTTTTTTTTTGACCTGACCTACAATTTTAGCTCCTGTGAGCTTTTAAATTTACAGCGGGACAGTTTGAGGCGAGGGCTATTAACCACTCAGCCTATTCGGCAAATGCACAAGGGGCTCCCAGTTGGGACGAACCTCGGCCATGGGCTTTGCCTTTGATCAAGCGAGCGATGCAAACTCGCGAGCGGTAGCAATTACGATTCAATTGTGCACTATGTAAAAAAAGAGAATTAACACCCTGTTCGCTGTCGTAGCACTCCCTCTACCCGTCTCAGTACTCATAACTAAGATTATGCGAATTTTCAGAAAGGTTTGGTTTAGAAAATAAAGCACGTCGAGGTACTTCTTTCCTAATACTCTCTCTTTCATCTCAACACCTTTCTAGTTGCGTCCTCAGCTCGGAGCCCAGGGACCGCTTCCCTGCCATTTCTCCTCCACTCCGCACTATCTTCGGCATCCTAAGCTAAAGCCACTAAATACACATATCCATCCTGCGACGTCGAACCAGCAGTAATTTTGGGTGCGCTACTTCTACTTGGCCTCGGTTTTTCCTTTGTAATATTAGGTTTTTCGTAGTTAACCATGAAAACCATACATTTGTCAATTTTATGTTATCCCTCATGTAGAAGTAATTTTTTGAAAAATCCTAAAATTATATATTGTGTTTAATCATTCTCAAAATTTGTTCAACGGTTTAACCGTGAAAGCGTAACAGACAGACAGACTTTCGCATTGATAATATTAGTATAACTTAGTTAAGTTTAAATGTTATAATCATTTATTTTGTCAAACACAGGTAACATAGGTGTTAGTATCAATGTGTTGAGGTATCAAACCATTTGTAACAATAGAACCGCGTTTCCATGGCAACCAACTAGTAAAAAAGTGGAATTGAATCTATAGTACAATAGGGAGTATATCGTACCGTAGAGCTATATTTAACCGCACTCACGCACCGGAAGTCCGCACAGCCTTCCACTGTATTGACGGGCCTGCTTTATTTTTACCCCTCGTGGAAAAGGGGGGTGTTTTGTTTATGTTTACAGTATTTATACATTTGTAAAAAAATGTAGATTCCAGAATCTACAATTTTTTTAAGCTCTCTTACCCGTATGATGCGCTTAAACGATGAAAACGGAACTTCGTGAGTTTTCGCTATCAATAAAATAGTAACTTAAATACAATGAAATTAGATTAGCATAGCTGACATTTAATAATTAGATACATTTTCCAATTGATGTAGGGTCCCATACCTGTAAAACATAGGTATTTTAACTTAAAAGCATTCTAACTTTAGCATTTTCCCGGAGTGGTTGCGTCTGCATATTCTTCTTTTCCCCTTGTCTTTTCCCACTAAGGGACTAAGAAAAAAACCAACTGCAATATTAAAATTTTAATGAACACAGCTAGCGTTTGACCGAAAGCTGAGAAGAGCAGTACCAATCGGCGCTGCATTTTATTTTCCAAAATTTGTGTTTTTGTGAGCGCTGCGGCGAGGTGTGCATAATAAATAAAAATAGTGGAAAGTTTACGAAACAAGCGTGAGTGTTGGGAAGTGTATGTAGTTTTTTTTCTCGTTGCAAAAAGCTCATGGAAATCGCTAATGCAATTTCTCTACCACTTTACTTAGCCTGATTCTTCTGACTTGACTTGACTACTGAATTGACTATTTTTGAAATGAACTATAATATATATCGAATGAAAATCGTTCGATATCGAGCAAAAATTCTTTTATATTTCAAACTACCTTAAGGTTGTCTGGAAGAGATTGCTCATGCGATAAGGCCGCCTTTTGTATACAAAACGTGTTTACGCTTTATGTGACATAATTATGTTTTATTGTTTTGTGTGCACATAAGTGTTAAATAAATAAATAAAAATCCTTCGAAAAATATTCGATGTCGAACAAAATTTTGAGGAGA
Source organism: Euzophera pinguis (assembly GCA_947363495.1). NCBI lineage: Eukaryota > Metazoa > Arthropoda > Insecta > Lepidoptera > Pyralidae > Euzophera > Euzophera pinguis. The sequence goes on along the minus strand of OX376156.1, from coordinate 18,850,202 downwards.
GGTAGAACAGTTTGTAAGGGGTAGTCCGTCTGGGGAAGTACCTCCACCCTACAGAAGACCGCAGCCAAATAACACTGTAATGCAGTGTTGTGTTCCTGCTGGTGAGTAGGGTCGCCAGGCTCCAGAGGGGTCGCTGTGCTGATAGCGGACAGGTTGGCAACGCGCTCGTGACATCTCCGGTGTTGCAGGCGTTCACAGGCTACGGTAACCACTTGGGCCGTACGCCTGCTTGCCCGCTTAGTTTAAAAAAAAAAATCGTCTCGCCGATTTTGAATGAGTCACACTTTTCAAAACTAGCACTCCTGAACGTGAACTAAGTGCGTTCATACCGCCACCGACCCCCTCGTCGACATTTCTATACTCACACCGTGCATTGTGCGTAAAAGCCTGCCATTGATCGAGTTCCAAATGACTCAGCGAGGACCCCATGACTCATTATTGTGATACTCATAACTTTGATACTAATCAGGAAACACGCGGTACAAACAAAATTGAAGCAACTAGCCGGGAAATATTATAAAGTGTGATGTTTCAAACACCAGAGAAAAGGCTTGTTTCAAAAAATATATATAATTAGCCCGTCAGTTAGATAATCAAAAAATATTGGAGACGTATTTTTTCTTTTGAAAATTAAACAAAGAATGGTAAGGATATGGCGCGTTAAGTTCCGTGTGACGTCACAGTGTGCTACACTTTTTCGCAAGATGTGACGTCACAAGCCCCCACTCCTAAACTTTGATGCGTTATATCTTTATAATTTATCGCTCAATTGACAAAACAAAAAAACCCGTCACTTATATATTTTGATTCCCTAAATGACGGACTAATTTTAATGTCCGTCTTTTGAACATGGAAATTTGCCTATTTCTTTTTCAGTATGCACTTTTAAAAAAATATGTAAAAACCGAGAATATATTTGTTATCTCGTAACTCGGGTGATAATTATCTTTAAAGTAATTGTCATATAAGAGTTTTAGATCGACTACTATGGGGCCGATTTGCAAAACGAGGTGTCGAGGACTCATCTCGGCGAGACGGAACTAAATACGTAGAAATCAGAAAATTTTTGGAGAAAAAATTATAGATTTTCAAAGCAAATGTGTTTTTTAAGTCCAAAATTTAATAGATATATAAATTGTATACAAAGTTAATAACAATTTTAGCCTTTAATCAAACATATACAAAGCCCGAATTCAATGTACCCACGCCACACAATTCCATTTTGATTCGCATTGCGTGAAATATGAAATAGAAACTACCCCCTCCCCCCCTTTCATAACCACATCAATAACATTTGCACTGACCCTCCCCTCCCTCTGTCCTCCACAATAGCCAAATCAAACGCCCGGACATACAACAACGTCAGAACAGAAGAAATCCCTCTGCAAGTTTTTTTTTGACTGAGTAGATAGATAGATAGATAGATATACACTTTATTGTGCCAATCACAAAATTAAAATTAAAAGTAATACATTTAGAATATTGAGTACAAAGGCGGACTCATCGCTATTGCAATTTCTTCCAGCCAACCTTAAGGTAGATAGGATAAAAAGTAAAACAAACAAAGGCGGTACAGTAATAAAATACTAAAACTATCATCCTTACACAACAGTCAATAAATAAACATACAATCATACATACAACATACAATAATAAAAAATAAAAGAAGAGAAGAAAATTGCTAACGATAAGCAAGATCAGCTTCAATTGCAGAGAGATAATGTTTTCTCACTTGATTACGCAAACACCTTTGTGGATGCGATGGTATGGTATGGTCGGTCATTTGGGCCGGTTGAAGGAGACTTAAGTAGGAAATAGAACCGTGGGCTCATAAGCTCCTCCTCCATGCATCCTCATGCATGGCCGTTAGCAGAAGATAGATTTCAGTTAACCGGGCTACTTGAAGCAGCCGCAGGCCCGATTTAGGCCTAGGCGATTTATCCCTAGCTGTGGATTTGTGGATACAATACAACACAAATACTCTTTTTTGCACCAAAAAAGACAACAATACAGAAACAAATTAACGAATACAGTGAGGCCCAAAGGTGGATCTGTGTGCGGTTTCAGTTCCATACTCTCATTATTTTATAATTCGGAATAGAGTATACTTATGGCGATCTGTCTGTCTGGTCTGTCTGTGTAAATGCTTACGATCAATGTTATTGCAGAGCTGTATTTATTTGAGAATACGACTCTGTATTGAGTATATTCGAGTATTGGTCAAATATTTTTGTCGGCTTTATTTTAATGTTTGTATGTATTTTATTTTTACTTTCTTACATCGATGATTTATTCAGATGGCATTTGTTTATTTTTTATGTTTGCCCCAAGAGCATCAAAACCGCACAAGGTTTCTTTCTCAATGTGTTGCTCTATTTTATGCGAATTTAATAATTACAATACAATTCAAAATTATTTACTACATACAAGGAAACATTTGTCAAATATAATCATAAGAAAAAAAATACCGGGCATGTGCGAGTTGGACTCGCGCACCGAGGGTTCCGTACAAATCTGTAGGTATCGCGTTCACGAGAAAAGGGGTAGTAAGTTTAAAATTATTAAAAAAAAATTTATTATAGGATGTAACTAAAAATTAACGGTTTTCGCAATTTTTCCTTTATCTCTGATAAATAATAAAGATAATAAAGTTGCTTCGTACCAAATTTCAAGATTCTGAGTTCACGGGAAGTACTGGTAGGTTTTGATTCCCTTGCGAGTGTCGAAAATTTGCGGAAATTTGCGGCATAAGCGGCTGTATCTTTTGATTGCGTTGGCTTAGAAGTTTGATTTTTTTCACAACTCCAAGGGACAGTAGACTTGAGTATACATACTATTATTATAAATGCGAAAGTCTATCTTTCTGTCTTTCTGCGCTAACACGGCCAAACCGCTGAACGGATTTTGATGAAATTTGGTATGAATATAGTTGAAGACCCGGAGTCAAACATAGGCTACTATTTGACGCAGGCAGAGCTGCGGGGAAAAGCTAGTTTGATATAAATTCCAGCTTGATACCTCCACGCGTTCCTAAAAAACAGTCTTGACAGACAGACAGACGGACGGACAAACAAGGATAAAATAAGGCAACCGTTTTTTCGTTTCGAAGGTACGGAACCCTAAAAATGTGCGGAGAAGGAGGCCTTACCCCAATAGCAACCTTCCGAAAAAGTTTGTGCGGGTTATAATACATGATTTTAATTTTATAATCTTCATTTGTATGAATCAGTAAGTCAAAAAAGACATCGTATCCCAAGCATTAGCAACGTAAATACATGTGACTAGGGGGCGCTGGGGGCTTCACCCGGGCCCCCCTCCCCTTCCACCCGGGGCCGCGTCATCGCCGACCCATCCGTCACACCGACTGCTGGACGTGACAAATGTCTTCCGACTGCTTCATTACGGATATATTAAAACGAAAATTTCGCACTGATGGAAATAATTTTAGATTTTGCTCAGAAAATTTGATTACATTCAAATATTTCAGAGCAATTGGATTTTGTAATTTTTAGCGAAATCGAAAACTATTCGTAAGTACCAATATTAGACAAATGGAGGAAAAGAACTTTGCCCTATATGAAACCAATGGATTTAAAAAAAAAATGCGGTAACCTTAGTTACAACTGTTACGAGTAACTTTGTAATAACCAATGCTGCAAATAAAGGATTATGTAAACACGCTAGGACGAAGAAGAAGCGAATACTAAGCAACTCTCTCGCTTACTATGTACATTCCATTCTAGCGGAAACATATATATAGCCACAACCATTAAACGAATAATATGCGCATTTACTGTCATGACAAAGGTGCAAGAATAGCAAAAATCGATGGAATTCCAAACACGCCTCAATAACCCGGGAGAATTAAGTGGCAAGAGCGCTGTTATGGCAAAAAGAGAAAAGAAAACCCTATTACTTCCTTCCCACCTATTTCAGACCCTGTGAAGCGCTGTGCGCGCCAATGTGGCCTGTTCACATACAACTGATGTCAAAAATAGTCAAAATCTATTTAGAAAAAGCTTAAATTGAAAACACTTTACTATTTTAAGGAGTTTGATTTTTTACAATTCATTACAACTCGCAACTAATTCGGTAAAAATTAGAGGGTATGTTTGTAACTTCAATATGTTTTATTTATTCCAAACGACAGTTGTATGGAATTCCTAAGTGGCTAAGTTACCTAAACCAGCAGTGCTCTACCGATTTTGATATTTTATTTGTATGCCAATATTTTAAGAGACATGCAGGCTTAGTCCAGAACGATTGCTTGAAGACCCGAGGATCTGAGAAGACTGGTTCGATTCCCACAAAAAAAGCAACTAGGCATATATACTTACACCCGTATTCTTAAACATAACCTCAAGAACGTCCTTCACTCAAACTCATTCGAGGGCGCCTTAAGGAAGTCCTCGAACTTTCCTTGGAAGCGATATTTTTAGTTGGTGGCTTGAGCAAACTCCAGTGAGGAACGTCACAGGTTATAATAACAATTCTTAACACAAAAATTGAAAATTACAAAAGAATAGCGTAAAAAATAAAATAAAGTAAGTAGATACCTAGGCCAAAAGTGGCAAAAACCTGATTTCTATACACTTATGTTTGAGAATATGGGTATTGGATTCTAATAAAACGCACCTTGATATAGTTTTAGAAAAGTTGCTGGCTACAAAGAAAATTAAAACGCAACACAGTCGCAGTAGTCCACTAAATGTGAAAGGAGGCTGGCAGGTAATGAGCCCGGTCCGTTCTTTATGGTAACTTTATGTGCATTTCTTACGAGGTACCGCACTAACACGCATATATGGGTGTTTTGTGCCTCTTCGGCCCATTGGACTTGTTTTGTAGCTTCTTGGTCGCGTGTGGGGTCACAGTTGGGACGCGACTTTGATTTAATGATATTTGTTGGCTGTAGTTTTATTCTAATGTCTTCCTACGTCCTGGTTTTCTGTATATTGCAGTTTATTGTGATGTTTGTTTAATGTGTTTATTTATTGCACAAATACAATTTCTCTATCTAATGTGGTTTTTTATAATACCTAGTTCAATAAATACCTAAATATCATTGCAATGCTGTTACAATTGTTTTTTTTAAGCAAATTAATGGAAGAGTGATAGTGGTATATTCTAACTGCACACTACACAAAAGACGTTATTCGACGTAGATAAAAATTAAACTACAATAAAACTTCTATTGTTGTCTCATTTAATATCGACAAAAGTTAACACACTATAGTTTAAAAAAATGCTCAAACAGCGGCTCTGATACCCAACAGTACAATAAAATGTGGTCCACAAAACACCCAAAGAAGTACCGGCGCACTTGCGCTGTGGCGCATCCGGGAATTACTCGCACTATCATTACAGCACTATTGATTCCTAATCCGCACTTCCTGTTACGTAAGCCCCCGCCCGCCCTCGCCGCCCAAGATTTACAGGCCGCTTGACGAATGATTGGCCGGCGAAGCCTTCCCATTTTGTTTGCCCACGTTTCGGAATGCGAATAACATTTGAATCTATTGCGGTATTTTTTGACGGTGATTTACCTACTCGAATTTGTTTGTTGGTGTTTTCGTTTTAAAAGCTTTTTTTTTTAACTCAAAGAAGTATTAATTCATTGTAAACAAAGAATTGATTACTTACAAATAATAATAATAATTAGTCTCGTTTCGCTATAATAATTATTTTATTTTAAATACTTAATAATTATTTCACAAATATTAATAAATATCGAACGACAAGAAATATTTATATATTGCTTATCATAATTTAATTTTTTGTTATAATTAATAAACTTGCGTCTAAGAAAATAAACAAATATATCAGGTCGTAGACAAGCACTGGATATCACAAGTCAAGTCACTTCCAATTGGCCCAATTCCTATGTCCAACAATAGACTTCTTGCTGCTGAGTTTTATTTACTAAGTACCTGTTTAACATCCGAAATCTAAAACACATTTAATCGAAAGCACTATCACACCATAAATCAAAAAGCTCGTCGATCATTTCGCGAGTCAAAAGCTTTATCAATCAGAGCTTTAGATAAAGCGCGGCGATCGACTGTACTATATACCTGACTCGTTTTACGAATTTGAGCTTATAAATTTGGTATAATCTTCAGTTAATTGTCTCTTCTTTTTGAAAATTCCTGTTCCGGGTATCTGGACGAATTTTCTGAACTAATAAGTAGTTAGAAAACAACTAAAGGTCAGAGCAGACCAAGAGGAGCGCAGCAGGAGCAAATAGAGGACGCAACCGGGGTAACGCTAAGATGATGATGATGATGAAGATGATAAGACCAATAGGAGCGCAGTTGAGAGGATTTTATTATGGCAATACACGATTTTTTTTTATTTTAGCAAACACTGACTGCAACTGCATTAAAATTCTTTAGCAAGATTTGACCTGAACCATATGCACGAAAACATTGTACTTAGACGAAATAAAACTTAAATAATTTTATGAATTTCGTGACAAACATTGAAAATAAAATAAAGATTACAATGAACTGACGGACTGGGAACATTCTCTTCCAGTCTACCATTCGGAGAAATACAAAGCAAATTACTTCAAGCATGTACCTTTCTATCTAAACAAACCCGAGTGGTTTGTGAAATGCATCTTATGTTAATTTGTTTGTATCAATTTTTGGAAAATGTTAAATAAATAAATAGTAATCACTTCCTTTAGAATTAATTATTAATTTAGTGACGTCAATAAGTAATAGATACGCACGACGTATCGGCACATCGAAGATTGGATTTTAATTAAAACCACAATTAAACGTAATATAATCATACATATAGGTAGCTATACTGTATATAAATGAATAAAATTGTTATATTGGCTTTGATCTCAAAATAAAATCTGTTTATGAATCTGCAAACTTGCCAGTCTCAAAATGGAGATTTTCGCACGCTTCGCTCGCTCTGTCATAAATGATCAACATAACTTTTTTTATTGGCAAGGAATACTAACTTAATTTATTTAATATGTGAATAATCTCGACGACTCATACCCAACCCAAAGCGACATTTTTAGTCGACGAAAATACACAACGCGTGGCGAGAGTCCCTGTCCAGTAGTGATGGTGAGTGACCCGACTATTGGGAGCTTAGCTGAGTGGGAATTATTTATGGTTGTATAACGGATAACACCGATGCATAAAAGTATTTAAGACCCAAAAAGATAACGGTTTTTAACCTGATAAAAAACAGAGCTAGGTTGATTTTAGGCTATTAAATACCTAGGTATTGGGCAGGAAAATGATTTGGTTAATAATGTTAAACAGATTTCCGACTCCTAGACCTATCAAAATGGGCATCTTTTTGTCATGCTAACAATAAAGAAATGTCTATGATATAGATGATCCAATAATATCATTGTAATAATTACAATAAAATCATTATGTAATTGTAACAATTGGGTTGACTGTTATAGAATGATTATAGCATTAATTCCGAGTATTGCAATAATTACAATACAGTTTATAAATTATAAGTATTGTTCTTTTTTAATAAGCACATAAATTCGTTATGCTAAGTCAAAAGGAAGGTAAATGTATATTTGTTTACGCAAACGCGCGCTTGAGAAAAAGCTGCATAACATGCGGATATGGCGCCCGCCCGTCACGTCACATCAACGACACAGCTGTCAATCGCGAAACGTCCTGTCCTGAAACGCCGGGTCCGGGCGTTCGGGTGTCCGGCATCCGGCGGCCGCACGCTCGTCCGGGCCGTGGGCGGCCGCTGTGGGCGTGCAGGCGCTGCACCGCCCCGCCCGCGCGCCCCCACGCTGTTTATTCTCGACCCGCCTGGCGGGGCGACAGTCGCCCGCGTGACGCGCAACGGAACGCACGCGTGCGTCAGGTACAAACCGGACACGACGGACCGAGCGGTGCATACAAAACCGGACGTCGCGAAAATATATTAACACACGCAAACTGTAAAGAGGAAAATTGAAAAAATAAAATTTCAAGTGAGAAGGGTGTAGGGTGGCCGTGTCGCGGAAAATGCATTTCCCGGCGGGTGCATGGCGCAGGCGGTGCGGGCCGAGGGGAGGGTGCATGCGATGATGGACATCGTATTGATTTCTATCTGCCCGCTCCTCCCTTATTGTGGTGCAGGGCGCGCCATCGATCGTTGCACCGACCCTATGAGTTACGAATCGTGGTCGCATGCATGGACGCAAGTGCAGTGCGTGAATTGTGATAATTGATTGGTTTTGACTCCGGTGCGTCACGTGGATGTAAGTACGTTTGTTTTGTGAGATGCACTCGATCTTGGACGTCGGCTCGTTAATTGTCAATTAACTTTAACTGTTTAATAATTGTCTGTTCATCAATAAATTCGGCAAATAATCACTGTAATTTAATAAATACGATGTTAGTGCGCATTTAGTAAATTTTAAGTGATAATAATAACAGAATTGTGTAAATAATAACAGAGTTGAAGATTTTTTTCCTTTCAAACATTTTTTTTTAAACCATATATATACTTTATTATTGATAAACATTTAATTTTTGTTATAATTTTTCATAATTCATTATTTTATTTTATTTAAATATTATATTTCTGGGCGCATCAATTTCATTATCCCTAAATATACACAAAACATTTACGTGATACTTGATTTACATATTCAGAAGATATTTCCAATAAGAAGTTTTATTTTGAATTGAAAAAAATAGCAAGTAAATTATTTTATGAATTAGATAATTTTTTGACAATTAATCTAAAGATTACAATTTTTCAACTAAAATATGAAAATGTTCAAATAAAGAAATGTATTATTATTTCGTTATTTCGACCTATATACCCTTCTCAAAAACCCTAAATTAACACAAAAACAAAAAAAAAACACCGCTCGCTCCGAACGTGAAAATGAATTACTTCTCGATTAAGCAAAAATTCTAAATATCGTGATCTTGCAGGCAACCAAACAAATCGCAATAAACAAGCTTTAGACAAAAACAAACCGGAACGTGTGCGGGAGGCGTTAGATTTATCGGAGAGTGTGCAGACAGCTGGTAAAGTGGCGGCGACACTGGGCGCGCGGCTGGAATGCGCGGGAGTGGAGACGTTTAGCGCGCGCGTACGCCCCGACACCGTGCCGCCCTCAGAACATCCGGCCATGGCGACCGAGACCGGTGAGTACTTACCTACCGTCACTTCTATTACATAAAGTCGATTACAAATGGTTTTTACGACGACTAAAGATCTTTGAGCCAAATCCGGCAAAATTTGCTTGTGATTGGTCCTTTTCGTTTAGTCATGCGAATTGTACCAAAAATTAAAAATGTATAAATTGCAACTTAATTACTATTGGATTATTAAAATGAGTATCATTTTGGGTAACGGCCAAATTTACTGTACTAGACTCTTGCATTGAAATATACAATTTTAGTTTCGAGTTCAATGTAATAAATGTACGTAGATACAGATATGATTTAGTGTAACTATTAATCTATAAATCAGAAATATTCATGGCAACTGCCCGATCTCAATTAATAAAAAGTTTTCATAATAATACAAAGTACAACTCTACTATAAAATAATATGATATTTTTTCTATGCAATATTAAAAATAAATAATTATCTAGAACGTTTTCAACACACGTACTTGGAAAATACGTATTTTCTAAACAAAATACATAATATTTATGAATCTCAAAAAAAATTTGCCTAACAACTACATACTTACTCAAAAATAAACAAAATACAAGAGTCTTGCTGCGTTGTAAATCATGCAGCTGTCTTTTGTGACAAGTGATGTTTTCTCATTTACCATTTCGTTATTTTAAGTCGACTGAAACAAGAATAACATCGTCCAAGTACACAAGTTACACCATCCAAATTTTAGCATATAAGAATCGATTACGCTGAGAGATTATAGTAATGATTTGAAGTATATGTAGATCAAAATAATATAATGTAAAAAAACTAAAATAGATTAGTGTTACATCTAAACTATAGCTAAGATTTCTACCCAAAGTAATCTGAGAGAATTCATTCTACGAACCAATACTGGTGATTCCCTATGAGTGCACATTAATAAATGGTAATAAATTTAAAATTAAAATAATCTTCATTATTAAAAACACAATACTTTTTTAAACGATTGACTGAACTAAGACAGGTATTTCTAGTTAGAATATTTTTACACTCGTACATCTTTGTAAGAGATATTGTTACAAGGATAAGGAAATACAAAATACAGAAATTTGGCACTTTAGAAGGAAAACAAGCATTGCGCCGACCTCCAGATAATGGGAAATGGTAAGGAGATGATTGAACAGATTTTTTTTTTTCTTATAGGAATAAGTATAGTTCATAATTCGAATTAACCGGTATTCCCTATTTATTTCAAAACTGATCCTTACAAAACTTCGGGCACATGTTTCTTGATTTATTTAAAAAAAATTGTCGACAGCTTTTTTTGATTGGGGGCAAAATAAGAGAAAAAGGGGGAAAGTTTGGTGTAACATTATATAGGATTTCAATCATACTTATTTGACAACAGCATCGTATGTCGAGTTCTCTACAAGTGCTGTAAAACACTCAATAAAAGGGAATTTTGGAGTTCTGTCTGTGTTGTGTTGGAGTCTACTGTTCACAGAATTACTAGTGTAGTAGGAACAATTAGATCTGCTAATAATATTATGTTGGGTATCATAGAGAAATGAAAATAAAAGGAAACCCATATTACTCAGAGAATAAAGATTGCTGGAGCAAGAAATAGATAAAGACCAAAAAAGAGATGGCTGGATTTTAATAGAGCCTGAGAAGGGTGTGTAGGGATAAAAAAAAGGGGAAGAAACTGACATACTGTTCCGAACCCATATAACAAAGTGGGATAAGGTAAAGAAGAAGTTTCCTAGAGAAATGAAAATAAAAAATCTAAATCATATTTATGCAAATCGCAATGCTTTAACTGCAAAGAAATGGAAAATAGAAGGAGTCACGAGTCAATCAGTGTACCGTACAGCTTGTTTACCAACATATACTTACGTACGCACCCGTCACACGTAGGAACATGAGTTCGTTGATATTCACCCCCACCCACGGCCACCCACCACCCCGCTCCTGAGGGATAAGCCAGGATCGGGGGACGCGGACGCTTAATGATGTTCCCGCCGACGACTGCCCAATACTACGCTTTCTGTTTTTCCTGGTTTTGTTAAATGTCTGAAATTTTATTTTCTATACAATATTATTCATATTCGTACGCATTTATTATAAGCTAATAAGCTAGTGTTGAGATGATTTTAAGTACGTAAGAAGACCAAACGCCATTGAATTTACAGAATAGATGAAGAAGGAGGGGCGTGCGCCAATCTTATAATAGTAATTACTCTTATAGCGTTGATAACAACGATTCCTAGGGAAGGGACAACAGAATTTTCATCCAAATGCAAAATTGTGCAGTAAAAAAATCATTTTAAATTCTATAAGGACGTTGTAAATTTTATTTTCTAATGATTCTATTTTAGTCTGACTCCACAGATATAATTTCACAGCAATATAAAGTTAAGTTATTTGCTAAGTTTTTAGTAGCAATACTTAAAATTATTAAACGGCCACTGAACATTTAGACTTACCTATCAACCATGTCATAAAAATTAAATTTCAATTAAATTTTCCATGAGACAATAAATGAAATATGCAGTGCAAACTCCCCTTCCGAAGGGCAGCTGAATAAATCAGGGGTCGTGCATATTAGAGAATCGACGGTGACATCAGGTCAGTCCAACGCTCTGCGAAGGCAAGGGATGAAACGAATGTGGGAGGTTTGCAGACGCATAGATACATACAATTATAAGTCTTACAAACAACGCTTAGTGTTGCCCTCGGAAAACATTTCATAAATGTGAAAGTCATTAATAAAACATTCGTGCCCAAACCATACCGCACCGCAGAACCTATTGCTCAATGTTTATTACTAGAAGCCATAATGTTTTAAATTAATGTGACTTCTAACGACATTAAAACGTCTTGAAAATGATCTTTATAATTACATAACCAAAGCTACGTATCGATTTTGTAACACGACGTGATATACATGTATGTTTCGCCAAAATTCGGCTAAAGAATAAGAAATCTTTAAATTAGCTGACTTACATAAATGGTAATAGAGCAAACTAACGACAGTAAATTTAATATATCGCTTTATTATAAAATCAACCACGCTCGTCCAATATGTATTACATATTGGATTTCTACTAAAGCTTGCGCAATTCATAAGTTTCTTAATTTATAAATGTCAGATGATTGACGGAGCACAGGCATTGAAAGTAAAGACTTTAAAACGTAGATGCAAAAAAAATATATGAAGATACTCGTACTATGGTACGATTTTAAAATTATAAAGGGTCACTGGTATGTTTTTAAATCATTGTTTTACGAAATCTTGGTTTCACGTGTATGAAAAGGTCTACTTTACGTTTACTTATCAGCTCCATTAATTATACAAATCGAAAATAGGATTTAGATTTCCTGAAATTAATTAGATTTCTAAGTGTTCTTGCGAGCGTCGACACGAAATTAATTTAAAGTTACCCTTAAATTAATTGTAAACTTTCTTTTGGTGATGGTGGAGAATTTCTAGAGTTCACAATACATTTTAATCTAGTTTAGGTACTAAAAAATATTTAAGTAGAAATGAAACATTTAAAGCAATATTGTTTAGGAAGTTACTTGGAAAACATAATTTTTTTATCATATGAAAACATTTGGCTGTTAACACATGCGAAGCGGCATATGAATGAATTCGGCTACAGAACGCGATCACAAATTTAAATGTACTCGTATATTTGTATGTTTGTAAGCAGAATTCGTGTCGTCACGGGCGCCCGTGCGAGACACTCCAGATTCACAAACGCGCGACATGCGATATTTCACGGTGCTGTTATTTTTAATTCTCAGTTTGACTGCGCACGTATCTTGTTTTGCATCATCAAAATCCCTTGCGTTGTCGTCGCATTCTTTAAATATTTCATGTGAACGTATTTATTAATTGAGACTCTCTTCTCTGGTGTTCATTTTGCAGCCACTACAATATTTTTCAGCTTTACCCAAGGGGGAACGATGATTCCTACTGCCTGATGGTCGTTGAGTATTTGTTTTGTTATAGCAACTTATTCAACACGTCAATATTACGATTGAATATCGACAGAATAAGAGGCTATTATAGTACGTGCATGTGATTTGTGGCTTGGAGTCCCGAAAATACAAAGTCTGTTTATACTTTATTTATATAGATTTTAAGGCTATATGTACCTCGAGTTGTCTTATAGACACCATTTACGACATTTACAAGAGAGAAGTGACATTTTAAGCCGAAAGCTTGCTGGTAATAATGTACGTGCAGATATTTGTTCTAACACTTATGTGACGCTTTCATTGAGTTCTTTCTCATGCCCATCGCTAGTTTTAAAAGTGCATGGGTTTCTCATCTTTAATATCTTTTTGTTTTTCTTATAATTTTATTATAAAACAATTTTGTAAGGATCCAAAATACTTGAAATATGTGTCAAGCAACTCTGAACAATTACTGACTTTCAGGGAACTTACGTCTGTTAGGCTATTTAGGAAATATTTTACTAATTGGAGGTTAACTAAGATTAGTCAAAATAATTGAACTAAACTAGTCATAATTATTTCTGACCACAAAAAAACTGCACCGAAGTTTATCGAATATAAATAAAATTACAATCAAAATTAGCTTTACTAAGAAACAGTACCTACTAAATATCAAAGAATTTGATATAAAACGGATATTCCAGTACGGATACTTATTTCGTTCGTCATAACCATGTCGTCATGGTACAGAATGTTCTCAGAATAATTCCCAAAATAATTAATGGCAGCATGGTTTGGGACGTTCTTATAACGATGTAGACAAATGGAGATCTCTTTAAAACTAATACTATCTTTTCCCCTTAAGATTTTCATTAATAATTATGTAATGTCCAATACGATATACGATTCCGTTGTAATTAAAAGTTCGTAGTCGATTTTGGAAATATTTCATTTGAAACGAAATCTACGAGTATGACAACTAAACAAAACTGATTATATAACTTACTTATGATAGTCGCGATAAATTAATTAAATTCTATCTTTTATTAAGAAAATATAATAATAAAATATGAAGAGTCAACTTTAATGAGCTAATTTAACAGTTAGTATTTAATTACTATAGATATTAGTTATACTAGGAAGTGGATGTTTTCAAGCTATAAATTTACGTGTTAAAATATGTAATTCGTTTTACTGACAAAAACTTGAGATTTATTTGACCGCCAATACCAGTTTCGTTGCAAATACATACGATCTCAAACAGTTATTTATGGCACATGATGAATTAACTACTGAAGATCATTATTCTAGACATTTTCGTAATACTTTGTCTAATTAATTGCGGACCGAATAAAATAATGCTATATCTCCCATACAGAGGATACCTATTCGAGTGCGAAAATCATAACCACGAGTTTTCTTACATCGAAAACCTTTCTACGATACTTTCGTACTGCGAGGTGTTGAAACATCGACGCTTTCTATGTGCGATGTTTCGTTATATCGAAAACTATAATTTGAACGATTTTACTGTGCACATATCGATGCTTTCGACAACAATTGTCGTAAAAGCCAAAATGGCATTTTTAGCAACCGGCGAAAAATAAACAAAAAAATTTTTCGCGATTGTTATTCATTATTTTATTTTTTTTATAATATCTTTTTATTTTTATTTTAAAACCTAAAAAATAATGATGTATGCGCGATATTATTCATTTTTAATCATCTTTTGAATGTGAACTCTTTTTCGTTGATGTCACTTAGATGGAAAGATCTTGGGTCAGATTGTTTTAGGATTTCTGTATGGTACGAAACCGTACATCCATACTTAATATTATAAATGCGAAAGTCTGTCTGTCTTTCTGTCCGTCTGTCTGATTATCTGTTACGCTTTCACGGCCAAACCGCTAAACGGATTTTGATGAAATTTGGTATGAATATAGTTGAAGACCCGAGGTCAAACATAAGCTACTTTTTGACGCAGGCGGAGCTGCAGGAAAAAGCTGGTATAGAATTAATTAATAAATGTTACCGGAATGTTATGTGGTTATTATGCGAGTACTCGTTAACGTACCGGATCCATCCTCGTATTAGATACCTATGCAATACCTGATTGTCAATAGCAGCAGTCGATTTTTTTGGGAGACCCAAATCATGATTTTGTACCTATATTGCAGCTAAAGAAGGACCGAAATCAAACCGGTACGGTACAAGGCCGGGCCGGACCGGTCGGGAACATTGAAATGTACAGTGTAAAAGTTCTCAATCATATTTCTGTGTCAAACATAATATTATATTGGTGTTATTTTTATAACTAACATTTATTAACGAATACAACTTAATTTCCCATTTGTGACCAATTTTAATTTACGCTTTTTATGACAATCTGTTAATTATTAATTATACATTAAATTTTTTACATTTACAAAATTATCTTATGCTAATTTCTTATTTCTTGTTTCACTAGGCAAATAGCCGTGGTAATAATATTAATATTTTATTTTAATATCTAGTACGACATTCGTTTATGTGTAGTGAAAGACTTAGGCGATATATCATTTAAATTTTATGGATTTACATCCATTCTTGCATTATTAGTTATTTCATCTAAAATTCGAAGTTGTCAATTGGCTAAAATCTGCATAATAATGTGCAGCGATAACGGACGACAACTTACGTGGAAAATAAAAAAGAAAGCTTTATTCTATGTCGTTTACATAATCATTATTTTATTACTATTATAAATAACTTCTCTTTGTATTGACTAGTCCCCCGTAACGAACGGTTGTTAATAACGGCTAACTGCTATCTCAGAAACTACTGTTCGGACTTGTAGAATCTATACTATATATTATTATATTATAAAGCTGAAGAGTTTGTTTGTTTGAAGCGCAAATTTCAGGAACCACTGGTCCGATTTGCAAAAATATTTCAGTTTTGGATAGCCTACTTATTGAGGAAGGCTATACGGCTAGGACGAAGTTGACACGGGCTGCTAATTAATTAATAAATAAAATTACAAAGATTTTAACGCATTTAACGTCGACTGGTGGTCACGCAGCCCGTCCCGACTTAGTCCGGGTCACCTATAGCCTTTCTCGATAAATGGGCTATCCAACAATGAAATATTTTTTTAAATCCGACCATGGGCCGCAGCGATATGTCAGTCACTCAAGTTTCTTCTTTTATATAAGTATATAGATAAGTAATAAGTATGTAATCGTAACTGTTGAATTACTAGCGAGCTCCAACTAAGATCGACACAATCATGCCCAGGAATCGGAATTGCATTTCCCCAGTTACTCTATGCTTGTGCTATTGTTTATTCTGGTTGTTGCCACCAGGCGGCGCCGCGGCCGGCGGCGAGCAGCAGTATTCACTGCGCTGGAATGACTTCCAATCAGCCATGGTGTCTTCCTTCCGGAGGTTAAGAGACGAGGAGGACTTCGTGGACGTCACCCTCGCCTGCGCTGGAGCAACTTTCAGCGCACACAAGGTTAGTGTAAAACGAGAACAGCACATTTTTATTATCAAGTGTATTTAGTGGCCAAACACGGACAATAGTTTTTTAGTAGTTTTTTTTTTCAAACTATATGTCTATCGCCTAAGAGAAAAGGCTAGGATAGATGATACTTAATTATATAATCACAGCGTAGACGATAGAAGAATGTTTTTAAAAACTCACTGTAAGTACTGTATTATTTTGAATTCCGTCTAGATGGCGAGAGATAGTGATGTTCGCATCAAATACATTTTTTTTAATGAATTATCGATTTTATTGCCAGGTGGTGCTATCAGCTTGTAGTCCTTACTTCCGAAGACTGTTGAAGGCGAACCCCTGCCAGCATCCCATCGTGATCCTTCGAGACGTCCACGACAAAGATATGGAGAGTCTACTAAGGTCTGACTTTTCTTCATCTTATTATGAGTGTACTTTCGAAGTGCAAACAAGTATTAGATCAAGTCTCAGTAGTTAATTTCTTTCAAGCACTTACCAAATAGTTTTGCGTGCTTCCGCCACCAGTAGTAGTGGGTGGGTGCCGGCCGGCAATAGTTTGCATGAACTAACTGGTGGCGAAAGTACGCAAACTAATTTGGTAACTGCTTGTAACTTTAACTTCCGTAAAATAACGCCTGAATCAATTAAATATCTTAAATTCTTTTGTCTAGAACCATTTCAATAACTCAGAAAAGAATTTCAGTTAACAAAATTACTTATAAAGTTGAAATTAGCAAAGTACGTAAACAGGTATGATACTTCGGAACTAAATTGACTAATATGTATGCCAACAGGTTTATGTATCAGGGAGAAGTACACATCGGTCAAGAACAGCTAAAAGAGTTCCTCAGAGCAGCACAACTGTTACAAGTCAGGGGTCTGACGGATGTCCCTGCACCAGCTCCAGTGCCTACATTAGATCAAAAAGCTTCACCGGTAAGGAACTAGGGAGTCCATCACCTTGACAAATGCAAAGTTTCGACTGTGTTTCAATTTTTGAATATGCGACATAGAACAGTTGATGAATATAAAAGGAAATCAGAAATGTATTCAATATTATGAAGGTGCCACGTTGGGCGCCAATTTATGTAAAATGTCGCCCAACGTGGCACGAACATTATCTTTACTGATAAAGAAAACGAAATCACAACGTGAAAGAAAGTTAAGGATCTACTAAAAAATACATTTTCTTTTGCATTTTATTTTAATAGTTCTATTTTGTATTACATAAATTACTACTCATTTTCTTTTAGTGTTTAATGTTTCATTACATTTTTTAGTCGGCATCATCGTGGACAGAAACAGGTAGTGGAGGTTCAAGAGAAGGGAGGGAATCTCAGCAGCGAGAAGGAAGAAGGGCGAGAAGACCAGAAGATGGCACGGCCAACACACCACCACCTAAAAGAGCAAGATCATCAGATTTGTACCAGGCGCAATTAAAATCTAGGCAAGTAATGTTTATTTGTTTATGAGAAAACAGCGGATTTTTCATTTATGTAATATTAAATAATTAAGTTTCTTTTTATTCGAATTGAAGAGG
This sequence comes from Euzophera pinguis, assembly GCA_947363495.1. Classification (NCBI taxonomy): domain Eukaryota; kingdom Metazoa; phylum Arthropoda; class Insecta; order Lepidoptera; family Pyralidae; genus Euzophera; species Euzophera pinguis. The sequence goes on along the minus strand of OX376156.1, from coordinate 18,832,086 downwards.
ATGTATTTCTCTGTCACTTGAAATTGAATTTTCAATGACAACCGAAAACGTTCGGTCAATCGCCTCATAAGATAAGGGATGTGACCTTTAAATGTCTTTGTCGACGTAATTTTTTTTTTATATTTCTTTATGCTCCTTCAAAACGACAACTTTTTTTTATACAGGACAGAACAACTAATGGCTGTACAAGGCGGAAGCCCCGAACGTTTAGGGGCGAATGGACACGAGCTTGGACTATTTGGACAGGTTCTGGACAACACACAAAATCCACACCTGTCAGGGACCTCTAACAATTTGGTGAGTAATTTAATTTAGTAGAACTAGTCGTTAAAATATTGTTATACTCTTTGACAACTTTGGTGACATAATTGAAAATGTGTTGCATAATAATATGCCGAAATTGTTATATAGATATATCTCCCGTCCATATACAAATGAGGATATAAGTTGATAACCCCTCCCATCCATGTATATGAAACATTTCTGCAGCCATTATAGCCAGTGCCTGTTTGCCTACTAGATTACAGAAAACATTGTTTTTTGTAATCTAGTAATTGACTGCTAAAAATAATATAATGTGCCTGTCAACAAAGCTTATGAACTTATTTCCACCTCAGTCGGGAGACGGCGAAGAATCATCATCAGATGCTGGTGCTAGCGATACAGAAGGAGAGACGAGAGCCAAGCAAGAGCCCCTGGATTACGACGACCCAGCGACTATGGCCAACACCAACGGAACCTTATCAAATTTTCCTGGACTTCTTAATTTGCCAGGTATAACGATAACCAAACTGTCTTAAAATGCCAGATCTAATGAAACGATAAAATGGAATTATTTTTACTTTTTAATCAGAAGAAATTATTAAACTAAGTAATATGACATTTGTTTTCCTTGACGATATTGTTGTTCATTCGTAGAACTACGTAAACGTATCACATAACTTTTTGTTTTTTCATTTACAGGATTTCCAGGTTTACCAGGCCCCTCAGGCATCGCAGACAACTATGGTAAGTAAAATTTCATAACACACTAATAATCTTATTGTTAATTTTCATGACTCAATAAGATTTTCCATGACACGTGGAATAAGAAAAACAATTAAAGTTGGTACCACTTTACCTTATATGCCTAATCTCTAATGTTAATGGCAATCGAAGAACAAAGAAGTCATTGTATCATTAATTGTACATTATTGAGTCATGTATAGTATGTTGTCAATAACACTAACAATTAAATAACGAGATCGACATTAAAAGCTTAATTACTCTATTAACTGTTAGATAAATACTGTCTAGTCCTTAAAATTTAATGCATAAATGATTCGGAAAAATATCTAGCAACAATGGAAGTAACATTTCGTATATGCGCTTAGAGTCGTCAGAATCAAGTAGGGTGAATAGGAATTAGGAAGCGAAGCGAGCATTGAACGAGTCCTCGTCTGCCCCAGGAGCGACCTGGCCGGGCGGCGGCGAAGGCAAGCCGCTGGCTAAGCCCGAGGAGCGCGGCTACGCTCAGTACGGCGCGGCCGGCTACGGAAACGGTGAGGCCGCCAAGCCCGCCTGCCCCGAGTGCGGGAAGCTCTACAGCAACAATAGCAACCTCAAGCAGCACATCCTCAACGTGCACGCCGCGCGCACGCTCGCGCACTCCTGCCCCGTCTGCGGCAAGGCGTTCAAGACGCGCCAGTACATGCAGATACACATGAACTCTATACACGGCGTAAAACAGAGGAGGCGCGAGCCCGCCCCGTCCGCGGACCCCTGCGACCGATACACTCACAATAGCGCTTAAACGATGTTATTATCGGAATTGTGTCTAACCGCCGCCTCTGTGTTACAGGGGCGGCCCTCGCGGGCGGGGCGGCGCTGGGCTACCGGCCGCAGTGTCCACTGTGCGGCCGCGTGTACTCCTCCACCTCCAACCTGCGCCAGCATATGCTCAATGTGCACTCGCAGACCGACCGCGACCAGTGGTTTCCTTGCCAGCACTGCGGCAAGAAGTGCAAAACCAAGCACTACCTCATCAACCACCAGCTCCAAGCGCACGGCATTCGACAGCGACAGAACTCTTAGAGACGGCGCGACGTCGAGCGAGCGCCGCAGATGACCGCTCCCCCGCCGCTCGGCGCCTGGTGGTGATACCGCCCGATCCTCGGCCTGTACAATAAATTACATGTGCCAACGGACGTACGTAAACGAGGACGTAAAGAACTATTCACCGATATATCGTATTTAATAACGGCGTAATATTTTTAGAGATTTTATTACGGTCATATTTTTTGTCGTTAAGGGGTAGCGATGTTAATAATAACCGTCGGATTTGCCAACACCTGCTAGTAACATGGTGCTGTCGGCATTGCAGATGCCGCGGCGCAGCGCGCGTTGGCAAACCCGGCGGTAAGGGATAGCGTCGAGAGGGAGGGGGAGGTGCGAGGGAGCGAGTTGCTAAAGTACCTGGAGGCGGGCGCGCTGCAGCGGCTACAGTGCCCGCTGTGCGCGGCGCGGCTGGGCTCGTTGGCGCTGGCGCGGCGCCACCTGGAGGCGCACTACCCGCGGGACAGCCCAGTGTGCCCCGTGGCCTCCTGCGCAAGGTACTTCGCGCATCCCAACTCCGTGCGCAACCACATGAGGATAAAACACCGCAAGCAATGGGATAAAATGAAAACCCTCAAATGGAGTTGCGGTTGGGCGAATTAACAATTGAGGTGCACGCGCAGTTTTCAGACCAGGCGCTTCTGAGCACATAAACATTGGCGCTAGTAAACGGAAGCAACTCGTTCATAAAAAAATTAGGCATTTGAAAGATAAAATTTGTAAAATAACGGCTGTGAAATGGAACTACTTAAAAAAGTGGGGCTTATATTAAACCGAAAAAAATGATCTCCAGGATGCATTTTCATATTCCGCTGTCATGTTTGTTGTATAAAGCAGTAGGATAAATCGACTGAAAATTATTTTTGTAGTAGTATAGACTGATATTGTTTAAGTAAGGATATATATTAAGTAAGAGCATTATGACATGTGATGATTGGTGCCATTGATAGGATACGAAGTGCAACTAAGAATGTCGATGTTCTGTCGAGTGTCGAGACTTTCCGCTGTTTGTATCTATAACTTCCATTGTTGCTTCAACTATATTCTTATTTGTAGCTGTAGTTACGATGTCCTGAAACTATTGTATGTCGACATTTTCGACAAGAAGTCGATCACAGGGGCAGGCTTCTGAGTTTAAAGTCTTTAATATTGGTAAAACTAGTCAATTTATTTTCTGAGAGTAAGTACACAAACTTTTTAAATTACAATTATGGTTAATAGAACGTGGTTAAAACCTCCTCGGTTCGTTCAAAAAGCTTTAGAATGGCAATGTGTTCAATTGTCAGGGCATCGGTCTATTCTTTCTAAAGACGCCGATGCAATGGTTTTTACTCGTATATTACTTTTATGTAGACCAACAAACATAGATATATATAGACCTATGAAAACTTAATTTGTAGAACTAAAAAAAAAATACCTCAAACGTTTCGGTTTGAAAACTTATCATAATATCAAACAAACTTACATTTTATACATATTGAATTAAAGTTAATTTTCATTTCCATAACTACTAACATGTAATACAAGTTGGCATCGGTCTATATGTGTTTTTTTTTATGATTAATTTACTTTAAGTTGCAGCAATAACCCCGCCCACAAACCATTGTAACGGCTTATATTTTCGACCATAGATAAGACAATACGAAATAGAATATAAACCTAATGCCTTTTAACGCAATAGTTAAGAATAAGTTTACTTCCAATCATATAAGAGTATTTATTTTATATTGACGCTGGCCGTACGAGCACAATCTAAAACATATCTAGTCAGTGTAGAAACATACGGAAATATACGAGAGGGGTTTATTTAAATTGTAAATAGTGAATTTCCGGTCGCATATATTTTAATAGTGACAAGGGGAATACACCAATCATAGTCTATATTCTTTTATTGAGGTTTTCCGTGGACAACGACGTTGTTACTGGTGCAATAGTACGCGGACTAGACGTTTCTGGTGAGGTTTACAGAATAATTAATCAATAATTTTAGTACCCGAAACCTAAAACAAGTTTCTTTTTAATCCTTTCATTAATAAGTTATAAGCCTTTGAAATTGGTTGGAAGGATAACCTAAAAAAAAAAAACAAGAAAAGGATGCACTATGTGTGCAGTGACGTCACTACCAGTTGATTTCATGCGTAGTAAAGATATAGCAAGACGTCCTTACCACGCTTCCACTTTTCTTCATGAGAAAATTTTTAACACGAATTACTGCTAAAATAAATTAACAACCATAGAATAAAAATATTACCAAGTTTGTACACAGTTTGAACACAGTCAAGTACCCTATATGGCAACACTGAAATGTGTCAAAATGTTTCATAATATAATATCAATAATGTGATTATATTTTATAATTTTCCACCTAAATTACCAATTTAATCCATATTTCTCATCGCCTAAAAAATCTTGCTATCGATAAATTTCTATAATTTTCAAAGAACATGAAACCGCCAGTGCTTTAAATTCTCTCACTTTCAGGCCAAAGCATTAAATAAAGCGTACAATAAAGTTTTGTGAAGATATTCTGTATTATGAATATCTATCCTTTTTTTATTTACAGTAAGGTAGGTACTTAAAAATAATTCAACGAAGTGCTTACAAATCAAAGTATTTGTTCCGTTCAACAGTAACCGTCTAGTCCGCAATTTTATTACAAATTTATTAATGTTAGTACCTACAGCAAACGATGCCTTCGAAATATATGCGATAGGACATAGCAAGCGTTTCATAGATCTCCAAAACTAAACAAAAAATATTGGTAACTTAGCGAGTAGTTGAAATTGTTCCTGGCGCCTCAGAGGCAGTATATCTTTATAATAAATAAATTTAAGCGTACAACAATGTAAATTAGTCATGCAATAACCAAATGTTCAATGTGAGTAAACGATTCTAGTTGCGAATGTATTAGTGATACGATTATATACGTAATAGTTTAATTTTTACCCGAAGAAAAGTGTCTGCTTATATAAATACATAAATAATAAAACTACGAAGTAGAAATTCTGTTGTTTGAATGGTAACACTGAATAGAGTTTATTAAAAATTATATTCGAATAGAATTAAGCTTCAAATAATGCAATACTTAGAAGTAAAATTCCAAAAAGGTAAGACAACACACAAAATCCGTCCCATTCGATTTGAGCGTTATTCCAAAAAGTAAAACGGAGATTTTTCTGCAGCTTGCCGGCGAAACCAAGACCTGCTGAGGGTGCGGGCCACGGACCCTCGTCCATGCCCCAAGTGTGGCAAGATCTACCGCTCCGCTCACACCCTGAGGACGCATCTAGAAGACAAACATACCGTCTGCCCTGGATATCGGTATGCGCCTAAACTATACAATACGAAATAAACTATTTTAATACGGTTTTATCGCGTTTATTACTTATTTATTTACACCCGACGTTTCAAACACTTTACAGCGTTCATGGTCGCAGGCAGAAATTTCAGGCGGTAGTTTGTAATCTTATGACATCAAAGACAAATGTTAACTTAGTCTGCCTGCGACCATGAACGCTGTAAAGTGTTTGAAACGTCAGGTGTAAATAAATAAGTAATAAACGCGACAAAACCGTATTAAAATAGTTTAATTTAATGAATAACAATCGCGAAAACATAAGAAATTATACAATACGAAATACTTTTTTTGCACAACACGGAAACATAAGTCTAATGTTCTGAAAGATAAACAATATTCAAACTTGACAAGAGATAGCACAAATTGTGGAGAAACCACAGATAGTTTAGGAAATGACAGGAGTTTGTTAAAGAAGGTTGTTGGCTTTAGAAGTTTTTACGAATACAATTTTTGACAGATGCGTGCTGTGCGGAACAGTTGCGAAGTCCAGAAACTCACTCCACTCACACATGTCACGGCAGCACCGCGGCATTTCCACCAAGGATCTGCCTGTTCTGCAAATGCCCACCAGATTTGATCCGGAGCTGGCCAGCCAGTAAGTATTTAAAGGTTTTTGTTCCAAGTAAGCAACTGGACTTTTTTATCACCGGGTATAAAAATGGCCAAATAAGGCAAATTCAATGTAGTCCATATATATAGTCTATAGTATACCAACATTTCATAACCCTCTGTCGATAACAAAGTCAAATAGTGCTTGTTTTCTTTATTTCGCTTTCATTTATCTATTTGTCACTAAGTTCTTCGTCACATGTTTGAATTCGGAAATCAACTTCTAGAAAACACACCACAAACTATAGCAACATCAATTAACTCTAAACCTCAATAATTCAGGCTGCTAGCAAAAGCAGGAGTGAAGGTGTCTCCCGAACAGCTGCGAGCCCGAGCGTCACCCACGGGCCCTCGCCGCTCCGACATCAAACTGGACGCTAAGTCCGCCGCCTCCGAGAGCAGCTCCATCTGCGGGGACAACGATAATGATGATCTCAGCCAGTCTCGCTACCAGGACAGCATACCTGTCTCGCCGCCGCGTAAGTCTTAAACTACCCTCGATTTGAACTTTGACTTAACAAAATTATTTTTAGCTTCTTTTTTACCAACTAGTTTTCTAAAAATGCTAAACACCGGATGTTGATGTCAGTATTGATCCCTGATACCCAAATATGCTGATTTACATGACGCCTTACACCACTATTTAAATTTTACCGGCAACTTTTTACCATTGCTGAGGCAGGATATTACTAATACTTATCACCAGTCCATTAATCATTCACCATATCCTCCAGATATAAACAACTTGGCGAACACCACGATCACCAAGGTGCCTGCCGTGCGGGCCGTGACAGCCAAGACGATGGAGAACCTGCCCCACAACCTCGGAGCGGCGATGAAGCACGATGACTACCCGCCAGGGTACGGGGGCTCTGCCATACTCGACACCTACATGCAGTACTTCGGTGAGAACCTATTCGGTATGATTCTTTCCCATTTCTCTCATTTATTTTCAGAACTACCAAAATAAGCTCTTACAATGACAACAGGACCCACAACATTCAAGTCAATAAATAATTTTTATTTCTGACCCATGAGCAATCTCTTCTAAATTTTTCAAATTATTATCATTTTCAGGAATGAATGCGGCGAAATTAGCACAACAAATGACCACTATGCACATGGACAGGAAAACTTACGACGAGCCATCTCCACAAATGGGATCACTGCCTCCGCACCCGACAAACTTGGCTCACCAGCGCTTTCTGAAGCAGATGCAGCGGCAGTACACCGACACCATGACCAAACCTGACATCATGCGCAACTCGGATGAACCACTCGATTTAGGCAAGGAGAGGCAAAGAAATGACAGTATCAGCGATATGGAAACAGATAAACATGAAGCGGCGGATAAGGAGAATAGCAAAGAATACAATGATGATGATAGAAACAGAATGAATAATTCCGAGCAGGACATGGACAACAGCGGCCAGGAAGAGGGAGACTACTCCGAAGATGAACATAAGAACGCGTCATGAAATGATCATGCTTTTGCAGTAGGAGTGTTGAATTAGTCGCGTGGCCGACGAACAGAGGACAAAGTTTTGTTGATGGTTTTTCAAACGGTGCTTGAGTGTTATATTTTGTGGTCATTAGCTGATTCTTCGTTTTACGGTTTAATTGTTGACCCGTGGAATGTCGTTAGTGCCATTTCCAATATAGTAATGTAAATTTAAAATTTAGGATTAATGGTTTGAGCCCTTGCCAGGAATAGGTTGCTGATGTTACAAATCACTTATTTTTACTGAAAGCTGTTGAAGATTCAGGTCGTCGACGACGTCTTCTCGCTGAGTATTGAAGCATTCCGTTGCAGTTCTGACCAGTTTCATTCACTAAAAGTTTAGTTTAGTGTCCGCCCGGCTCCGCGTGTCTCACGTAGGTAGCACCCGCCTCACCTTAGTTCAGATCGTCGACTCTCCACTCAATGTGAGATTGTTTTATTAGATAAATTATAAACTAGTGAGTAGTGTTTTTGTAATGTGTATGTAAGGTCCCTGTCACGTAGTAGGGCCTCTTACATAGTAATTCCATCCATCTACCTCAGCATTTGGGCCAATGCGGCGATTATAAATAAAAAAAAAAATATCCACACAAATTGTGAAATTCCATCCATCTACCTCACTTCAATAGATTTTATTTAATATTTTATACAATTTATAGATATAAATAACTGTTGTTTTATGCATTTTGCAGATTGCATTTATATATATACTATATATATATAGAATATATTGTAGGTAAAATATTACGCAAGTCATTAGGTGATTGTTAGTGCTGCCCGTAGATCTTTCGATTACCTTTTCTTTTGTATAGAATGCACTCATTAGAGAAAAATTAGACTGTATCACGACCGTAGAGAGTATAGGAGTAACCTCGGATATCAAACAGCGCACTAATGTTAACCTTTGTATACGAACAAATATGACAGAGCTTAAATTAAATGTTAATATGACAAATTTTGAAGAGACCGTCGTTGTCTCATATTAAATTGTAATAATTTACAACAATGACGATATAATAAGCCATTGGCGTTTACCTGATATAACATCTACTTATGCACACTTGTTATATGTCAACTGCCTTGAGACTGAATATAATTTCGGATTCCGAAATCCACCAGTTGCGGTAACGGCTTGAGATAAACAGTCAAGTTGAACTGTATATAAACTGAGGTGATATGTAAAGTACATAATGATAACACAAAGCAATAAATAAAGTATACCTTGATGTTGCCTTCGATGTAAATAAATGGGTAGTGTCGGTTTGCGTTGGTTTGTAACTTTGTACGAATGAACAGACAAGATGGATTATTTTGTAGTAATGATGTGGGCTCGTTACTTAAATAACAATTACTGTGATTACAATCTCATGTTAGCCTTCAATACTTATACATATTTTTTAGAGTACAATGTTATAGTTATCTAGTATATCGTAAGGAATAATTAAAGTAAGCAAGTCACAAAATTATATTTACTTCCCTGAACATTAGAATTCACTTTATTTAAGTATCTAGAGCAATAGGAGAAGCATTTAACCTTTTATATGAAAGATATTTAATTGTGTATGAATTTATTGAGATGTCACATTCGCTTTTGTATAGTAGTGTTTAAGTGAAAATCTTATTTCGTCGCAAGAACTTCCAAAATAAGTATTAAATGACTTTTTTGTTGATCTGAAAAGGGAAAAACGATAATTGCGAATACTTACTAGAAAAATCAAAGTTTTTGTATTTAGATATTGTTTTGTTACACTTTCGTATTGTTGTTACATAATGTTGAATGTTACGCGTGCGTTTTGCATTACTGTGTGGCAACTTACAAACTTAAGAAATGGCGAATTGTGACAGTCGATAAGTTTATAAAACGTATTATAGTATAAGTGCTACGGGTTGATTGATTTTTTTTTAGTGTATTAGTGAGATTGTCAAGTTACGCCGGTTTGGTTTGCGAACAAAAATCTTGTTGAACGTTAGCAGTGTTGCCATAGTGAGTAATTATTTTCGACTGTATATAAATAAGTTTGTTTAGACGAGTGCTTAATTCATTATTATTATGGTATTGAAGAGACTTTTTATTTAGTTTACTCTGAGCATAGTGTCTACACGTATATATAGATATCGCATACTATACATAACACAAGCAATAGTTACCAGAAAGTGATTATAAATGTCTGATAGGTATATATTTTTTCAAACACCAGTACCTACCCCAAACTACCTTAAGTGCGCAGTGCCAAAAGTTACATCGATATTATTTCCATACAACAAAAAGTTGTATAATCATAATAATTTTTAATTTCGATGTAACTTCGACGCTGTACCGTTGTTGATTATACAAAATATTATATATACCAGTGAAAAAGTATAATATTTAGGACTTTAAGTCAATGATTACATTATGAATGCTCTCTGTATTGTACACACTTACAATTAGTTACCTTATGGACTTCGGAAGTTCGCGTTTCTTTATTTTAAAATGACTATACCTCATTAGCATGACTGTTCATGTAAAACTCATTTTTGTTTACTCACTGTTACTAAAATGTTAAGAGTTGACTTGATTGGACATGGATTGCAGAAGAGGATCTTAATCGGGTCGATCAAGGACTATAATCACATCTCGCCATTGCATTGTCTTCTACAGTATTTTATATTTAAAAGTTGTTTTATGCAATTAACTTAATAAATATATAATAAATAAATAATTATTAACTTGTAACAACAAAGTCGTACATCTGAACTCTTTGCAGTTACACACGCATCTAACCAATCGTTGTTCGATACAGACGAATTTTCTAAATAAGATAGGAACAGCTGCACAGTATCTACTCAGTAGATACAGGCAACACAAACAACAAATCATTCAATTTCATTCGGTCCATGTCCAAACCAATCACAAGTAACAATCGCGGAGTATACTAGTGTAGCGAGCACAAACTAAGTTACGGAATCTGTTGTATGCGTAGATTAGTTGATTTGATTGTTTGATTATATTTACCACCGGTTGTTGTAAGTTCGCGCATTCAATCGTTCACGTTGCCATAGTCTGTTTATTTCTCGAAATTTAATGGAACTGAAGTCACACTTAATAAGTAATTTAAAAAGAAATCAAACCTAAAGTCTTTGCACGTCCATACACATACAAACAAACTGGAATATAATTTAAATTTTACAACCTTGTTTACATGAATAAAAAGTATTTATTTAGTATACATGTAAACTTTCTGATAAAGTACACGAAAAAGAAACAACTCTTTTCTCGCTTATTATAATTTGTCATGTCAAGTCATGTGAATTCAGTTCAGTTCCATTTCAGTATATATTTTTTTAAATTGTTATTTTCATTGGCGGCTACTGTATACGACTGCTTCATTGCGTCGTCGCCAAATTTACGCAAAACCTACCATTTTCCCGTAAAAAATCTATTATTAATTTGATTATTTGAATATAATTTCTGCCATAAGATGTGAATAAAGAACATCAACTTATATATTTCAAATATACATAGGTCAATATTCGGTATTTACAGCTATTGGCAGTGTTATTCTAATTGTTCGTCCGTGAAATGTTGCCATATAAAGATTTACCGTAGAAAATGGTAGAAAAAATTTAATTTATTAAATATCCTTTGCCATTATACATTAGTGTACTAGATGTACCGCTTCACTTCATTATTATTATACAAGAATAATAAAAATAATTGTTTTGGATTTGTTCAGTTTTATTTTATAAAACGCACCTATTAATTTAGAAAATGCTTTTGTACGACAAATGTTTCGAGCTGGATAAAAGCATCTGAGATAGCCTAACGGCTGCCATCTGTCGATAGAACCCGCAAACAACGGCTTGACCAGTCTTCCAATCCTAGGACAGATAAGCTCAAGCCAGAAGCCACTAATGGCGACCAATCCAAGTTTTTCCCGCACTTGCCGTCGCTTGACATGAGCCAATTATTACGAAGAGACACGAATGTAGAGGATTGGATGTCTGACACATTCGTAATATTCAGAGCCCTGTTCTACATATTCCCAAAATAGTACTGGATTAGATTCCCAGCGCGTAAATATTCCTAGTAAACATTTATTATTTTCAAAAGAAATTCCTGCATCTGTTTTAGATACGGAAACGGCAGTATTTTTAAATCGCCAGGGACTGTATTCTTCAAATGTACGATATATATGTCGAATAAAAATCATTCGTTACCGAACAAAAAATATTCGACTCGCCGATTTTGCGTGACTCACACTTTTCAAAAATAGCACTCCAGAATTTGCAGACTCCTTGCTTTTTATAATGTGTTAGTAATATAACGCGATCGCTCTCAACCAATGGTTCCACCTATCAAAAAGCCTTGTCTAAAACAAAAACAAATTTATTCAAATGGAATCACATTGACAAATATATTTTTTTAAAATATAGACTTGCATGCGCTTAAATTAATGTTGTGCCTAAAGCTAGAGGAATAAATACAGTACATTATCACAATAAGTATTCTAACAACATTTAGTCTATTATTTGGTCTTTGTATTACCATTTTTGCCTCACAACCACAGAATTTTGTTTTCTAAAATACTAAACATTCTAACATAAAAAAAATCAATCAATTAACTAACCTAATTTTGGCGAGCAAAATAATCTCATTCAGGTTCGTTCATTAAAAAAAATACTTTTGCCTCTTATTTTAGATAAGAACTTGTGATGGAAAACGGTTACGGACACCTGCAACACCAATATTAAAAATCATAAATTTTCATCTTCTTCATATTCTATTCTAAATAATCAACAATCGTAGCCTCACAAAACTTATTAAATATTCCAATTTAAGACATTCAATTCCTATCGGTTAACAGTAAAAAAAATCGACTGGCAAGACCGAAATGGTAACACAAGAGCCATCTATACTACAGCCGTAAAGAAAGCGAGGCTGTGCGATGCGTGGTATTACATTTAATTTACATGTTTGTACAATTACATTTATATCTAAAGCCGTTGTAAATTCTTGTTGGCTCCCTTAATCCTTCGTCTTGCTCTTTAGGAAGTATTGCACGCCGAAAATGGCGTGCATTCTGGAAAAGAGTAGTTTTTGTCCTGTCATTTGTTTGGGCGATAATCAAGACTCAAGACTAATACCTGACACCATTATTTAGGGACCAAGTTTAGTAAATAAATTAGATAAAAATTAATAGCCGCTCTGAGAGATGTTACATAATGTCCACCTATTGTACCTTAGGGAGAATAAAGTAACTAGGGAGTTGCTTATGTATATCCATGTTAATGAGTATAAATTTAAAAATTCTACCTCTTATTTTTTTTAATTTGGAAAATTTGCCAAAATATGTCTCAAATCTGGCAGTAAATGAAAATTGAACCATATTTTTATCATGTCTCAAAAATTAACTTATTTATTGCAGGACGTTAAAGTACACAAATATTACAATAAACTATGACAATAAGTACCACAAAATCTATACACAAATAAACAAACTCACAGTAAAGCCAAATGCTATTTCTTTGACGCCAGCGCGATGCCGAGCCCGATGAGTCCTCCGAGCGCCACCACCGCTCCTCCGAGCGCCACCACCGCTCCTCCGGCCACCGCCATGCCAATCAAACCTTCTTTTTCCATGCGTTTGTTTATTTGCCTCTGTAATTCACGCAAACAAGTTGTGAATCACCTTTTAATTATACATTTCATTGTGGCTGTTGGTGTGTGAGGCCAAATTTATCCACTAGAACAGAATATATAACATAGGAATACTATAAAAATATTCAAGACTAGCTGACCCAGTTCCGCCTAACAGTCGATTCTTTAATTTTTTTGTTTTTTTTTTTATGTGGTGGCATGCGCGTGATCTGCGCGCTGTACTGGACAGTACTTGGACATTGCAACATTACTTTATTTTTCTAAAATAAATGTAGCCTAAGTTACTCCTTATGACATCAGCCAATAAAAGTCCTGTCAAAATCGGTCCAGACATTTCAGAGATTAGCCGGAACAAACAGACAGACAAAAATTGTATAAAATGTTATTTTGGTGCATGTACCGTATATATATTAATATGCATGTAGTAAAAAACGGTTATTTCAATTTTACAAACAGTAAAAGTTTTTATTATTAAGTAAGTTTTTTTTTTATTTATATGTATAGATGTCGCGCCGCAGCTGGGAATTTTGTTAAGCAACATTGTTTCTAGGATACTCAGTTATTCATGGTCCAAGATTTTGCACTCCGAGGTAAACATTTTTACAGGGAAGGGAAACTTAACTAACATGACCAGAGGCGTGTTATTGGCCAACACTGTCAGATTTTTCAGGCTACATAAAGGCATCACGGATAATAACCGGCACCAATAGCTTAACGTGTCTTCCGAAGCACAGAGGAGCTCAAGGGAACATACAAGCCACAAGTAATGAAAAAGAATGAATTGATAAAAATTAAGGATTGATTTCTATTTCATTAAATGACATAGTGAATTTAGTTGTTGGCAAGACACATACAACATGTTGCCACCTAAAGCCAATCAATTTCTTATATATATTTTTTATTACATTGACAAAAAAGGGATGTTATGTTTTAGCATTCATTTAACTGTGTATGTTTGTATGTATAGCAAAACATGACTGTTCTCTATATAACTGCAACACCATTGTAATATAAATTATGTACCATGTTTTTAAGCAAATAAAGTTTTTGTATCTTGTATATATGTCAGATTTCTTATTCATCTTTATCAGAAATATATGAATAAGTCTTTAGATTCTGTGCATTCTTCCAAATAATGTGTGCTATGACACCATCATAAAAACGAAATGGCATTTAACATAATATGCAATAAACGACAGACCAATCAAAATGTTTTGATCACTCTAATCGAGTGCAGTATCAAAGTAAAGGAAAAATGCATATCACTTTATTTAAACGAAAAAGTTGTTTATATATAATATTGTCAGTCATTCGTGTTTTTTATTTTTAAATAATTAGCTTAAATTAATCCAATTACCTCTAATGCTAAGACTTGCTGGTTTGCTGGCTCTATCTCGAGGAAAGCTTTGACATAGTGAAGTGCTTTGCTGTACTCCTTGATCCGAGCATTGCCAATTGCGAGGTAGAACAGGTAGTCCCGCTTGCCTTCCGGATGGGAATTGAACAATTCTTTCAGTAGTAAAATACCCTACAAAAGAAAATATAAAATTTATGAAATCAATGTCAGTTAAAATATTTTAGGAACTCACTGTTTTGTGTGTCCTGACAATATGAATTTATACTGGCATAACCTGCAGTTACTGCTGACTTGTTTGACATTTAATGTTACCCACTTCTGATGAAAAATAGGTGTTTCCATTAATTTATGGTTAATAAGAAGAAAAAAAAAGAATTCACAAATGTAGAATTTCTTAACATTTTACTTTGTTTGAGTTGTAGGTGCTCAAACAAAAGCTAAAACAATAAGTTTAAAACAACTGATGAATCGGACCTTTCTTATGTCGGTAGGATATTTGCTTCGCACGAGACACCATGCATATTCAAACTGTGCTTTATGTGACACATTTCCTTCGTGAAGCTGCTCGTGGAACACTTTCTCGAACTTCTGTAATATAAATATAAAATTATGTTATGAGTCACACAACACATCCAAAACACGATTCCACGTCAAAATCATTACTTGCAAATCTTCTGAAGACACTATTTCATCAAGTACGTCCTCCATGGTACTGTAAAGTATTTTATGAACAATACTGTAGCAAAATAAAGCCAATTATAATAAAATTTTCTCAAACAAAATGCGACTAATTTTGAAATTCACATTAATTGATGAGAAAATGCGACGAAACAAAATTTTATCGAAAATAATGATTTTTGACTTTGACATTTGCTTGACAGTGAAGATTTTTTTTGTGGGGCTTGCAAAAATATGGTAACGTTACATAAAGGTAATAGTATAAGAATCGTTACATGCAAGTTAATGTATCGTTAACTCAGCGTTAATTCCGTTGAAAATTGACAATTCTTTAAAATAAAAGTAATAATATTTAGTTTATTTTTGGTTACCACGACTTATAATTGCTATCTACATTATTGATGGTATTTCCACATAATAATAATAAACACTTTTTTGCACCAAGAAAATACAATTTTGAGACACATACATGTAGACATAATAATGTGCAAAGGCGGCCTTATCGCAATAGCAATCTCTTACAGGCAACCCTTTTTGTAGGAAAAATTTCAGGAAAAGAGATAGGCATGGTGCAGAAACTTAAACTATAATAGTATAAACTTACACAAAATAAATTATAATAAACTTACTTAAAGTTACATATTAGTACACATATAAAATACAGAAATAAATAAATGTACTATAATACCTCAAATAATGATGTAAGATCAATTTTAGGACATAACATCTCATATCATTCACCCCCACCTAGAAAATGCTCTTTCACTTGTACTTTAAAACTCGCAAGAGTTTGAGCACGCCGAATAGACTACTTGACTGTATTCATACTTGGTAAATATTGTTATACTAAACAAAATATACACTAAAAAGTAACCGATTCTGAAAACAACATAAAAATTGATTGTTAATTAAGGCAGTAATTCGATTTTAAAGTTTTCTCTAAAATAAAAGTGGAAGCGTGGTGGGGACGTCTCTTTTGTACGCACGAAACCGAGTGGCAGTGACGTCACAGCTCACACAGTGCATCCTTTTCTTGTTTTTTGGCAGTTTCCCGTTCCACCGAATTTCAAAGGCTTATAACTTATTTATTTTTGAACAGATTACAAAAATTGTTTCATAATTCTGTTTCTGGAAATAAAAATATTTAAATGGAAGAAAAAAATAAAAATTTGTAGAATACCCAATTTCAACTGGCAGAGCGTTCCAAAGTCTTGCAGCTTGCACTGTGTAGGATTGAGAAAAATTGGTTGTCTGTAAAGTCGGTTTACGGACGCTAGTTTGACATGACAACGTCAAACATTACAGTAGTCTAATACACATGATCATGCCTCTCTCTCGTTCGTGCCGCGCTCTCGCTTGCGGAACGCGACAATGAGCGTAACGGGACAATGACGTCATCTTCTTCATGCATGCAGCCCGTAGTATCGAGTTATTAGACGTTGTCACGTCAAAAAATGGGTCATTGCAATCAGGCATCACTAGAGGAAGATTGTAGGAGCTGCATAGGGCCCGCCCTTCAAATTCGCTGTGAAAAGTAAAAAGATTTCTAAGATATTGAGGATAAGAAGGATTAAAAAAAAATAGAAAACAGCAGTGACAGAATGTGCTAATCACGGCGAAGTCGAATAGGAAGCCATTTTAATTGCGTACGAAATTGAGAAACATGATCATAATTACGAAGGCTAAATATGAATCTGATAAATAGGTTTTGGAGACGCTCAAGCTTGCTTAATTGATCTTGAGTATTTAGCCGTCTGAGAGAAGCTGAAGCCGCAAATATCTTCCTACTTACCCAACTACAGACAGATGGACAAAGTGTGTTGAGCTCCGTTTATTAATTGAAGCCAAGATTAGTATTTGATAGTGTTATTAATTGCAAAAATAATTTTACTTCAAATATTTATCGGGTAATAATGAAATTTGATGAATATTTAAATAATGCTAATAAGGTAAATGTCTACGTTTCGGTATGTTATGGCTCTTTGACTTTTCAAGATTTTTTAAAAATATTATTAAACACAATATCAATTTGCAAGCTATTGTATAAACAATGGTATTTTGCCTTTACTTTCGTGCCAGATTAAGATTTTTTTATTCCTATTTTATATTTTTGATAATGTTTTTGTGAAGCTCTTATTTGAATGCTATTTAGTTGTAAAATTTGGCTGTAAAAGTTGTAAAATTTATTCAGGTTGGCAGCACAGGGTAGTGAATATATAAATATTTTTTGTTTGGAAGCGCTAATTAGCGCTTCAAGTACTTGTCATCCATGTCAAATGTCGTATCTGTTCGAGTAAACATAACCCTTAGAACCTGACTATATCTTCATTACATTCATTCATACATTAATAAGAAGAATAGGTGTCCAATTGATGAAAAATCGAATGTCAACTGATGATGACATGGCAGTAAAGTCCAATAAACAGGCCAATGTGCAATAGAGATATAGATACGAGAAATATCAAACAAGAGACCAACTCGTGGCTCGCAAAGTCAGAATACTTTGACATTTGACACTGACGTGAATATTTTTTAATGCCTTAGTAATTTTTGCTTTTTAACTTGCAGTTCGAGATGGTCATTAAAGCTACATGACGTCATCACTATGAAATCTTTAAACTTGAATAAAAAAAATCATGTAATTTTTTGATTTTTTTCATTCAAATTGTATTTCTTATACCCGTATTCATAATCATAACCACATGAACGACCTTCACTCAAACTCATTGGAGGGCGCCTAAGGAAGTCCTTAAACTTTCCTTGAAAACGACATTCTTATTCGGTTGCTTGAGCAAACTTGAATGAGGAACGTCACAGGTTATAATAACATTTCCAAACACAAAAATTGAATATTACAAAAGAATAGAGTAAAAATAAAGTAGGTATATACCTAGTCAAAAAGTGGCAAGCCCCCTATTTATATCCACTTTATTTCATTTCAAGGACACTTCAAGGTACCTCTCGACCAACCTTAAATTTGACAGTTCAATAATGTTTTCTTATGTTTTCGCGATTGTTATTCATTAAATTAAACTATTTTAATACGGTTTTATCGCGTTTATTACTTATTTATTTACACCTGACGTTTCAAACACTTTACAGCGTTCATGGTCGCAGGCAGACTTGACAGTTCAATATTCACCTGCAACGAGAAATCATCTCAAGTCAAGGAAGCTTGTGACGACTAATCATAACAATGAAAAATATGGGTGTCAGGTATCAATCCAAAATGGAGATGGAATGGTTTAATGATAACGATATTTTTAAACATTTATCGTTAACGATACTTACATGGTACATCCCACTATGGGCTTGACTTGACATTGACAACTGTGATACATTTGTGCTGATCTGATTTGACTTGACATTGACTGAAATTCCTTCGTATTCGAACTATCTTCCTTTAGAGTTTGTGCTATCTTCATCAAAAAATTTGCAGGGTGCAGCATCGTAAATATTTCCAGTAGATTAATATTTTCTGTGTACAAATAATTCTCTGGATTTCTATCAAATTTAGATCTCCACCCACATCAGTGTTACACCATGCAAAGTGTAATAAACACGGTCAAAGGAACTGCCCTCGGCGTAGCTGGATATTTGACGCCTGTTCTGAAGGTAAGCTTTGTTTTTGTACGCTATCGGGGTTATTGCTACAATCGTATCAAATCACGGTCAAATTGTGTGCATGCATTAACGGACAATGCCCTGTTTGCCGTATATTCTTATCTCTATTGTTGATTTGAATGTTTCATGGAAGTATCACTACTGAAAAAGTTTTGATTCCTATTTTATTTTTTCAGCGAAAAGCTTATACCTACTAATGATCAAAAACATCCCTAAGTTTGCCTTATCGCACTAGTATTTCGCACCTTACATTCATAATTAAAAAAATATTTTTTGAGGGTAAGCTTAAAAAAATAATTGAATGGTTGGCTCTTTGTCTGAAGAAAACCAAATTTATTAACCTTCTAGATATAATACTTACAGTAGCAAAAAGTTCACTACTTGACCTCCTCAGATTTATAATATTTGACACTTAGATTATGTAAAAAAAAATTCTTTGTTTTTTGCTCATTCCCTCAGATGGGGTCCCTAGCTAATTTGTGCTAGGACAGTGTTTCCTTGGTTGTCGAATGTGGAATAGAATAACTTTATTTGCCATTCTTTAAATTTTTTAAGCGATCATAGATACTTAGTCTGATGTTTGTAATTTATTCAGGAATCAAAGTTCCACGAGACTGGAGTGCTGACACCCGAAGAGTTTGTGGCTGCTGGAGACCACCTGGTTCATCACTGCCCGACGTGGCAGTGGGCCAAGGGGGAGGAGGGGAAAGTGAGGCCGTACCTACCTGCCGACAAGCAGTTTCTCATTACTAGGAATGTGCCTTGTTACAGAAGATGCAAGCAGGTATTTGGGATATTGTCCAAGTTTTTTGTGTAAGTAAGTGATTTTTAGTTTTAAATCCAGGCAATATTGAAAGTAAAAGATTTTTCTCTGTTGCTTGAAACTGTATCTATCCAAAAATGGAGTTTCTCAAAGGTAATAAAAAACTGAAGAGTTACAAAATTATGCAAAGAAGAAAGAAAAAGCAAAGTAGGTATTGTATTCAGGATATTAAAAAAATGCGATAAAAATGCAAAGTCTTATGAAATTCAAAAAGCTATTATTTTTATTTTTAGTTGACAAAAGTTACTATTCTGTAAATTACTTCTTGCATGATAATTCTAATAATTTGATATTTTAATAAAGGTATATTTGTAAGCTGTGTCTATCAGCAAAATCATAGTGATTCTGAATTGCTGCCTACTATGTTTCTACCTATGTTTTCACAAATAAATGATTTGATTGATTGATTGATTATAAACACACTGGCAGAAGACTGGACTTGAAAGGGACTCCATTGAAAATATAAAAAATTGAAATTACAATTCGTAATGTCTATAAAGAAGCTAGGTTTAAAGTCGATTATGGAAAAAATTCTACAATATTGATCGTTTTTTGAACATGTTAAGAATTTTTATTTATTTTTTTTCAGATTGAATATTGTGAAGATAAGGAGAAGGTCATAGAGGCTGAACACGATGAAGATGGCGGATGGGTGGACACGCACCACTATGACACTGCTGGGTCTCCCACTTTAGAAGAGAAGGTTAGTAATAGTTATGTTTTTCGGATGTGCCGTTCCTTTAACAATCACCAGATGGCAGTCGGGATCAAGCGCTTAACATGTTTCTAGTTTGACAATAAAGAACATTAGTGAACTGGAAAACAATATTATGGCATTGTATTGTGTGAAGTACGTGTAAATTTATGATGCTTTTGTTTTGCAACATATTTGACCGGTTATAAATTACTTTTAGAAGCAAAACTACATGAAAATGTAAGATTCTAAGCAACCTGTTTAAACATTCAATCTTAAAAAGGATAAATGATGAGACATCCATGTTACGTGGTGTAAAGCATTGAATTACCTAGTTTTGTTAGTGTAATTTCAAAAGAGGACATAAATGAGTAAGATTTTCATATCTGGTAAATGAATTCAAATAATAAAAGATGCTGAAACCAGATGCAGTTTCTTGTCTTTTAAACACTATATTTTGATTAGGTATGCGAGATGACGCTAGAAGCAGCAGACACAGGTGACAGTGACGGCGAAGAGGCTGGTAATCCTGAGGACGAAGACGACGATGAAGAAGATGGTGAAGCGGAGGACATGGAACAGTTCCAGGAGTCGGGGCTGCTGGATGAAGTCGACCCGGTAAGTCGATTTAAAGTAACGATCTCTTGGACTCTTAGATAAAGCATCTCAGTTGCATCTACTACACTTCAAGATAGAAGCACTTGCCAAATTATTTTGGGACTATAGTTAGACCACAACCGCTGTACCGCGCCTTGGGTATGCGCGGGGAGGTGGGGAGTGGGCGTAAGATTTGTAGTGCCAGACAGATATTACGATATCGAAATACAATTTTTTGAAGCTTCATATTTACGAGTTTGATTATATCCAATCCTTGTTTTTACCCGAGTGCGACAGAAGGAGGGTTATGTTTTTCGAGAGTATGTATGTATGTATAATTTTTTTGCACGCTCTGCAGCCTGAACGGCTCGATGGGTTTTATCTTGAGAGGTGTCGTTAGATTCGTATTTACTGTGAGAGTGACACTGTGTACATATAAAAAAAACACAACGGCGATTTCTTTGGGTATTTTTCATTTCCAAATAACACATTAAAAATAAATGATTCTGATTCAGAAACGTAGTCGGGTTTTCCAGTTTTTTATATTACCGTAATCTTGTTTTTCAATATGATTTTAGCTAGGTACAATTAAACAAAAAAGAATGAACTGAAACTTTACGACCCAACTTTTCA